>CM038227.1:44395301-44903207 GCA_021442155.1 Cymbidium sinense | reverse complement strand
GCAAGCAAGAAGGATTTATATTTTTTTATGATAGCCTTTAGCACAATCCCCTCATAAAAGAATAGTTAGAGACCAAGCATGTCCCACCATTCATTCTATGAGCATACACCCTAACATCTAGTCTAAAATATTCATCATAAAATAAAATATAACATCAACCATGCACCCACCTAACCTAAAGCTAGAAGTGGGGCTAATTGTGTTGAAGGTTTGTGTGGTAGCTAGCTTAGACTTTGGGTTTAAATTTTCTAAAAAGATATTCAACTTAGAGGAGGGTTTCATTTAAGTTTAAGTGTTTTTTGGGTTTATTTTTATTTCAAGTTTTAATTTGTTTGAAGTGAAACCTACATTAATTACTAAGTTAAAGAGAGGGAGAAGAGAACTTCTTCCTTCCCTAATCCTTAAGTAATTTTAAGGTAAGTTCACATTTTAGTTTCATTTAGGTGAATGTTTTGATTAAATCTTTTAATTAATCCTAAGTTTAGACAAACTCTAAAAAAAACCTATTAAAAAAAGAAAGGCATTTTAAGATTAAAATGAATCAAAATTCACATAACACACATTACTTCATTTCTTTCCCAACATATATAACATGCATATGGATAGACCCTAAGCATATCTATACATGAAAATGAGAACACACTTTATGATGCATGCTAAGTAATCCATTTAAGAAAATTTAGAAGATTGATGCATGATTTTTCTTAAGTAGAAAAGGTTTTCCTTATCCAAAATTTTACATGCATGAAAGTAAGAAAGGCATAAGTGAGTACATTGTTAACAGAGGTGTAAGATATAAGACCTACTTAGGGCTACTACTTAAAGCCTCACAACCTTGGGGTTGTTGAACTAATATACCACTTTCCTTAAGTACAAACATATAAAAAGAAATGAGATGGAGAAAGAAGATGCAAAAGTTGTTTAATAGTTTCATTTTTGTTTATGCAATTTATTCATGCAAATGTAGGCAATCCTTCTTAGATGATGGCATAGGATGAATAAGAAATTAAGTAAGTGTTTTCTTTCAAATGAACCCTACATCTTACCAACTTATTCAAAACTATGCCAACATAGAAAGGAAGGAAAGGCTACACTAAACATGACTTTATAACTCATCATATGCAAGCTAATAATTAATATATGAATAGCACACTTTTAGATTTAATGTTTCATTTATAGTTTTGAAAATATTTTAGATTTAGTAGATAATATAACTCATATTTTACTTTAGCCAACACATGCACATTTGACATAAAGTAAACAATTTCATTTTAAAATTTTGGAAGATGGAAATATGAATGCATGAATGACATGGCATACAACTTAACATGTTGGGAAAGATATAAAGCAATGAAAGCATGTAAACAAACTCACTTTACTTAAATCTTAAAGACATTCTTAAAGAATAAGAAAATTTAGAATAAATCAAAGTGAATTTCAAAATGATTTTTGTTTGTTTGAAGTTTGATTTAATTTTAAAAAGGTGAGATGAGTTTGTTGTTCCTAACCCATTCTCACATGTTTTTTGCATTTTAATTTTTAGATAATTAAATCCATTTTTAAGCATTGATTAGGTTAAGGTATGCATTAAGTGGCTTAATTAACCCTTACCTACACCTTAGAAAAATTAACTAATTATGAGCCAATGAGATGAAATAAAACCCATAATTGTAAATTTATAATGCACCTAGTAATAAAAAGGCCTAATGCAATTTAGCTCACAATTAAAAGTTAATTAAGCTAAGGGATTTAGCTTAAGTACTTTTCAAACACCATTTCATACTTATGAAATCGGTTTTAATTTCCTTAATTAGATTTAAGCTATTAAACTAAGCTACCCAAGATAGATTAATTAAGATCTGAAACTTTTAGAATTTTGAAAATTATTTAAAGGGATAATTAATAACCCTTAATTAAGAAGGGATTAAGGAAAAAAAGGGGTTTAGGGAATAGAAATGCCCCAAAATTATTCCATAAAACCCTACTCACTGGATCTAACCTTAATCAACTTAATCATAGGAAAATCCACCAATTACAATTACTTAATTACATGAAAGGGGTAATTAGGGAATGAGCTTTCCACTAAGGCCAATAACATCTCAAGAAAATTAGGGAGTAGGTCATCCCCTAAAATGAATCCTAGAAATTTGAGAATTGGACTTAATTAAAAAAATAATTAGCTAATTAATATTCTAAAGAAACCCAAATTCGAGAAAAGAGAATAAAAATCCATTGAAAATATTTTAAAATATTCTAGATGAATTATTTATGAATGCATTTTTCCTTATATTTTCTTTCTTGAAGGAGTTATGATTTTTTAAGTTCGAAGTAATTTATGAATTAATAAGCATTTTATTAATCCTTAATTAACCTTGGCTCACATGGCGTGTGGCTGCACGGCTTTACACGCATGTGAGCCCTTTACTTAAGTTGTCAAATTAAAGGCTCACACACTTTTATCCTTAGCCGATCAAAGATCACGAGGACACCACCATTTATAAATTGAATAACGGATATATAAACGTGCCTAATAATCTCAACCATCCATCTAAAATGTGGATGGATGATGATGGCAAGTTCTTCCGAGGATGAATGTGAACCACCACAAGGGGAGATCCGGCATGATTCATTTAAGACTCAACCCACACCATCTAAAGGACCAAAGAGGCCAATCCAATGGTGGATTTCACATGCAATGGAAATTTTTTTCACAAAGGACCAACACTTCTTAGCCTAAGTGGTCGAAAAATCACTAACCTCACTGAAGGTAATCATCGGCATTCAGCATTGATGAGGTAGCTTCATCTAGTGGAGACGAATCCCTTTGGAAGTTCCTAGGCCTTGAGGTTGAGTAGAGCTCAGGACCAACTCCTCTTCACTCCTTTGCTTTGATTGAATTGATCTCTTTCTAGAACTAGGAAGCTTGTGCTTGACTTAGCTCCTAGATCAAGTGCAAGAGAGGAATTAAAAGGAGATTGAGTGTAGAGGAAGTTGAGAATTCAATGGACCTCCTATTTTTCACCGCAAAATTGAAGAATGGAAATCTAAATCCTCATAGGGACCTTAAAAGCTCGGTGTGTCTAGCTTCCTAAATTCAATCGAAGTGAATGAAATCAAATTTCATGGGAGTATATCTCCATGGCAATCGATGACGTCAATGATCTTGCCATTTTGATCCAATCACACCATGGATGGATGTCATGGGTTGGTCGTGAGGAGTGGAATACTAACTCCCATGTGCATCCAATTGAGCTTAGGGGGGAGTTTGAAATTTCAATTTCATGCTATGGGGTCGAGTTTGGTCCATGGGCCAAATGGGTTGACCCAAACCCATTGGGTTGGGTGCACCACTCATCACTAGGTCCCCTTGAGCTTTTGGAAAGCCTCAAGTGATTGTGATGAGTGTATGACCAAAATACCCATCCTAGGGGTATAATGGTCATTTTGCTATTTTTTCAATTTGGGTATGTTTGGTATGTTGCGAAAATAGGTTGGGCTAAGTTTCAATGGATTTGGAATCCATTTGATAGGTTTGGCATGTTGACCCATTTAGGTCAAATTGGTCAAGGGTTGGGTCAAGTTCATATGACCATTTGAAATGTTATGGTGCCTTTGGTTTGGTTCAATTTGGATTAGATTTGATTTTAGCTCATATGACTCATTTAGGTCAAACGGGTCAAGTTGACCCATTTGACCCATTTGACCTATTAAGAAGTAGGGTAGGTTTAGGGTTAGTCATATGGAGGGGATTGGTATCTTTATTTCCAATCAATTTGGGTTAAGTTCAATTTTGCTCAACATGACCCTTGGTCATGTTGGGTCTAAGGTCAATTGTTAGTTGGGTCTAGTTTGCCAATTGAGGCTTTTGTCAAGTTCCACAAGTGATTTGGAATGGACTTGACCCATTGGTTTCAATCAATTTGGCTTAGATCAAGTTTTGACACATTTTGGCCCTTTAGGTCAAAATGGGTCAACTCAAGTGGGCCAAATGGGCTAGGTTAGGCTCAAAGGTTAAGTTGGTCAAGTTCAAACATAGGTCATGAGTGAACTTAGATCAATGGTTTCAATCAATTTGGCCTATGGTGGAATTTGGCTATGTTAAGTTTCATTTTAAGTTAAGTGTTGACTTGGTCAACCCCAGGTTTGACTTGGTTTGACCCAATTTGATTGATTGATCATCCCATGATGATTGTTGATCATGATAGGAGGGATATATGAGTTTGGTTCAATCCAATTTGGTTAGGATCAAAAGTTGGCTCATAAGGGTACTTTAGGTCACTTTGGGTCAAGTGAGCCTAAGTGGGTCAAATGGCTTGGTCAAAGCTTGATTTGAAGTTGATTGTTTATGAATTTATGATTGAAATATGAATCTATTTACAAGAGGTTTGAAGTCAAATGGATTTTGATCCATTTGAAAATTTCATACTCAAAGGAAGAATATGATGGGGTCTTG
The DNA here is from genome assembly GCA_021442155.1 of Cymbidium sinense. Lineage (NCBI taxonomy): Eukaryota > Viridiplantae > Streptophyta > Magnoliopsida > Asparagales > Orchidaceae > Cymbidium > Cymbidium sinense. Next base: position 44,898,754 of record CM038227.1, on the reverse strand, counting down.
AGTTTGACTTTTTGATTTTGGTTTTGATTGTTTGATTGAGGTTTGGAATTATATATGAGCTCATGATTGTAGGGTTGATTGAACCATGAGAGAAAATCAAGAGTCTGGCTTGATTTGGAATTGATTTGGCTAAGTTCAAAATTTTGGCTTGAAAGGCTTAGACTTGATTTTGAGTGGATTAGAGTTTGATTTTTGGAATTGGTTTTGATTGTTTGAATTTATGTTTCATTTATATATAAGAATATAAATGAGAATATAAATTTATCATGAGAAAATTTCAAGAATTTGAAATAGTTTAATCATGATTTGGATTAAATCCATTAAAGGAAATTTAAAGAATTTAATGGAATTTTTAATTTGAAATTTAATTTTTGAATTGGATTTGATTGATTTATATTCACATTTCATTTATTTATATATGAGAATATAAATGAGAATATAAATGATAATATAAATTGATTTTAAGAAAATCCCATGAGTTTGAATGAGTTTGATCAACATTTAGGTAAATTCATTAATAGAAAATTAAGAGATTTAAAGGAATTTCAAGCATTTTAAATTTAGAATTTAATTTGAGGGTTTGATTTGATTGAGTTATATTTATGTTTCATTTATATATGAGGATATAAATAAGTTTTGAGAAAATCCTTAGATTTTGAATAGGTTTAATCAAAGTTTAGAGTTGATTTTGGCTAAGTCCTTTAATGAAAAATTAAAGGAACTTGAGGAAATTTCATGAATTATTTTGGAATTTTGAATTTGAGTTGATGGGTTTGAATTTATATTTCATTTATATATGAGAATATAAATGATAATATAAATAGATTATGAGAAAATCTCAAAGATTTGAATAAGTTTGAATCATGATTTCGGCTAAGTCCTTAAGAAAAGGTTAAGGACTTAGGAAATTTTGAATTTTTTTGATGGAATTTGGTCATGGGTTTTCAATCATGGATTTTCAATCATGGAATTGAATCATGGAATTGATTTGAGTTTGAGAAAATCAAATAGAATTGATTTTGGAGTTTGACTTGAAAGAAGAAAGTGAGGAATGGTTTAAGCTAAGGTAGGAGATTTTTAACACCCCAAGGCATAACCTATTCTATGGCTAACTCTTCTAAGTCTTCTAGGCTGGGAGAGTGTCCACCTAATCACTAGATGCTTAAGACTAAGGAACTAAAGGCTAAGAGGAAGTCTATGCCTAAGATGGAGGTGTTGAGAGCTCATCTAAAAAATGAGGTCAACAAAGGGCAATAGGTGTGTGTGTGAAGAACAAGCACTTATTGGTGATGACCTAAAATGATCAACAACATCAAAATATCACAAACACTAACAGAAAGCATCTATCCCTAACCTAAGGAAAAGAAAGAATCCAAAGCTTAGTGCAATATGGCTTTACCTATGTCCAAGACATAAGAGAGAGGGAAGAAATCCACTAAGGGATAGAGTGTGAACCTTCAACTAAGGAAGCAGGTTCAAATCATCTACAAGGAGATGAAAGATTGGATTTGATTTGGATTTCACTAGGAAGAGATCTCCACTGGGGGAGAGGGTTGAATTTTTTTCAAATTTTGTTAGGTTTGAATTTTTAGAAAGAACCCTGTTTGTTTGGAATGGATTGTAATGAATAGGAGCCATGGAGGCTAAGACTGATTTACCAATCCAAAGGGTAGTCTACTAAGCACATAGAAGACCAACCATCCAAGGGATTCTTTCAAGATAATAGGAAGAAAGCATAGTAGACTTACATCTTCAAGTAGACCAGTTGTTGGGGAGATATATCAAGGCAACATATTGAACTAACCTAGGGCTCACCATTGAGTGAATACCATTCAGGGACTAGACCGCTGTAAGATATCCAACATTGAAATGCCTTTTGGTATACAATGGTCAAGTCTTAAGAAAGCATGGGGACTCATACCTTCTAGAGACAAGAAACCATTAGAGTGAGCTTTTGGGCAATAAATCAAACTCACCTAGCTGACTTATTTAGTGAATGACCACCGGGGACTTAGATCAACTCAAGGATAGTCAATTAATTTCATTTTTAGTTTATTTATTTTGATGGATTCCATTAGTTATGATGGATCACCGAGAAGGAGCTTATAGAGACCTATCTCATTTATTGAACCAAAGGGAGTAGCTTCTCGGCCGATGGGAGAACTATCCAACCAAAGGAGTGCCTTTCGGTTTGCAATGATTAATTGAAGGAAAGAAAGCTTAGGGACTCACATATTCCATTAGAAAAGATCACTAAGGTGATCGGTTGCTTTGGGAAATAAATCAAACCACCAAAGGCGTCAAATTTGACAATCATGCTAAAAATAATGTGTCATAATCTTATATCTTTCAAAGCGGAATGACTGTTGGGGTAACCTATTTGTGGCAAAATAGATTGAACCTGACCTAAGGGCTTACTACACAGTGAGTACCACCTGGGATTTATCTCAATGGTAGTCATACAATTATAGGGAGTTCGACACATTGCTAAAGATATGATGCATGCTTGGGAGAAGGGGCCCTTTGGGGCCTTGAATCTTAATCCACAAAAAAATTAATTTTTATTTATTTGGTTTAGTTTATTTTATTTTAGTTATTTTATTATGGTCCCTCAAATTTAGAGGATCAAATCGAGAAGGAGCCTAGACCTATCTCAGATTTATTGAACCAAGGGAGAATTTGCGCATCCGCTGAACAAATTTTCCAACCACAGGGGTGGCTACTAGGAAAGGGTAACTATCCAATCCAAAAGTAACTCGGATAGTGTCTAAATGGGGTCGCAAAGGATTTGATCCAAATCGAGTTCCCACAAGGGATGGGGCCAGTAAGGGCTTGATCCAACACCCTAGAGAAGATGACATGGCTAGTCATAAATCCAATAGGTATTTAGTGTCCAACTCAAGGAGAAAGCACGAGACTCATATCTGCTAAGAGTGGTGTAAGGGTGAGTCATTGTCGATAATGAACATCAACTAACCTGCCGCAAACAATCAACCTAGGAAGAAAGCGGGGACTCATCCTCTAAAGCGAACTGACACTGGGATATCTTTGGCTCGAAAAGTATCCGACCTAGGACTCATTGAGTGAATGCCACTGGGGACTTAGATCAAATCAAAAGTAGTCAATAGAAAAGGAGCCTCTGGGGGACTTATCTTAAGCCTTAAAAATACTCAACCTAGTTAGAACATGATGGCTAGTTTAAGAAGAAAGCACAGGGATTTACATCTTCTTAAACAAAGTCAATCATGAGGTAGCTTATTGGCTGGGTAGTGAAGCATACCTTATTAACAAGGCACTTTATTTTGGTTTGTAATGATCAAGTTATGAGGAATACTCGGGGACTCACATCCTCCAATAAATGACCACTAGGGTGACATACTAGCGAGGTAGCATGTAGACCCGACCTAGAGTAGCTAATGAGTGAGTGCCACAAGGGGGCTTGCTCCTACATCAAATAGCTCAAGACAAAAGATTTGTGTTTGTTGTTGTGTATGTGTTAAAAGGAATAGGACGCCTCTGGGGGATTCTTACACATACCTTAAAAAACACGTTGGGGAATTATGGAATGATTCCACGGATGGCAATAAGAATTCCCACTAAGAAAGGAAGTCACTTGGGTTCTCTCACACCTAACTTAGTTATGCTAATCAAAATAGGTTACATCTCGAGTTCTCTTACACATATTCTAAAAGCATTGAGAGATTGTGTTTGTGTTGTGAAAAATGGATAAGATGCCACTGGGGGACTCTTACACCTACCCTAAACATGTCACGGTGGATTCACAAGACAAGCAAACAACACTTCGAAAGAAGAGAAAATTTGATGAATGGAATCAGATTTTGTTCTTTTTATTAATGAATTATTTTCAAACAAGTTTTATTTCATGGGTAATATTTCTTTAGATAGAGCCCATTAATTGAAGCATTAGGTGTTCCCCTTTACAATCAATAAGTGATAAGATCCTCCTTAAGGCCTTCTATGACATAGGGGCCTTCCCAAGTGGGTTCAATTTGCCTCCCATCTTTGATGGTGGTCTCCTTAAGACTAACACAAGTTCTCACACTTGAAAAGACCTAGGGCGGACCAGCCTTGTTGTGAGCTTGAATCATTTTGGCCTTGTATAACTCGAGGTTCGCATGCCAGCAACTTTCTTCCAAACCTTTGAGCTCTTCTAACCACAACTTTGCATTTTCTCTATAATGATCTTGTTACCTGATATCCTTAGTGAAGAGTTGAACTTCTAAAGGAAGAATGCTTACACCCATACAAGGAAAATGGGGTAGACCGAGTTGGAGTTCAAGGTGTGGTAGCCCACAAGGATTCAACCAACCTCATTCCAGTCTTTTTGTCATCAAGAGTCTTCTATCCGGATGAGATTTTTATTGAATGCTTCTGCTAAACCATTAGCTCTGGGGTAGTAGATGGTGGAGTATCTCCAATCTATACCGTGTCTTCTAGCAAAGATGTTGATCTTCATACTTTTGAATGTAGTACCATTATCAGATATAATTTATCGTGGCATCATGAACCTATATATGATATGGTTTGTAAAAAATTGAAGCACATTATGAGCTGTGACCCCTCTGAGTGGGATGGCTTCCACCCACTTAGAAAAGTAGTTGATAGTAGCTAAGATGAATTGATGCCCCTTAGAAGAAGGAGGATCAATCAAACCTACAATGTCGGTACCCCAACACTCAAATGGCCATGAAGCCAAAGTAGGGTCTAGAATGTTGGGTGGTTGGTGGAGGACCACACCATGCACCTAACACTGATGGCATCTCCTAGCTACATCCATGCAATCTGTGATCATAGAAGGCCAGTAGTATCCAAGTCTTTTGATCTTCAACTTCATCTTCGACAAGATGCGCTCCACATAGACTGAGTGTACCTCGCCACAATGCCACTGTTTTTGTTTGTATAAACAACATATGAGGGGTACAAAAGTGATATAAATTGTGAGAGTATCATGGACTAGTGAGCCAAACATCCAAAAAAAGTGTTGTGTCATGAGGTATAGTGGATTGGTTTGGGAGATCAAGTTCACCTTATGAGAAAGCATGTAGTGACGTAGCTTCTAAGATGCAAAGATCAAAGCTAGGCAATGTTTCTCAATAGGTGGATAGTTTGCTTCAGTAGGGATCAGACGATGACTGAGATAGTAAAGTGCACTTTCCTTCTCCTTATCTTCAGCTTGGTCTAACAGAGCTCTGAGAGAGTCATCCAATGCAGCAGTGTAAAGGATCAATGGTCTACCCAAGAGAGAGGCTGCGAGAACTGGCGGCTTCACCAAGTATTCTTTGATATCTTTGAATGCGTGCTAGCACTTGTCATCACATTTGAACTTAGCATCCTTTCTGATAAGTGCTGAGAATGGCTTGCATCTCCCTGATAAGTTTGAGATAAAGCGTCTTAGATACGCCAATCATCTTTGAAAGGATCTAAGTTGAATTAAACTCTTAAGAAGTGACATTTCTAAGATAGCTTTAATATTTTTGGGATCTATTTCTATTCCCCAGTATCGAACAACAAATCCAAGGAATTTCCCTGAAGTGACTCCAAATGCACACTTTAGGGGATTCATTTTAAGGTTATATTATTTTAACCATTCAAAAACTACTCTCAAGTCAAAGAAATGGTCTTCCTTTTCTCTACTTTTGACTACTAGATCATCAACATAACACTCAACCTAATGATGGATGAGTTCATTGAAGATCTGAGTCATGGCCCATTGGTATGTAGCACTAGCATTTTTAAAGCCAAAAGGCATGACCTTATAACAGAAGATTCCAATCGGGGTTCGGAAAGCAGTGTTTCTTTCATCTTCAGGAGACATCTTGATTTGGTTATAGCTAGATGATCCATCCATGAAAGAGAATACTGCATGAGATGAGGCAATGCCCACCATTAATATTGGTATAGGAAGAGGAAACTCATCTTTAGGACATGCCTTACATAAGTCCCTAAAATCGACGCAAATGTAAATTTGGCCATTCTTCTTCTTAATTGGGACAACACTAGCTAACTAGGTAGGATATTTTTCTTCCCTGATGAAACCAGAATCGATCAGTTTCTTGACATCAGAAATGACCTGCTATTCAACTTCTAATCACATGCATCTAGGAGCTTACTTAATAGGAGTAACATTAGGGTCTATTGCTAGCTTGTGGACTACAATGTCAGGGGATAATCCTGACATTTCTTCATAACTCCATGTGAAGTAGACTTTAAACTCAGTCAATAGCATAACTAAGTCATTAGTTTCTTCTTCATTCAACAACCGATGTATGTCGTGATTTTCTTACGTCCCGAGGTTGATTTCTTTTAGCTTTATTGAATAAATCTCCTTCAAGTTTTGACTTGGAGATCATCTAGATCATCTCGAAGTTTCAAACACACATTCACATGAGAGTTGGGGATGTGTGAGAAGAACCTATCAGATTCCAAATGGTTGGTAACAACTAGGAAAAAATCTTCGTCATCGACTAGACCCATTGTGTCAAATCCTAGTCCTGCTCTTGATTGTGCTTCCCTACCTATATTGTTCCATAATTTTTCAAAATATTCTGACCTATACTTGGACCAAGTGTGAGGAACTAAACCTTTCTGCACAAGATTTTGAACACAAGGTGAGTAAAAGTCAAAATGAAATTCCATTCATTCTTTAAAAGTATCTTTCTCAAGTCCTACATCTAGCTTTGGACTTGAGGATGATGAACCCAAAAAGAACCTTTTCTGCTTCATGTCATTGGAAGACTTAGGTACTTCCTTAACTATCAAACCTTCAACTTTGAGGGAGTTGTAAGAGCTAAGGTTCCCAACCAGCCTTATAGTTTCACATAAACCATTTGAATACTTTGCTTTGCTTGGAGGCCGGTGTTTGTCTCGTTGGATCAAAAGTCACCTCCAATGGAACCCACGAGAGGGGTTGGCTGGTATACTAATCACATTAGACTCATCCGAGTTGGATTCCAAGTTTATGTGAATAGTAAGGGTACTCCTATGAACACGACCTCTATTGGCTAAAGGCCAACTAAAGGGTCTCCCACCTGAACGCCTCGCTTACCTACCCCGGTGGAGGTTGACCCATCCTACCCATATGTCTATATGATAGAATGAATTATGGGTAGAATATGATATGCAGATCCACTCATTCTTCAATTCGCCTTTCTTTCTCACTTGGACTTTTCTTTTTCGTTTCATTTTCTTTTATCTTTTCTTTTATTTCATTTTCTTTTTCTTTTGTATTTGCATTTGAATTTTGTCCAATTTCATGAGAAAGGGTGTTTTGAAGAAGATAATAGTTCACATCCTTATAAATCTCAACCTCCCTAACTGAGAATGGGTTTTCATCCCCGTTGAAACAATACTCAATTCCATCTTTTCTGAACGTGATGCACTGATGAAGAGAGGATGAAGCGATCTTGTTCTAATGTATCCAAGGCCTACCAAGCAAAGCAGTGAACAAAGTATTGAAATCAATGATGTAGAACTTAGCTTCAGTCTTCCAGTCATCGATTTCTAATGGTAATACTATAGCACCTAAAACCCACTCACCTTGATCATTGAATCATCTCAACATCATCTTATCTCCTCGGAGATTAGAGATGTCAATCTTCAAATAGACCAAGGTCTTTAGACTCATAATGTTTACTGATGCACCTGAATCCACGAGAACCATAGTGAGTCTAAACATGTCCATGTTGATTGTAATGTGTAGGGGACGATTGTGCTCCAACTCTCCCAGTAAAAGGTCTACATTTGTAAAGGTGATCCCTTGGGCTTCTTTTGCATAGTGTGCTTCCTCACCTATAGCGGTCAGCTGAGCTAAGGATTTTTTAGGATCAAGGAGGGCCTTGATTAGTGACTCCCTTATCTCTTCGGATAAGATAAGAGCATCATATATGCTTAGCATAGATGACGACTGTCTTAGATAAGATAGGACGTTGCAGTCCACCTTTAACTATTTTTTCACAAGCATATCCAAGGGTGGAGCATCATGTGGAAGGGCTTCTTGATCTTCAATACTTGTTTTCCATCTAGAGGTGCCTAAGAGAACCTTGCCACTACGGAGGTTGACTTAGATAATCTAGAGGCAAAGTGGTGGCAAGTTCTACCCGCATTTCAACTTCTCCTAGGGACTCGTAATCGATGATTCCAAGTCTATCTCAAGAGGTGAACCCATAGTATTCAGAGTTAAAAAATTCAACTCTGAATCAGAAAGAAAAAGATTAGAATTATTATAGTTAATCTGACATGAAGAGTTATCACTAGGAATAGAAGAAGATAACTCATAAGAAGAGACACAGATGAAATTCAAATCAGCTTTATTCTTTAATTTTTTAGAAGTATTTGGGGGAACAAAGTAGAAGTTAAGTAGAGTAAGTGGAATAAGGGATTTTTTGCCCTTATCCGCTGATATAAGAGTTCTACTAGCAAAAGAAATAGAAGAACTAGCTGAAATTATAGAAGTCGCTAGTGTGGAATTTGCAACGGAAGGCTAGAGTCTGGACATTATTGGTGGCTGTGCTAAGGGGCTATCCCGAGATGAGACATGTTGTCCCCACTGCTATGCTTTTTCTTTCCTAGAGTTGGCACTGACAACTTGCAAACCTTCCTTGATGATTGGATTTGACTGACAGGAGGCGGATATGCATGCTATGGTGGTGCTATGGTCTGAGCGATGATCTGGTCATGGAGGTGAGGTGGAGGCCGGTATGGCTACTTCGATGGTGGCAGAGGAGGTGGAGGCTACTGAGGTCGTGGTTGCTCAGACTGATCTCTAGTTGGCTACTTCCCCTTATCAACCGCTGCTACTACTCTAGGTTTCTTCTCATAAACCTTTTAGGATTTCTGCTTTGGCAACTGATCTGAAAATGACAACTAATTATCCTCTCATTGTAGACTAGCTGCCTTGTTGATTAGCTTCTCAAATGCCTTTTTGGTGAAGCCCTTAAGCATGAAGGTGACCGGGCCATGGGTATTTTTCAAGAGAATCTCAATGGCATGCTGTTCAGACAGCTGTGGTTCACACTTCATACTTAAGTTATGCCATCAGAGAATGTAATCAACAAGTGACTCACCGGAGTGCTGTTGGGCTACAACGAGATCACCTACAGTAACCCTTTGCCGAGCTCCAGCAAATCTCTTGATGAAGAGTTGCTCTAACTCAGCAAATGTCCTAAATGAACCATTGGAAAGTTCAGCATACCAATCAAAGGTAATACCCGCTAGGCTACTGAAAAAGAGTCTAAAGAGTAAAGCATCGTTGCCACCTGCATTGCAATAACTGGCCCTAAAGTGAGCTATACGCTGCCTCGGATTCCCACTTCCATCAAAGCTCTTGAAAGAAAGAGGAACGAAACCCTTAGGATACTGGATATCATCAAACTCCTTTGGGTAGGGTTTATCCTTTGAAAATGATGATCCTCTCCGGGCTTGAGCCAAGGCTTCCTTCACTTGTTGCTCAACCGAGGATTTCAGATCTTTTTCATGTATGGAGGAACTTTCCATTGCCTTTCTATACAGACTAGTGCTACCTTTCTCAATGGGAGGTAGAGTCTTAACTTGGTCTAAGACATGTACTAGCTCAGGCTAACTGACATTGATTGTACTAGGATGAACTGGAGGGGTTTGCTTCTGAAGCACTGATACTATTGCCAACAAGTCCTGCAACTACTATGCCATCCTATCAATCTATTCATCTTTCTGCTTTAACTACTATTAGAGGTGATGGATTGATTATGTGGTGTCTCCTTGATCAACCTCATCACCTTCCATGGCCTATTGCTCCCTAAGAAGATAACCTCTAGTATTGACCATGCATACGCCAGTTGAATCCCCCATCAAGTCATCTTCATTGGGATTGAAGCTGACTCTTTCTTCATCAGACCATGCATACCCTAAGATCTCCTTTTTCTCCATTAAATAGTGTGCAACTATCTCATCTAAGAAATGATCTAACTCTATAGGTACAAATAGCTTAGGTTGATCGGTGTGATCGCTATCATGCACTGAGAGGTATCGGACCTCACCTGAAGCTAGGGAGTCAATCCTGTGTGGACTGTACTCACTAGAAGAATCATAATCCTAAATGATGCTAGCTATACTAGGGGTAATAATCCTGGGATGATCCTCTACCACTGCTGCCACAGAACTGTCATATGGAATATCTCTAATAGTCATCACCATCCCGCATCCGGCTGAATGGGTGGAGTTGGTGAAGGAACGACCACAATGCTCGGGTCGCCACTCCTTCCACACCACTACTAGGGCAGAAGGTCGAGCAGGAGAGCTCAACCCTACCACAATGGGTGGTGTAGGAGAAGTAGGATCCCTTGGCCGTAGCCGGATCACCAATAGGGTACATTTCTCCCCGGATGCGGCCTTCATGGCCTTGGATGGAATGGGTGATACTGGAACCTGCACTAGCGATGGCGGATGTGAAGTAGAGTGGTGGGCTGGAGACACCATCGACTCTCTGTCTACAGGAGCTATCCTCTTGTGATGGCTGGTCCCCATGAGGAGGATACTATCAGTATGATCGGTGTGGGTAGCGTGCTGAGTTGGAAAGTCAACTAAAGTGGTGATGACCGACGGTTGAACCTCCCGCTCCTAATGTATGATGTATGAGCCTCATGGGCCCTTTCCTGTCGGATCCACCTCTCTATGTTGTGGGGGATAACATATTATAGATCGAACTGGGAACAGGACTCTGAGCATCCGTAGGATCCACCTACCTGGTGTAGAATAGAGCAAAGGCCACCGTATGACCTCCTACTCCTAGAAACTATCTATTGTAGATGCACCACTGGAGGAGGTGATGAATGGATCCTCCTGGCATCCTTCTATCTAATCCTGAGAGAGGATGGAACTAGTTTTTCATAACCAGTGGTGAAGTGAACATAATATACTCATCCATGGCTGACCTGAAAACTACCTCAAGCTCTTTGGATATCCTAGTATGGAACTGTTTGACCATACAGTTCTTATTTCTGCACTGAGTGCGGGTATGATGAGAGGAGTGTGAGCTAGACCCGTACTCAAATGGAGGGGAGGCAACCCCTGAAACTAGGGGAGCCTTACCCTTGGTGGGTACAGATGATAGGGTGCTAACTCACACTAGGGAAACGTGGGAAAATCTAAGACGAACGTCCACTGGGACTGGAATTATTGGTACTAAAACCATTGAAGTCTATGGTACTGCCACAGCTTTCCTCTTCATTGAGGAGATCTTTGAATCAGAGGGTAAGTTTACCCTAATGATCGACTTCTACCCAACCACCTTCTTCCTGCTGACTATTGTGAGGGGAATGCCCTCACACGTGATCTTGGCCCCCTCAAATCCATGGACAAAGTGGATCAAATGGGTATGATCCAAACGAGGAAAGTTAGCCTGATCCATGGCTAGATCCATGATGTGAGGGAAGGTAATGATAAATTTTTGTGATCTTGCCGCCATCAGGCCAAATCAAACTAAAAAACTGCTTGAAAGAAATCTTCAATGAGAAATAAACTTGCATTAGTTTTTTATCTCCATAGATTTATATTTTTTGAATTTTAAAAATTTGAACCCACATCCAACAACTTGGAAGTGTTAAGTGAGGTTCAAATGAATTTGAAGAGATTGATTGAAAGAGGAATCTGAGTATGAATCCAAACTTCAAAAAATTTGAGTATGTTAAAATATGGATTCAAGATTTTAATAAGATGCTTCCATATGTTCATTTTGTTTTGATTTTGAATTTTTATGATTTGGAATTTGGAGGACAGAAAACTGGGTATTATCAAAATTGGGTATGTTAAAGTAAGGGTCAAATGATTTTGTGTTGTTTGAATGTTTTGGAGTCTTCACTTTACTTAGCAAATTTAAGTATGCTAAGTAAAGTAAAGGTGATTGTTTCATTTTTTGAAATTTTGTTTTATTTTGATTTTTGAAATTTTTTGGAATTTTGAGTCATTTTTTGGTCTTTTTTTTTGATCTAATTTTTTGAATTTTAGTTTAATAATTCATGAAAGAATGGAATGGTATTTGCTAGTTGAAACCATCGACATTGTATCCAAGTAGCAAATTTTCTGATTTCATTCATTAGAAAATGAAAAGTGGATTTTGATCTTTATGATAGGATTCTTAGCAAATTTAGGTTTGCTAAGAAAATCCTAAGTGTTTCATTTGTTTAGAAAATTTTTTATTTTTGAAGAGGGTAAGATCCTTTAGCAAATTTTGGTATGCTAAGAGAATCCTAGGTGTTTTGTTTTGTTTTTGAAATGATTGAAAGTGGAGATTCAACTTTAGCAAATTTGGTATGCTAAAGATGAAGTCTCACTTGGTTTTATGAAATGGAAATTTAACTTAGTAATTTGAGTACGCTAAATGAAATTCCAAATGGTGTGTTTAAAATTTTGATTTCATTTTTGATTTTGAAAAATGGAAACTTCTCCTTAACAAATTTAGTATGCTAAGGGAAGAAGTTCCAAAGGTGTTTGAGAAATTTTTGTTTTGAGTTTGGAAACTTTACTTAGCAAATTTGAGTATGCTAGATGAAGTTCCAAATGTTTTGAAAAGTTTTGAATTTTGATTTGGAAACTTTACTTACCAAAATTAAGTATGTTAAATGAAGTTTCAAATGTGTTTTTAAAATTTTTTTGAAATTTGGATTTGGAAACTTTACTTAACAAATTTAGATATGTTAAATGAAGTTCCAAATGTGTTTAGAAAACTTTGAAATTTTGAATTTGGAAACTTTACATAACAAATTTAAGTATGTTAAATGAAGTTCCAAATGTGATTGAAAATTTTTGAAATTTTGAATTTGGAGACTTCTCTTGACGAACTTGGGTATGTTAAGTGAGGTTCCAAAATGTGCATTGAAATGTGATTGTTGCTTTTTGAAAGAGAAGAATTTCAACTTAGAACATATGTGAGATATGCTTAAATGGGATTTCCTAAAATGATATCTTATTTTTTTAGTTGGGGATGAAATCTTCATTTAATAAACCTAAGCATATTGAATGAAGGTATTCATGTGTGCTTTTTGAAAATTTTGATTTTGTTTACAAATGAACTTTCCATTCAATAAGTGTGAATGTATTGAATAGAAAAATTCATGTGTGCTTTTTGAAAAGCTTTATGATTATGATTGTGATTTTTGAAAAGGATGATTCTTTATTTTATTTTGAAAATGATATCTTCATCAAAGTGAATTGAAAGAATATATTCATTTGTGCTTTTTGGAAAATGTTATTAGTCTTATTTTTGAAAATCCCTACATGTAACAATTATGTGAATTGTTAAATGAGGGTGAAGAAATTTTTGTGAAAAATATTTTATTAAGTACATTTTTGAAAAAGGTGCTTTTTGAAAAAGCAAAATTCTTTATGGAAGATTTATTATTTTTAGGATGAACCTTTCCTTATCATAAAAATGATAAGGAGAAAGTATTTAAAAGATATTTCTATTTATTTTAGATCTTTTCATTTTTCCCATTGGAGGACCCCAAAGGGGTTTTAAGACCAACGAGGAATGCAGTCCTAAAACTTAAAGATGTTGGCTAACTTAACTCAATAATGAAATAAGCTAAGTGCCAACGAAAAGAAGGATAGTCTTGGATTCATACCAAAGTATAAAATAACTATCGATATTCAAAGACAAAAATCATTTACCAAAGATGGAAAGAGGAACCATCCCCAGCAGAGTTGCTAGAAAAATCTATGGAGAAAAATTCCCACACACATAATTAGAGTCACCTTCAAATCTGTTGGTGAAAGGAGAGGCAAAATTATATATGTGGAAATTCACCTTGGTAAGATTCCACATAGATCTACAGATGTACTTATTCAAGTGATCGATATCATCAAGTGAATGTCACCAATAAAGACTCCTAAGGATGATTGTCTACATATGTACCAGAGATTCTTCCCCTACCTTACATAGAAAAGTAAAATAGGATTTATTTTAAATCAGGTTTGTTAAGTTCCCTACAGGGGCAAGCCCCTATAATTAATTACATCCTAAGGGATGGGATCCTTTAGGAAAACTCTCGATTAAGATAAATGATCATTATCTCTGAAGATTTTAATAAGAAGGACTATCAATCGATTGGTTTATAATTTAAGATCAAATGAGATTGATCAAAAGAGAGAGTTATTATTGAAGCCAAAATGGGAATTAGTAGGAGATGCTCATAATGCTAGGAAACCTAACGAGCATCTCAAACTATCATAACATTGGGACTTACATTTAAAACATTGATTTAGTTTGTTTGAATTGCATGTTTCATTAGAAATTTAGGACTTAAGATTTCTTAGCATAAGATTAAGAAAATGCCTAAGAGATGAGGAATTATGCTTATGGACCGCAAAGGGAGAAGAAACCTCGTAACCTAAACTAGAGCTTCACGAGGCCGAAGCACACCCCAAATCTAAGGCAAAAAAATGAATTGGTTTGCCTCCACAAGAGAGGACAAACTACGACACTTGGACTTACAACCACGGGGTGGTGCCAACTAACTCCTCCTATGATTTTAAATACACGTAGGCAAGTCTTTATGCTTATGCAAGATAGCTAGGTTATTTTTATTTAGAAAGGGACTAAGTCCTTAAACTCACTCCCTAAAGAGGCTAGATCATGTAAAGGGTATGCTTCAAATGACCTAAATCTAATGCATTTCAAATTTCATTTTATTTTATTTTTGGATAATCATTTTGACTCAGGATAATAGGCTTGTTTATGACTAATGCATGAGAAAGAATATTATTGGGCAAAATCAGCGAGAAGTTTAGGAGGTGAGTTTCCACCACGGCCCTCAAAGGTCAAGTTGTTCTCTCTGCATAGGTGGAAGCCTCCAATCAAGAAATAAGATGCATTTGTGCATGATATTATAAAGAAATGCTCATCCAGCTAAGGGGTTGCTAATTCTTTTATCTTGATTTTAATCCTAAGTTTTAGGTGAGGTTATGAGTTATTTAATTTTAATTTGAATTATTAAGTTGGGTAAAAGATTTATTTTTCCCTAAAGTGCCTAATCCACATCCAGGCCATACATAAAGCATGGAAGAAACTAGGAAAAACATGTCACTTAATGCGAAAATTAAACAAACATCAATCAATTTATAAAACTAGCGTAAAAAGAATAAAAGGTCATTTGTGGTCAGGCACTACCGCACAAATTTGAAAATATCAAATGTGGGTAGACAAGCTCTATCCTTATACAACCTAGATTATAAATGAATTAAATTACAATTTAAGCAAAGAAATTTATTATTATGGGGGTCTTTAAGTTTTATTCTTCTTTCTTCATTCTTTTCTTTCTTCTTTCTTTCTTTCTTCTTTGGATCTTCCTTTGGATGGTTGAATGGTAGATGTTCCAAGGCCTCACATGGTGCATAAGATAGGATCTTATGACCAATGTTCATCTTAATCCCCATAACAAATCTTTCCAAAATCCTAAATATACAAACTTTTACATGAAAAGGAGAAGGGAAATCTAACTAACACCTGCAAAACAAAGGTTAGTTAAATCACACCACATAAATCCTAAGCATGTTTATTAGACTTATCACCCCACACATGGGTGACTAAGTCCACCCATCCTATGGATTATGTAAAAGGGGCATAAGCACCTGCAAGTAAGAAGCATTTATATTTTTATTTATGATAGCGCCCCTTTAGCACAATCCCCTGGAGAAAAGAATAGTTAGACTAAGCACATCCTACCATTCATTCTACGAGCACACACCCTAACATCCAGTCTAAAACATTCATCACAAAATAAAATATAATATCAAACCATGCACTGACGTAACCTAAAGCTAGAAGTGGTGACTTAGGCTAATGTGTGTGCTTTGGAGGTTTGTGTGGTATGCTTAGCTTAGGACTTTGGGTTTAAATTTTGTAAGTGTGAAATACATGTTCAACTTAGAGGAGGGTTTCATTTAAGTTGTTTAAGTATTTTGGGTTATTTTTATTGCATGTTTTACTTTTGTTTGAGTGAAACCTACAATTAATTACTAAGTTATAAAGAGAGGGAAAGAGAAGAGAACTTCTCTTTCGTTCCCTAATCCATAAGTAATCTCTAAGGTAAGTTCACATTTTAGTTTCATTTAGGTGAATGTTTTGATTAAATCTTTTAATTAATTCTAAGTTTAGGCAAACTCTAAACAAACCTATTCAAAAAGAAAGGTATTTTAAGATTAAGAAAAATGAGTCAAAATTCACATAACACACATTACTTTATTTCTTTCCCAACATATATGACATGCATATGGATAGACCCTAAGCATATCTATACATGCAAATGAGAATAGTGAACACACTTTATGATGCATGCTAAGTAAACCATTTAAGAAAATTTAGAAGATTTAGATGCATGATTTTTCTTATGTAGAAAAGGTTTTCCTTATCCAAAATTTCACATACATGCATAAAAGTAAGAAAGGCATAAGTGAGTACAACGCCATTGTTAACCAGAGGTGTAAGGTACAAGACCTACTTAGGACTACTTAAAGCCTCATAACCTTGGGGTTGTCCAGACTAATATACCACTTTCCTTAAGTACTAACATGCATATAAAAGAAATGAGATGGAGAAAGAATATGCAAAAGTTATTTAATAGTTTCATTTTTGTTTATGCAATTTATATATGGAAATGTAGGCAATCCTTCTTATATGATGGCATAGGGATGAATAAGGTATAGCATTAAGTAAGTGTTGGGTTCTTTTCAAATGAACCCTACATCTTACCAACCCTTACTCAAAACTATGCCAACATAGGAAAGGAAGGAAAGGCTACACTAAACATGACTTTATAACTCATCATATGCAAGCTAATAATTAATATATGAATAGCACAATTTCAGATTTGATGTTTTATTTATAGGTTTTTAAAATAGTTTATATTTAGTGGTGATAATAGCTACTCATATTTTACTTTAGTCAACCATGCACATTTGACATAAAGTAAACAATTTCATTTAAAAATTTTGAAACATGGAAATATGAATGCATGAATCACATGGCATACAACTTAACATATTGGGAAAAATCTAAAGCAATGAAAGCATGTAAATAAACTCACTTTACTTAAATCCTAAAGACATTCTTAAAGAATAAGAAAATTTAGAATAAATCAAAGTGAATTTTAAAATAATTTTTGTCTGTTTGAAGTTTGATTTAATTTTTGAAAAGGTGAGATGAGTTTGCTATTCCTAACCCATTCTCATATGTGTTTTGTATATTTTTTTAATTTTTGGATAATTAAATCCATTTTAAAGTGTTGATTAGGTTAAGGTATGCATTAAGTGGCTTAATTAACCCTTACCTATACCACCTTAAAAAAATGAACTAAGTAATTATGAGCCAATGAGATGACATAAAACCCACAAGGTATGTAAATTTTCAATGCACCTAGTAATAAAAAGGCCTAATGCAATTTGGCTCACAATTAAAAGTTAATTAAGCTAAGGGGTTTAGCTTAAGTACTTTTAAAACACCCTTTCATACTTATGAAAGGGTTTTTAATTTTCTTAATTAGACTTAGGATATTAAACACTTATGCATCTACCCAAGGTAAATTAATTAAGTTATAGAAACTTTTTAGAATTTTTGAAAATTGTTTAAAGGGATAATTAATGAATTAATCCTTAATTAAGAAGGGATTTAGGAAATAAAAGGGAGTTTAGGGAATAGCTTAGGGAAAATATCCCAAAATTATTCCATAAAACCTCTACTCACTAGATCTAACCTTAATCCAACTTAATCATAGGGAAAATCTACTAATTATACCTTAATTACCTTTAATTAGATGAAGGGGTAATTAGAGAATGAGCTAGCAATTTCTCTAATTAAGGCCTTAATACATCTCGAGAAAATTAGGGGAGGCAGAGTTCATCCCCTAAAATGAATCATAGAAATTTGAGATTAATTAGGGGAGGCAGAGGTCCTCCCCTAACATGAAGTAATTAGCTAATTAACATTCCCAAAGAAACCATAATTCAGAGAAAAGGGGAATTCAAAATCCATTGAAAACATTTTAAAAATATTATAGATGGAATTATCTATCCATGGCATTTTTCCTTATATTTTTTCTGATTTTTCTTGAAGGAGTTATGATTTTTTGAAGTTCCCTAAGTAATTTATGAATTAATAAGCATTTTATTAATCCTTAATTAACCTCGCTCACGCAAGGCGATCGGCTGGCTCTGCTTTTACATGCGTCGCGCTATGAGCCCTTTACTTAAGTTATCAAATTAGGTGGGCGGTGGTGCACACGCTTTTATCCTTTGCTATCCGATCAAAAATTGGACGGCTGAGGATACACCCGTGGTTTATAAATAGAATAATGGATATATAAATGTGCCCAATAATCTCAGTCGTCCATCTAAAATGCACGGATGGACTGTTGAGATGAGCTGAGTTCTTCCCTGAGGATGAATGTTAACCATTCATAATCCAAGGCGAGATCTGAGCCCGATCTTGCATAGATTCATTCAAGACTCAACTCACACCATCTAAAGGACCAAAGAGGCCAATCCAATGGTGGATTTCACATGCAATGGAAATTTCTTTCACAAAGGACCAACACCTCTTAGCCAAAATGGTCGAAAAATTACTAACCTTGCTGGAGGTGATCACCGCCATTCGGGATCAATGAGGTAGCTTCATCTAGTGGAGATGAAGCCCTATTGAAGTTCTTAGGCCTTGAGGTTGAGTGTAGAGTTCTTTGGACTAACTCCTCTTCACTCCCTTTGCAGCTTTGATTGAATTGATCTCTCCCTTTCTTCTAGAACTTCAGAGGAAGCTTTGGTAGGCTTGACTTAGCTCCTAGATCACGTGTGCAAGTGGAATTCAAAGGAGATTTAGTGGAGGAAGTTGTGAATTTAATGGACCTCCCCTATTTTTCACTGTGCAAAATTGAAGAATGGGAAATATAAATCCTCTCAAGGGACCTTGGGAAAGCTTTGAGGTGGTTGCTAAGGCTTCCTAGGTTCCAATCGAGTGTGAATGAATTCAAATTTTAGTGGATTAGGGGGAGTATATCTCCCACTATGATAATCAGACGATCGACAATGAGCTTACCATTTTTGATCCAATTGACACCATGGCATGGGTTGTTTGGGTTGTTATCAATGCACATGGTTGGTTTGGCCATAGGAGTGGAATGCTAACTCCCATGTGCATCCAATTGAGCTTAGGGGGTAGTTTGAAATTTCAATTTCATGTTATGGGGTCGGGTTTGGTCCATGGGTCCATGGGCCAAATGGGTTGACCCAAACCCATTGGGTTGGGTGCACCACTCATCACTAGGTCCCCTTGAGCTTTTAGGAAAGCCTCAAGTGATTGTGATGAGTGTATAACCAAAATACCATGGGTTAGGTCAAAATTTATTCTATGGCCTAGGGGTACAATGCTCATTTTGCTATTTTTTTTTCAATTTGGGTATGTTTGGTATGTTGAGAAAATAGGTTAGGCCAAGTTTCAATGGATTTGGAATCCATTTCATAGGGTTTGGCTCAGGTTGACCCATTTAGGTCAAAATGGGTCAACTTGGGTCAAGTTGACCAATAGGTCAAATTGGGTCAAACCAGAATTGGATCAAGTTCATTTGACCATTTAAAATGTATTGGTGCCTTTGGTTTGTTCAATTTGGATTAGATTTGGTTTTGGCTCACATGACTCATTTAGGTAAAATGGGTCAAGTTGACCCATTTGACCTATTTGGGTTAGGTCAATGGTAGGTTTAGGTTTGGTTAGTCATATGGAGGGGATTGGTATCTTTGTTTCCAATCAATTTGGGATAAGTTCAATTTTGGCTCAACATGATGCCTTTAGGTCATGTTGGGTCTAAGGTCAATTGGGCTAGGTTGGATCTAGATGGCCAATTGAAGCTTTGGTCAAGTTCCACAAGTGATTTGGAATGGACTTGACCCATTGGTTTCAATCAATTTGGCTTAGATCAAGTTTTGAAACATTTTGGTCCTTTAGGTCAAAATGGGTCAACGTGGGTCAAGTGGGCCAAATGGGATAGGTTAGGCTTAAAGGTTGACTTGGTCAAGTTCAAACATAGATCATGAGTGAACTTAGATTAATGGTTTCAATCAATTTGGCCTATGATAGAATTTGTCTATGTTAGGTTTCATTTTAAGTTAAGTGTTGACTTGGTCAACCCTTAAGTTTGATTGGGTTTGACCCAATTTGATTGATTGATCATCCCATGATGATTGTTGATCATGATAGGAGGGATATATGAGTTTGGTTCAATCCAATTTGGTTAGGATCAAAAGTTGGCTCATAAGGGTACTTTAAGTCACTTTGGGTCAAGTGAGCCTAAGTGAGTCAAATGGCTTGGTCAAAGTTTAATTTGAAGTTCATTGATCTTGTTTATGGATTTATGATTGAAATATAAATCCATTTGAAAGAGGCTTCAAGTCAAATGGATTTTGATCCATTTAAAAATTTCATATTCAAAGGAAGAATATGAGGGGGTCTTGAATTTGATTTTTTTATTTGGGTTTTGATTGTTTGATTGAGGTTTGGGTTTATATATGAGCTCATGTGTAGGATTGATTGAACCATGAGAGAAAATAAAGAGTTTGACTTGATTTGGAATTGATTTGGCTAAGTTCAAGATTTTGGCTTGAAAGGCTTAGACTTGATTTTGAGTGGATTTGAGATTGATTTTTGGAATTGTTTTGATTGTTTGAATTTTTATTTCAATTATATATGTGAATATAAATGAGAATATAAATTTCTTATGAGAAAATTACAAGAATTTGAAAGAGTTTAATTATGATTTGAGTTAAATAAATTAAAGGAAATTTAAAGGATTTAATGGAATTTTTAATTTGAAATTTAATTTTTGAATTAGATTTGATTGATTTATATTTATATTTCATTTATAAATGAGAATATAAATGATATTATAAATTGATTTTGAGAAAATACCATGAGTTTGAATGAGTTTGGTCAAAGTTTAGATTAAATCCATTAATGAAAAATTAAGGGATTTGAGAGAATTTCAAGCATTTTAAATTTGGAATTTATTTTGATGGTTTGATTTGATTGAGATATATTTACATTTCATTTATGTATGAGGATATAAATAAGTTTGGAGAAAATCCCAAGGTTTTGAATTGGTTTAATCAAAGTTTAGAGTTGATTTTGGCAAAGTCCTTTAATGGAAAATTAAAGGGACTTAAGGAAATTTCTTGAATTATTTTAGAATTTTGAATTTGATTTGATGGGTTTGAATTTATATTTCATTTATATATAAGAATATAAATGAGAAAATAAATAGATTATGAGAAAATCTTAATGATTTGAATAGGTTTGAATCATGATTTTGGCTAAGTCCTTAAGAAAGGGTTAAGGACTTAGGAAATTTTGACTTAGGAATTTTGATGGAATTTGGTCATTGTGGGCTCCAAAAATATGCCACCGACCTCTCGATGAAGAGAGTATGATTTATGCATCGATGAAATTTTTAGAAGGCAGATGGACTAGTAGATAAGACACTACCCAGAGAATTCGCCCTCATTTTGTGAGGACTTTAGATCTAGTTCCAGGTTTCCTATAGGCGCAAGCACCTATAGCTAATTACCCCTCTTAGTGTCAAGAGAGAATTTTTGATTAAGGCTAATCGTTATATCATTTATTTGCATAACGTATAATAGCAGCATGTGGAGTTTTGGAATTAAGATTTATGAAATTCATTATATTTAGCTTAAAGCAAATGGTTGGGGGAACGATGACGCGCCTGATCTAAATCTTATGGTTCTGTCATCCCGGGCTATCGTGGTACCTACTCTACTTAGTCAGAGGAGGTAGTCAACCCGACTTGACTGAAGGATCCTTATCAGCAATACATGGGTTACATCATACATGAAATCCTTATAGACTTGGGGAGATATTTGTCTAAGGAGACATGCTTAAGTCTACCTTAGTTAACAGAGGATTTTTTTTCCCAATCAAGTATACCCTATGGTTCACAACTCAAAAGGCAGAGCCATTAGAGAGCATATGGGCTACAGTCCTGATTGTGATATAGTGGAGTCATTTACACAACCACGATGAGGACCCCAGTAATGGCATCATGTGGAGCCTACTGCCAAAATGAGGACGCCATGCCCTCACGGCATGAGATTATTTGAGAGTAAATATAGTTGTGTCCTTAATTTGACTTTAGCTCTTTTGTGAGCTAGATTTTTTTAATTTGTCACCTCTGACAAATAATTACGAAAGGCGAGTTGAATTTTTAGCTTTAAGTTTTTAATATTGAATTTCACTTAGAAATTTATTGCTCAATGATAGTTTAAATTCTGTATTTAGATTGATATTCAATATAAGTCAATTTGTCTTGAAATTGTAATCATATTTTGATAGAATTATCCCCTCTGATTAAATTTTTTATTTAATACGGCCATCATCGGGGTTGTTTATTATTTTACTGTTTCAGATCCTATCGACTCTATTAATTTAATAATAAAGGATCAGATTTGCTGTCATATGACAGAATTAGCTTCTCAGATATTTTATACGATTGAATATATTATAAAAACATTATTTAATTTTTCGATTTTGTTAACCCGGATCCAGTCCTAAGACCCAACCAGGAATCAACCCGCGTAGCATCCCCAAACACTTGAATTTAAGCATTCAGTGTAGTGTCGAGGCCCATGCGGGTGTATTTGATTCACCATTAATTTAAACTAAAGGGATTTGTATAATATTATTTGTTTGAACTAAATTTCATTGCAAGTATAAATTTTTAGATAAAATTTTAATAGCATTTTACCTTCCAAATGTCATCCTCACCCGGGGGCTGCGGGGCTAGCCTACCCACCATGCCAAAAAAAGAATGTATGGGTGGTGTAAACACCACGGCCAAATGCGTCATCCCACAATATCAAGAAAGAAATGTATGATTCTCTAAAGTACCTGTATGAAGTGCTCCCTTTCATGCCAAGAAAGGCGTGCACAGGTACTTATATATTTGTAATGTTAAGTTAAAATATTAATTTTAGCTTTATTGTTGAATTTTTATTAAGCAATTTATTAATCACGTAAAATTTGGTAGATTTCAAGAAGATCCGACCGTCCCCGTATAGGCTATGCATTCTCATGCCTACCATGCCAAGAAAGGCGTGTATGGATGGTATAAACCACGTCCTAAATGCACCATCCCACCATGCCAACAAGGCATGTATATTCTGGTACTGAATAGATTTTCACACGCTAAGAAAGCATACTTATACATCTGCAATGTTAGTTCAAATAATAATTTTATATCATAACATAGTTTACTATCAAGCTATGCAGGTCCCCCTGTTGGTGTGAAGTTTGAAAATATTTTGGCAGCATCCTGGCATCGTCCCGGTATATGAGGCTACTTCGGGTATGCTGGGCCTACCCACCACGCTAATAAAAGCGTCTATGGTTGGTATAAACCAAGTCCTGAATGCGCTTTTTCACCATACAAAGAAAGACATGTATGGGGCTCTAAGGTACCTACTGAAACAGATTTTCCCGTCATGCTAAGAAAGGTGTGTACAGGTACTTATACACCTACAATGTTAGTTTAAACAACAATTTTATATTATGACATAGATTTATGTCAATCTGTTTAAGCCTCCCTATCAGTGTGAAGTTTGATAGCATTTTGGCAACATCCTGACATCGTCCCCATGTAAGGGGCTGGCTCTGGTATGCTGGGCCTGCCCACCACACTAAGAAAGGTGTGTATGGGTGATATAAACCACGATCAAATATGACATCTCACCATGTTAAGAAAGGCATGTATGGGGCTTTGAAGTACCCACTGAAGCATATATTTCCCCATCACACATATCAGTTGAGCTTAACTCGATATTAATATCAATCCAACTGATGCTAGGAGTCTTTCACAATCCTTTCAATTCCATTAGTTTCCTTACTTCTGCAACTACATCCCATCTTTTAAAAGAAGCATGAAAGTTCGAAAGAGAAACATAATGAGAAGGGTTCTCTAGTTCAATTTGAATGAGAAACTTGCTAGCAAAATTTTGAATTTCATGGTTGTTGTGAGAAGCTGCAGCTCTAGAAAGAGCTCCTCAAATGTTAGAAGTTGGCTCTGCTCATGTTGAGTTGATGAAATCCAAAGATTCTTCTAGATGGCCAGCTCTTCTTTCACCAAACCCGCTCGGCTGCAAGCAGAAAGAACTCCCACACCAGTTATATGGTTCATCGTTATCCCAAGACTGCACATTTTCTTAAACAACAAAAGAGCTTATTCCCCGATACCATGAATCCTATAGCATGAGATAATAGAACTCCATGAGATAGCATCTTTAAGCCAGGAGTCATCATCAAAAAACATTTCTTGCAGTAACCAAGCTCCCGCATTTTGAATACATATCAATCAAAGCATTATTTACAGAAGTTTCAACATTCAAGCAATGTCTAAAGGAGAAGCCGTGAATTTGCTTTCCCATATCTAATGCTACAAGAGATCCAACTGCGGGTATGCAGAAGAGGGAGTATGCACAGATAAGCATCGAACAGATGAAGGGATGATGGTGGAGGCCAAAAAAGATGGTGTGGGCATGCACTTCTTTGGCAAGCCGGAGAGATCTTGCACTGGCGGTGACTTTCTGTAAGACATGAAGGATGACGGGAGAAGATTCAGTTGTGGGAGAGTGAGAGAATAGGATAAATTAGGGTATAAGGTTTTAGGAGGGGTATTTATAGGATTTGCATTTTTTATTATTTTTTTTCATAATTTGGATTTTTATGCTGACATCACCACATAAACAATATATATTGATTTTAGGTTACTCTGATGTTTCAGATGCAGTGGCGCAGTCCGTTTAATGATCAGAGGTCATTTGGTTCAAGTCAGCATCAAATTGAGGTTAATTTTGGTTCAAATTTGTGCATCATCACTTCTACTCGATTGATATTCATGCAGACTTGTCCAAATTGAGCGTGAATTATCTTATTTAATAGGTTTCAATATTTTGACACTAACGACATAATCACTTTCATGAATGGAGGTCATTTGGGCAATGTCGCGGCTTCTCGGCCTCGATATGCATGTTAGCGCATTGGAGACCCTCCTTCTTGATCGGTCGATCGTCGAATTATGCAAGATGTCTATTCTGATCAATTTTGATATTTTGAATGTGATGGTGGAGTCCGTTTGTTGATCATAGTTAATTTTGACTAATTTTTGATGCTGTCGAGTATGTTTTAGCCCTAATTTGCGTGATGAAGCTTGTCGAATTGACCTTATGAGCTCGACTTGTCTTATGGGGCGTGCATGGAGGTCAAAAATGTCCCCAAAAAATATGATTCAAGCATAGAGCGAGTCATGTTTGTTGAAAACTGGTTGACCCTTTGGGCTGGTCATAGATCTTGGATCACTTCAGCTTCGATTTTGGTGGCTCATGGAGCTTTAACAAGATTTGTTAATAATATGATGCTTTATTTTGGACATGCTAGATGACGGGATTGACCGATTTGTCAGGATCGACTTATCAGCTTGATAATAGCTCTTCTCCATCTACTATCTGCTTTAATGGGCTTGTTAAAGACCTCTTTCTCTTGTGTTGTTGTAAACTTGAATTTCCTTTGACCCTAGCTTCATGCTTGATCGATTTTGATGGTGGAATTAGTTTGTTTGCTTTGAGATTAAAAATTCCTTCTACCTTAGCTTTAAGCTTGACAGACTTGATGAAGGATTGACCTGATTTATTTATATTAACTTGTTAGGAAGTGTATGTACGCCATAAATCCTATGCTTGCTACTTTGACGGACTCGTTGAGGGTGCATACGGTTGACCTAGTCTTCCGGCTCATATTAGGTCAATGTTGAGTTATCAATCTAGCATTGTGTACTTTAACAGATTGAATAACCAGAAATTCCTTTAGTTCGACCATTGCCTTTGTGTGAACTATGGAATAGCTTCCTCGGTCCTGTGCTTTTTGCTTTTACAGACTTGATGAGGGAATTAGCTTTGATCTGCTCTTTACGCTTGATCAGATCATTTAAAAAGTGATTGGAATATCACCTTGTAAGCAATATATATATATATTGATTTGAGGAAGCTCTAAATTAAGAGTTTCCTCAGGTTGTCTTAGTCCATCGATAGAGTGGAAAGATCTCTTAGATTTTGGGTGCTTGTAGTCACTGAGCTGGATCTAGTTTAAGATTGGATAGCTATCATCATTGGACTGACGAGCAGGGGCTCTATCACTGCAGCCTTTTCTTGTGGCTTGTTGAGTGAGGAGAGCGTCAGCAACTCGATCATTTATGGGCTTGTTGATTCTGACCTTTAGAACATACTCGAGTTTTTGACTTAAGTTATGATGGCTTGGCGGTCTTGTCATTAGACTGACGAATGGGGACTCTTTCACTGTAGTATTTTTTTTGTGGCTTGTTGAGTAAGGAGAGTGTCAGTAACTCGGCCACCTGTGGGATTATTGAGTTTGACCTTTAGAACCCATCCGTGTCCTAGACTTGAAAATGTAGATGTTGATATTTTTCCAACTTAGTTGATTGAAGCTTTCAAAATTAGGAGTTCTTCTGACTTGATCTTTGACATTTGACGAATCTTGAAGGGAAACTTTTGACATTTTGGATTATCTTTTCATGCATTGAAGCTGATTCTTTTTATTCTTGTAAGACCTACAACTTTAACAATAATAGTTATAAATATATTCAAGGATCTCAGCATAAAGCTCGATGTCCGCATATAGAAGCTCTCCTGTTTCACGTGGGAATTGAAACGACTTTGATTTATAAAAACTAAAAAAATACCCCCTATCTAATAGGGGGATTGCAAACTAGTTCATAAATGCATTACAGAGTTTGAACTTCTTTAATATAAATAAATTAAGCTCATTCTAATTAATATATATATATATATATATATATATATATATATATATATATATATATATATATATATATATATATATATATATATATATATATATATATATATATATAGGATATTTGAAGCGATGTTAACTTAGCTAAATATATAAAAATGCCCCCTGTTTAATAGGGGGAGGCTTTCATAGTAACTCAAAAATGCATTCTCATTTTACAATAGAATCTTCAAGTGACATTACATATGTAGTTGAAATCCTTACTAGTGCAAGATTCATTTAAGTATTTATATACTTATTCATAGTCAGTTGTGGTATTTCTTGAGATATCGACCATTGATTGGTGGCATCGGTCGTTGAACATTCTTGTCAATAGGCTGGTAGGCTCCTCCTTCGTACACCTTCTCTATGACATAAGGACCTTCCTAGTCAAATTTATCATCAATCTCACGATGAGCAATGATTGGCCTTCTCAACACCAGAACCAATTCACCTTTCTGGAATGTCTAAGGACGTACTGAACTATTGAATGCTTTGGACATCCTCGCTCAGTAAATTTCTAAACTTTGTTGAGCTTGGAGTCTAACTCTGTCAAGCTCATCCAACTCTTCCATTCACATGTGAGCATTCTCATCTTGAGTAAGATTGAATTGGACAGCTACTTGAAGTGATGGCTGCTCAACTTCTAGTGGCAGAACAGCCTCAACTCCAAACGTTAAAGCATAAAGAGTGTCTTCGATTGGTATTTTATAAGTTATTCTGTATGCCCATAGTGGTTCCATCATTTTAGTGTGACACTCTCTTTTATTCTTCGTGAGAATCTTTTTGAGCAGCTTTACCAATATCGTATTAAAAGCCTCTGCTAAATCATTGGCCCTTAAATTATAGATTAATGAGTATCGCCGATTGATTTTATGTCAATTAGTGAATTTGTATATCTTCACACTCTTGAAAGCTGAACTATTGTCTAAAATGATTCGTCGTGGCACCACGAATCTATAGACAACATTATTGGTAAAGAAGTCAACGACTCGATCAACAGTGACTTCCTTAAATGAAGCTTGGAGAAGTCGGTAAATTAGAATGAATCGATGTCCCGTTGATGATGGAGGATCAGTCCGTCCAATTATATTTGTGCCCCAACTTTGAGCGACCATCTTCTTGTTGGTGTACAGATTGAGGTTGATGAATGAGATTTCGTGAACTTGACATTCATGACATTTCCTGGCAAGCTCTATGCAATCTTTCACCATTGAAGGCCAATAGTATCCCATCATCTTAATTTTTGTTGCCATTATAGGACCTGATTGATGTGCCCCGCAAAGTCCTTCATGAATTTCGAACATAACTTTGTTGGCTTCATCCATCCCTAAAAATCACATCCGGGGTTGTCTCCAATCATCTGTCTCTTCTATTATGAAAGCTTTACATGATTTATTTGCAATACTTTTGAGTTTTTCTATCTCTTGTACTTATCATTCTTTAGGAGAGTGAGGAGCAATTTTAGTTACTTCCTACTAGCTTGAATTTGATGTCCCCTCTACCTATGGGGAATATGGATTTACCGGTTGCAGAACTCGATGTGGACACTTCAATCAACATATCATCATCGTCTATGTTCTCCATCTCTTTTGCTAGTTTGGCCAGGCAATCTGCTTTGCTATTCTTTGATCGAGAAACTTGAGCTAGTTTGATGTTTGGAATTTTCTTCATGAGCTCAAGCACTCACCTATGATAGTATGTAAATTCAAGCTTGTTAATCTTATAGAGACCCAGCACTTGGTTGATTACCAATTGAGAGTCTCCAAAGATTCTTAAATTTTGGATGCTAATAATAACATATTTTTTGAGACCTGCTACCAATACCTCATATTTAGCTTCATTATTAGTTCTTGGCTCAGTCAGCATGTTTGACTCATTATGCCACCTTCCGGTGTTATCAAGATGAGGCCAATGCCACTCTTGCTTTTGGTAGATTTGGGGGATGAGCACGCTTAATAGATGATGCACCATCAAAATATATTTCCTAGATTTATAACTCCTCCCTTTCGTGAATTAGTAGGATCTGTTCATCAGGTGAATCATCATTGACTACTGAATTTATTGGGATAGGATTCACAACAAGAAAATCTGCTAGTATTTGCCTCTTAATAGCTTTCTGAGATATATATGTAATATCAAACTATAATAGGAGTACTGCCCATCATGCCAAACGACCTGTCAACACTAGTCTTGCCATCAAGGACTTCAACGAATCAATCTTTGAGATGAGTGTTATCTTATGTGACAACATATAATGTCTAAGCTTCTAGGCGGTCGATCACGGTGATGTACTTTGCACTCTCTATCAATCTTCGATTGAGATAGTACAGTGCATTTTCCTTACCTTCTTCATTATGTTGTGCAAGTAATGCTCTGAGGGATTCTTCTAATGTAGCTGTATACAAAATGAGAGGCTTTTCCAAGATTGGCACCGCTAGGATTGGTGGATATCTTTTGATCTGCTATCTACACTCATTGTCCCATTTAAATGGTGCATTCTTCTTCATCAATTTAGGAAATGGTTGACCCCATTGATTTAATGTCCCAAATGAATATAAAAATGATGAAGATTCTTCGGCGGTGGCATATTCAATATCGCTTCGATTTTATTAGGGTCGATCTCAATTCCTCTATATTGTACCACATAGCCAAGGAACTTTCCAGATGAAACCCCAAATGCATATTTGAGAAGATTAATCTTGAGATCGTACTGCCTAATTCTTTTGAAGACCATCCTTAGGCCACCAAAATGATATATTCGATCTATGCTCTTGACGACAAGGTCATCCACGTAGCATTCTACCTTCTGATGAATCAACTCATCAAAGATATGTGTCATGGCCCTCTGATATGTAGCTCCAGCATTCTTCAATCCAAAGGGCATGGCTGTGTAGCAGTATATACCAATTGGCTTCCTAAATGATGTGTGTTTCTCATCTTCAGGAGCCATCTTAATTTGATTGTATCTCGATGATCCATCCATAAATGAGAACATGTTGTAGTTGGAAGTATTATCTACCAGTAGTTCTGATATTGGAAGTGAAAAATCATTTTTTGGGCATGCTTTGTTCAGATCTCAAAAATTAATGCAGATACTGATCTAACCATTCTTCTTTCTCACTAGAATAATGTTGGCTATCCAATCTGCATACTTTTCTTCTCGGTTAAAGCCAGCTTAGATCAACTTCTTAGTTTTTACAATCACCTATTCTTCATTCTCCAATGTCATTCGCCTAGGAGCTTGCTCAATAGGTGTTGCATCTATCTTAATAGCTAATTTGTGAACGTCCACGTCAGAGGATAAGTATGACATTTTGGAGTATGTTCAAGCAAAGCAGTCCCTAAATTCACATAGCAGAGCATTCAATTTTTTCAACCTTTTCATCAGGCATAAGGGCACTGACGAAAGTTGGGTGAGGATCATCCTCTATTCCCAAGTTGATTTCCTTCAACTCATCCATGGTAGCTACCTGTCCACCATCCTCAAGCTCTTCAGGTGCTGGCTTGGCTTTTACCTCTTTATCGTTGGTCAAATAATCCTCATAAAAATCATCCTCATTTTCAATTTCAGTGTCAATCTCTTCTTCTATTACAACATAACAGGTCTTTCTTTGATGGTGTTTACGTCGGATGTATCCAAGGCCTTTAGATGTATGATTATCACACTTTTGTGAGGTATGTGGACTTTTTAGACCCCAGAGAGTATCAAAGAAGTGGGTTCACTATTTGTCTATTCCAATATCAACTCCCAATTTGTGCATCATCTTGCGAATCCTTGGAGGATAATATTTTGGCATTCTTGTGAGATATCGATTCATCAAATTGCATGAGCCAATCAGAATCATGGTGATAGCACTCCTTAGACTTGTAAAATGAAATTCCACGTTCATTACTTCCAGGCAAAGGAGGCACATAGAAAGTCTTTAACTTTTCAACAATGTGGACTTCACGTGGAGTGATTTCTTTGAAGTGTTGAAAAGGAACCGGCATGATCGCTAATGATTCTTCTGATATCAACAGGTCTACCATCCTTCTTGAAGAGATACACTAAACTTCACTTTCATAAGTAGGTTCAGAATCATACTCAAAATCTGAGTATTCCATAATTTTCTTTCCTTTCACCAGAGATTTTTTTACTCCCTTGGGTCCAATAGAAGGTTCATTATCTTCTTCTTCTGTGTCACTGCCCAGATGAGGGACTAGCCTTTTCAACTTATGTGATGCGCTAGCTACTTTAGGAAGAGTAGGCGTCGCCTTCTTTTTTCCTTTTTCTTTCTTCACTTCTTTGTGTTATTTTGTAGCCTTTGAGATAGAAGCTTTGGATTGTTGAGGCTTGGGCTCCTTCAACAGGTAGTATTTTGCATCTTCATAGATCTTAGCTTCATGGACTACAAATGGCTGAAGATTGCTAGAAATTCTATGTTTTTCCTCTCCTCTTATGTATTTCAAGCATTGGTGCAAAGTAGACAGGACCATTCTGTCGGCTCTTATGTATTTCAAGCATTGGTTCAAAGTAGTCGAAGCACCTCGCAAGGGAACGATCAACTCGATCACGCGAGAAAACCTAACGTCAACGATTTTCAGTTTTCTCTTGGCTCCTTACGGCTCTCGTGATTTTGATCGCTCTCGATTGCGATCTCGTCTAATAGCTCCCCGTTTTGGCCGCTAATGTAAGTTATGCTTCTTCTACTGATGGAGGAAATGCCTTTTTCCGCACATCCGAGCGCTTCGACTTTGAAGGAGCCGGTAAGGGCTTCTGATCTCCAAGGTACTCTCGATCCTTCATCCTCTGCTTTAGTGCCTGCTGTTAAATCCTTCAAGGATGCGCTATCTGGTAAAACTTCTTCTCCTATTGCTTCGGTAAACTTAATTTCTACCGCTTTCTGTGGAATGCCGGTTGTGATGTGTTCGGACTTGGATGTGGAAAAATTAGCTAAGCCTTTCGAATTTTCTCTGGTTGGTAAATTCTCATTAAGGAGACCGACTCTTGATAAGATTCGATCTTTCTTCCATAGCCTTAAATTAATGGGTGCTTTCAATGTTGGACTAATCGACCCTAGGCATGTTCTAATTTAACTGTCTAATGATCTAGATTATTCACGTCTTTGCACGTCGCCGCTTGTTTACAATTATCAAATGAGACTTCTTAAATGGTCACCTAGTTTTGATGTCAAAGAAGAATCCCCAGTAGTTCCAATTTGGCTTGCATTGCCTAACATATGTATCCATTTTGTTACTCATCAAGTGCTATTTTCGGTGGGGGCCATATTTGGCCAGCCACTTCAAATAGATCAGGCTACGACAGTGAGATCCCGCCCCTCTGTTGCATGGATATTAGTCAAAATTGATATTACTAAAAAATATCCAAAAGATGTATGGATTGGTTCTGAAAAGCTGGGCTATAGTCAAAAGGTAGAATTTGAAAACTTTCCTATTTTTTGTACCCATTGCAAAATCCATGGTCATGAAAACTCAGAATGCTTTATTTTATAGCCACATCTCAAAAAGAATAAGTTGCCAGTCACTAATACCTCTTTCCCAAAGGAACATCCCATCAAAATGACTTATGTGCCTAAAGTCAATCAAAAGGACACACATCCGCATAATCCCAATATTTCATTATCTTCTGATTTGCACAATGGGATACATCATGAGATGATTGAAAATCATGATGATGTGATTTGTGGAGGCTAAAACTACCATTGTTCCTAATGATAATATGTTGACTCAATCTAACTTATCCCTTATTTCTAGTGAACCAGGGCTTAAGAACTCTAATGAGGATGTGATTGGGCTGAAAATAATCTCTAAAAACTACTCTTTGATCCCAGAGCAAAACAAGTCAAATGATGATCCCTTGATGTTGGCTAAAATCTATCAAATAATCCAGAAAATGAGAATGAAATAATTTTTTTTACCCTATCCCCCCAATGATACACATGCACTAATTACTCATCGATTTCGATTACGGAAGAAGGGAAAATTACTATCATGATTCCTTTGATTGATACTGAAACCACTATGAATATCTCAAATTACTCACTTTCAGATGGAGACACTTTGGATACTGAAAGACCCTTTCAAATTGTATTAAATAAAAAGAAATCCCTAAATGCTAGAAGCTCCGCTCACAGCTCCACTAGAACCACTAGATATAACTCAAATCCTCATAAATAATTACTTTTTGCTATACTCTTTATGCTTTACTTCTTGATCTTTATATTTCCATTCATCCTTTTATTTTATTCCTCATTGTTATGATTAATTTTATTATTTGGAATATTCATGGTATTGGGACTCTTAATGTCATGTGGTTAGAAGCCTTTTTCATCCATATCCCTCCTTGTTATTATTGAACCACTTATTCACTCTTCTAAGATTGCAAATGTTTGAGCACTTGGATTTCATAATTCCTTCCATAATATTAGTAATAAAATTTGGTGTTTTTGGAATTCATTAGTCAATATCACTATCCTTGAAAACCATCACCAATTGATTCATGTCCATATCTCATTGGGTGAATTTTCAGTGTTGGGCTCTTTTATTTATGCATCATGCAATAGAGCAGGTAGGAACATCCTATGGAATAATTTAAGATCATTTTCCTCCTCTGTTAACAAATAATGGCTAGTTGGGGGTGATTTCAACACTATTCTTGCATCTTCGGAAAGAAGGGGAGGTTCCTCCCCTAACATTCATTCCATGGAATATTTCTCTAATATGATCCTTGATTGTAATTTGACAGATATTGGCTTTTCGGGCTCTAATTTTACGTGGAATAACTCTAGACTTTGGCAATGCCTAGATCGTACCTTTTTTAACTCCCTCTGGATTGATCAATGGTCTAATACCTCCGTTGAGCACTTGAGTAGAACTTTATCTGATCACGCTCCTCTCTTAATTTCTGTTAAAAACCCTCCCATAAGAAGACCTTCTTCTACTCCATTTAGATTCCAAAATATGTGGATTCAATATAATGACTTCATGAATGTTGTTTCTATAAATTGGATGGCCCCCATTCATCCTGACAATTCCATTAAGGGTATGATTCATTTTTAGCTCAAACTTAAAAGACTCAAACAAACCCTTAATTGGTGGAATAAACATCATTTTAAAAATCTTTTTGCTAATCTCAAAAATATGGAACAACTGGTTTGCTCTCTAGAAGAAGAAGTCATCACCGATTCTAACAAACATGAAAAACTTAATGAAGCTAGGGATAACTTGATTAAGTATCAGAATATGGAGGAATTTATCAAACAATAACCCTTCTCTTAATGCGATCTCCAACCCTCACCTGATTCCCTCTATGATTTCTACGGATCAAAATAGATTACTTACATTACGCCCAATGGAATCTGAGGTTGGTGATATTCTCAACAGCATGAACTCGGATTCTATTGTTGGCCCTGATGGATTTACAACTCAATTCTTTCAACATTGCTGGCCCATTATTAAGTCTAATCTATTTGATGCTGTTATTGATTTTTTTGATGGCAACCCTCTTCCTAGAGCCTTTTCTAGTACTTCCATCATTCTTATCCCTAAAAGCACTAACCCTGAAACTTGGAGTGACTTTAGTCTGATCAGTCTTTGCACCTTCTTTAATAAACTAATTGCTAAACTAATCACAAATAGAATTAGGCCGTTGCTGCCAAATATTATTTCCCCAAATCAAAAGTTTATGAAAGGTAGAGCTATATCGATAATATACTCTAAGAAATGATTCATGATATTGATGTTCCTATCGAGGTGGAAACATTGTCTTCAAACTTGAATTTACTAAAGCTTTTGACAACCTATCTTGGGATTTTCTATTTAAAATTCTTCACCTACTTGGCTTTTTAGATACTTTTATTCACCTCATCAAAAATTATGTCACTAATGCTTGGTTCTCTGTTATCATTAATGGTGAGTCTACAGGCTTCTTCACTTCAAACCATGGCTTGAGATAAGGAGACCCACTATCACCCTCTCTTTTTATTATTATTGTTGAATATTTATCTAGGAGTTTGAATGATCTTTTCTATAATAAGCCTAACATGTTTTATAAAACCCATGGTGGTATTCCTGTTTCTCATCTTAGTTTTGCTGATGACTTTATCATCTTTTGCAATGCATATATTTCACACATAAAAACTATTACGAAATTCCTTAATAAATTTGGCAAGGAAAGTGGCCTTTTTCTTAACAAAAGTAAATGCTGCTTCATACCTTCTTCTAAAATCACTATTAATAGGATTAACCATATTCTGAGGACCACTAATTTTAAGCAACACCATCTTCCGATTAAATACCTTGGAGCCCCACTTTTCAAAGGTCATAAAAGATCACATTTTTTCGATGAATTAATCTAAAAAATCTCTAATCATATTTCTTCTTGGGAATATCATTTACTCTCTTTTGGGGTAGGCTTACTCACGATTAAACACCCAATTCTATACCTCGATCTCATTCAAACCATTGTGCCAACTAATTTTATCATTAATAGGATTGAGGCTTATTAACAAATTCTTTTGGGGTTCTAACACCTCTTCAAAAAAAATGCACTGGACCTCTTGGCACCTTCAAGGAAGGTGGTCTTGGTTTAAGACTATTAGGGATACCATCACTACCTTTTCCTACAAGCTTTGGTGGAATTTTAGAAGTAAAAATTGCCTTTGGGCTAACTTCATGATCATATTGCCAAGAAAAGCACCCTCTTAATTGCTTCTACAAATTGAGAGACTCTCCGCTTGGAGAAGACTTTGTAGAATCAAATGGAAGGCAATCCTTAATTTCTTGGGGCATTAATTCTGGCAACTCTTTCTTCTGGCAAGATAATTGGATTGGAAGTGGGCCCATTGATGAATTACTTTCTTCCCATTCTACCAATAACATTAAAGTTAAATCATTCTGGCAGAATAATATGTGGAACAATTCTAAGCTCATTGAGTATATCCCTCCATCTATTTTAGACAAACTTAAAAATATATCTATTACTCCTAACAATCAGGATCAGATTCTCTTTAAGCTCTTCATAATGGAGATTTCAACTTGAAAAATGTTTGGCTTCACATTAAAGAATCCCATGATTTTTCTAAAGTGTATGCTAAACTTTGGCATAATAATATTCCTATTTCTTACTCTATTCTAATTTGGTGTATTTTGAAAAATTTTATTCCTGTTGACTCCTTGATGTGGGGCAAAGGTTTTCAATTACCTTCAAAATGTCATTGTTGCTTTCATATTGAAAATGTAAATCATCTTTTTATTAATGGCGTTATTGCATCTAAGCTTTGGCTTTGGTATGATGATCTCTTTAACAATGCCAATTTCAATGGTTCTCTAACAATATATCAGCTCCTTGAAATTTATTTTGAAAACAATAGTAAAGGTCACATTAAAGTCATTACTGCTATTATTATTATTTGGTTTATATGGATGGCCAGAAATGATGCTAAACACAATGTATTGTTATGAATCACATGAAGATAATTGCTAGAACTAAATACAAAATTTGTGATCTGTTTAATGCTAATCTTATTAAATATAAGCATTTCAAAGGGTGTAATTTTGTGGCTATTAAATTGAGTTTTCAATTCGCCCAAGCAAGCATGACAAGATGTTTTGGGCCAAACCTCATAATAATGTTATTAAAATCAATCGATGGCTCAGATTTCATAATTCCTCCTGGTGGTGGCATCTTGACTCGAAAATCCCTCTATGCATTTGCTTGCCCTCTTAATACCCTCTCTGTTCCATTTACTGAACTAATGGCAATGTATAATGATCTTAAGATTTGCCTTCAGAAAGGTTGGTTCAATATCTAGATTAAGGTGGATGCTCTTCTGTTAATTGATCTCTTGACCTCTACTAAATCTGGAAATTCAGACTTATACTATTTACTCAAGCAAACTAGACTTCTTCTTTCACAATTCTGCTATAAAATTACTCATGTATGGCGGGAAGGTAATGCATGTGCTGACTACCTTGCTAACTTAGGTGCTAGATTAAATGAAATAATAATTTTTGATCACCTTACTTTCCCTAAACATTTGCAAGGTTTGGTTAACCTTGACAAGACTGGGCTCCCTTATATTAGAATTTAGCCGGCATGAGTTTAATACATTTTATTTTTGTTGTTTCTTTGGTCTTATGGTTGCATCTCGACGATCTTTCTGATTTGCTGCTGATGTAGGTACCTTCTTTTAGATGAAAGGCCTATAGTTATGCTACATATGCTGGTGGTTGTTTTACTTAATATCTACCAGGAGTTTTTCTGTTACTACTGTTACCATGCTC
The DNA here is from genome assembly GCA_021442155.1 of Cymbidium sinense. Lineage (NCBI taxonomy): Eukaryota > Viridiplantae > Streptophyta > Magnoliopsida > Asparagales > Orchidaceae > Cymbidium > Cymbidium sinense. The sequence goes on along the minus strand of CM038227.1, from coordinate 44,861,562 downwards.
ATGAAACAAACTCCATGGCTTTAGTTTTTCATTTAAAGATATGGATTTCTTTACCCCCTGATATTCTTATGGGGGAATTTAGTGGTATTTAAGCTTTAAATATTTTTTTTCCTGCTGAATGGGAATGCTTCCTTAGTCAGTCTATCCTGACATTATGGGGTGTTTATTTTTTGTGTTCAGCTCTGTTGATCTCAATCAGGTTTCTACTTAGCATAATGTGGTTTGTACTATCTTTTTGATGTGTTTTTCCTAGTTTCTAGATTATTCTGTTCAGCCTTCCCTTTCTATTTTCTGTTGCTGCCTGTCAGACTAATGGCCCTATTTTGATAGCCCTTATGGGTTTCATTTGGGAGCCATATATCAGGAAGCGGTTTGGAAGAATTTGCAGATGGGTTATGAGGAAATTCTTTATCCTTTTATGTATATTGTGCTTATAATCTATAGTCCTATGCAGTTGTTGGGAATGACTCATAAGGCTGAATTGGTTGATATGACTAACTGCGGCAATGATTTTCATCTAAGTTACTTGAATATCTTAGCATTTTGTTTTTCTTTTCTAGCGAAAATATTCCCTCATTTTATGGTTTAATCCGAATGCTACTATTTTACTATTCTGAATACCTGATGTTGGGGCTGTTGCATTTTTCATTGTGGGACTAGGTTGTTTCCTTTGTTCTAGAGTTTCGGCTGACTGCAGTTTGTTATTTTGCGTTTCATTTTTTGCTCCTTCTTGGTTGTTTTAGTATTTATGGACCTTTGCTGGTTTGGTGTGGTTTTATATTGATAGATGTTGGTAATATATGTCTCGTTGGTGCCGTATATGGTTTCCTTTCGGTTGGGATTTTGAGGTTGTTTGCTGTATGGATTATTTATCAAAAATATGTTGGGCTATATGGAGAAATGGGTTGTTGGAGGATTCACATTTGTCATATCTCCTTTAGTATGGATTACTTATTGAATAGCGGCTGGTAATATATGAGCACAAATGCTGATAAAGGAAGGTGGTTTTTGCTTCATTTAGTGGACACTGGTATTGCTCTGATAAATGGTCAAACTATTTTGGTGAGCTGTATGTTTTTCCTTCCGATAGAATGTTTTCACAGGACGTTTATGTATGTGGTTGCCCCAAACTAGTGAGGATTGTTTTCTGCCCCCGTTAAAATCATCCTATCATATTTCAGGTTCAGGTTACCTACTTGGCCTTCTAGTTTTATTCGCAGAGTTCTTTTCCTTTTATGTAAGTTTCAAACAGGCATTTTCTTCTGGATGGAAAATCCCACCAGCCCCCCTCCGCTGATGGACATATGCTTAGTCTCTCTATTAATCTTTATTTGGGATATTGTCTTTACTTTTGCTGTGTGAGTTGTACTTAGATAAGGGTTTTACTCTTTAGGCTGATTGTAGCTCTCTGAGCAGTAGACTCAGAGTTTAACCCTTTCTAAGGATCCTGTAACCTTTTTTTATGAGCAATAAAATTCTATTATATGGGGTTTCCTAATAAAAAAAAGTAGACAGGATCATTCCGTACTCATGTAACCAGAGGCACCCCAATAAGGCCCTGAATGAGGTGTCAGCATCAATGACATGGAATTTGGCTTCTATGTGAAGTTCTCTAAATCTTAGTGACAAGGTAAAAGGTCCGAGTGTCTTTTTCCCTTTTTCATTGAAGTCTTGGATCATCAATTTGTCCCGTCCTACTTCCTGAACATCAAGGGACAATCCTCTCAATATTTTCTAACTCATGAGATTAACGGATGAACCTAGATCAATTAGAATTTGATTGATTGATACAACATCACTCTCTGCAGAGACATATAGCGAGAAATTATGTTCTGATGTCCCGAGCATAAGATCTTCCTCAGAGAAGGTGATCGTCGAAAGGTCTTATAATTGTAATACTTCAGTCATACACCACTCGGTGAAGTATGCTTCATATTTTTCCAGATTCTTAAGAGCCTAAATTAAGATTTCATGGAGGTCCTGTGACATCAGGAGGGCCTCATACACACTCAATTGTGCAGAGATCTTTCTCAAGTGAGACAAGATGTTGTAATCGATTCCTTTATCCATGTTAGACTTCTTCTTTGGATCTTTGGGAATGATATTTTCATTAACTTCTATGTTCTTGTCATTGCCTTTATTTGGAGTTCCTTTCTTATATGATGATAGTAGCACCTTGCCACTTCTTAGCTATACTAGGGCTGCTCTATCTGGCTCAAATTCTTCTAAAGAAGTCTCCTCTTTAGAACAACTATTTATGCCTGAGGATCTGATGGAGTCTTCAGAATCACTTCCCAATTTTATACCCTTCATCAATGGTGATATTGGAGACTCTAATTCATCTTCCTCCGGGAAGCACAAGTTTTCTTCCGAGCTATCTTCTATTTACTTCACCATCTGGCAAGGCTTGAATGTTACATCATTGGTGGTTCTCCTTCTTGTATTATCTTGACGAAATAAATTTCATCGAGAAGTATCCAAAGATGGTAAGATAACCCGATAGACTTCTCCAGAAAGAGATTCTTCATCATCATCATCTCCTTCTTCATTTATTTCAATGATTTGGAGTCCTGATATGAAATCAGCAAGCTTAATTGGTTGTCTTTATGGTCATTGATATTCTTCAAGATTATTAATAATCTTTTAAGTAGTTGATTTCTTCTTTGTCTTTTTTTAATTGGCTGGCCTTTTGGGAGCTTTTAGCAAACTTTGAATAGGTTATTTCTCAAGGCAAGGAACACTAAACACCCTAGACTACTTCTGAAGAGTATAACCTTTTGATGTAGATTCTCCCTTCGATTCTAGCACCGGTACAAGTGGAGATTTCCATCTGACACCCAAAATGCCTTCTATTTACTTCAGCATCTTCAAAGTTTTCTTCGAGACCGTAGTCTCCCATTTGTCATTATTAACTGTCTTTTCATTTGCTTTATCTTTCCACGGAGGCATGGAAGAGGACGTAATAATCATTGCAGATTCTTTCTTTGGGTGAATTAGAATACTATTGGATAGTGTGAATTCACCTCTCCTGTATTTTTTTTCTAGCCAGTCCTTGAATACATAGTAATCTTCTATAAAATGGCTAACTACCCGATGATATGGACAGTAATTTGGGTTGTCAGTTCATCCTAACTCTTCAGGTCTTTTACATTCTACCAACTCTAAACTTACCTTGAATGCTTGCCGAAATAGCTTGGCCACACTTTCTCTTTGAATGAATATTTCTTGTTCATCTTCTCCTTAAGAGATGGATGCATTCGATCATCATCTCCTAATGATTGTCTTGGGCGATCACCACTACTTGGTAAAGTTCTGGGTTTGTCATTGCCTCCAAGAACTAACCTCGGTTGAGAATTGAAGGGTTGTTTAACTTTCTCTTCAAAATAGATAGGTTATTTCCTCTTATCTACATTCTAAGTTGCCCTCCTTCCTCTATTTGAATCATATGAAGTAGTGTGAGATTCAATCCCCCTTGATTCTGAGAACTTTTCTTTCTTTGTTCTATCTGAATGACTTTCATTTTTAGAGAGACTCAACTTTTCAACTTTTGCCACCCAATCCAGCAGTTGTTGAAAGGTGGTGATGAAAGTCATGCATAAATAGGAGCCATTTTATCATCAAAGTTGCCCATTAGTAGCTAGATTGCATGTTCTACCTCTAGTTGTTGCTCGCACTTCATACTCATGTTTCTCCAATGAATTCTGTACTTTGTAACTGACTCATCCTTCTTTCTCTTCTCTAGGGTGAGGTTAGCTATTGTAGTCTTTCTAACTGCACTAGCAAATCTTTTGATAAACATTACCTCCAGCTCGATGAATGTCTTAACTGAGTCATTTGATAACTCTGCGTACCACTCAAAAGCAGGTGAAGTCAGGCTGCTGATAAATTAGCAAAATAAAAGTGCATCATTATCCCCAGTATTGCCACAGGTCACTTTAAATTGTGTCAAGTGCTACTTAGGATTATCGTTGCCATCAAAGGTATTAAACTTTGGCATAGAATAGCCTTTTGGGTATGACATTTGATGGTACTCGACTGGGTGTGGGCAACATTTATTTACTAACTTCTCTACCTGCTCTACATCAATAACAGCTTTAATCTTCTCGCTTAAAATAATCTCCAATTGAACCGTTGTCACGTGCTCTGATGTGCTAGGCAAGTTTTGAGGAGTTGGCTGTGAAGCCAACTGATTAGTTTCATTTCTTCCCTCGTGAGCACTATAAGCTCTAGAAGTCTGAGATGTTGGCTCTATTGGTGGATTGGTAGGGATGATATTAGCTATTTGAGGATGAGCGAGTGGAATGGATAGTGGCACTGCCGCTACACTCCTCTGCATTATCTGCATCATAAGATTCATTTGAGCCATCATCTCATTCATTTTAGTGTTAAGCTGCTCAATTTCTTTATCTTTTGTCCTCATCTGGCGCTGCATGTGCCTCTGCACTTGGGCTAGTATGGCGATGAACAGATTCTCCTCCCTTTCTGACTCTTGTCTTTGCTCATCATCTGAGGAAGAGCCTATATGCTCTTCTTCTTCTTATCTTTCAAGGAGAGTAGTGTATGGAACGGTACATCGATGTTGATTATAGAATTGAGTACGAGGCTGATAATCACCTTGACATATCATATAGACCACTTCTATTCCCATGGTCTCATCATCATCATCATCTTCTTCTTCTTGTAGCCTCACTTATGAGCATCGTCTTCAATGAATCTCAGGCTCAGGTTGTGGCATGAACATTTTTTCAATTGGAGGGTTTCAATCGAAGTCGACTACCTCTTGAGGAGATGGAGCTACTTGGTGATGGGATTCCCTGAAGGATTCTCCAGGGTGTCGGCTATCCATTGGCTCATTAATGGTATTCTTCTTTTTTGGGACCCATTCCTGTTGGACCCTATCACTGGTGGATCTCCTGGAATATAAACTCAACTCACATGTGTGAGAGGGGTTATGAAAGTACTTAAGTTAAATCTCTTAGTTTAATTAATCATTAATCATGAGCCAATTGCATTAGGTACCTTTCTTTCTTAGGTGCATTGTTGACTTAAATTACTTGTGTGATTTTTTGTCATCTATTTGGGCCATAATTATTTATTTAAGTATGCTAAGGTGGTGTAGGTAAGGGGTAATTAACACACTTAATTCATACCTTAACCTAACGAAAGCATAAAATTGATCTAATCACCTAAAAATTAAAGTAAAATAATAAACATATGTGGGAATGGGTTAGGGACAGCAAACTCACCTCATATTTCTCAAATAATATCAAACATTCTTTAAAAATAACTTAATTTGCTTTAAGTTTTCTTATTTCATAAGATTACTTTTAGGAATTAATTAGGGTGAATGTGTTTACATGCTTTCATCACTTTAGTTATATCCTAACACGCTAATTGTGTATGTCATATGAATTTCATGCATTCATGCTTTCTAAAAATCAATTTCAAAATAAAATATTTTCTTTATGTCAAATTGCATGTTTTGGCTAAAGTAAAATATGAATGGCTATTATCACTACTAATTTTAAAATTATTTTTAAAAATCTATAAATCAAATACCTAAAACTGAAAGTGTGTTACTTATAGTTATTTATAAGCTTTCATGTGAATATAAATATGAAGATATGTGTAATGTAGCCTTCCTTCTCTTTTCTTTTCGTATGGTTTTGAATAGGATTTAGCAAAGTGTATAGTTCATAAAGCATTCAAATTTTTTTAAGTAACTCACTTAGCATTCATCATGAAGTGTACTAAACATTTCCATTTGTATGCATAGATATGCTTAGGATTTATTCATATGCATGTTATACATGTTGGGAAAGAAATGAAGTGATGTGTGTTTTGTGATATTAATTCACTTTACGTAATCTTAAAATCCTTTATTTTTGAATAGGTTTGTTTAGGGAAAATCTAAACTTAGGATTCATTGAAACACATAGTAAAACATTCACTAAACAAAATCAAATATGAATCCACTTTAAAAATTATTTAGGGTAAGGAAGGAAAGAGAAGTTCTCTTCTCTTTTCCTTCTCTTTACAACATTTGGTAATTAAGTAAGTTCACTTAAACCAAAATAAATCATCAAATAAAATTGACCCAAATCAACTAAATAACTTAAATAAAACTATCCATCTAAGTTGAACATCTTCACACTTAGAAAATCCAAACCTTAAAGCCCTAACTAAACATACCACACAAACCTTTTAAAGCACACACATTAGGTTAAGTCACCACTTCTAACTTTTGGTTAGGATGGTGCATGGCTTGATGTTTGCTTTTGTTTCATGATATTTTTTTTTTAGTCTGGATGTTAGGTTGACTGTGCGTAGAATGAATGTTACGATGATTTAGTCTAATCATTATTTTTTGTAGGGGATTGTGCTTAAGGAGCATTGTAATAAAAATATAACTACTTTTATTATGCAGGTGCTTATACCCCTAAGCATAATCCAATACGTCAGATGGACTTAGTCACCCTTGTGTGGGGTGCTAAGTCCAATATTCATGCTTGGGACATGCATGATTTGTTTAGCTAATCTCTATTTTGCAGGTGTTAGTTAGATTTACTTTTCCTTTTCATGTATTTTTGTAATTCAGATTTTAGAATGATTGTTATGGGGGAGTAGGATGAGCATTGGTCATAAGATTACATCTTATGTACCATGTGAAGCCTTGGAGCAACCATATTCCAACCATCCAAAAGAAGGAACCAAAAGAAGAAAGAAGAAAGAAGAAATGAAGAAATGAAGACTCTCATAACATGAATTTTCTTACTTTATTGTAAATTAATTCATTTATAATACGGGTTGTATAAGGGTAGAGCTCGGCTACCCAATTTATTTTCGGGTTTGTGCGGCGGTGCCCGACCACAAATGACCTTTTATTCTTTTGCGCTAGCTTTATAAAATGTTTAATGTTTTGTTTAGTTTATGCATTAAGATGACATGTTTTCCTAATTTCTTTCTTATTTTAATGTATGGCCTGGATGATAATTAGGCTCTTAGATAAAAATAATTCTTCTACCAAATTAAGCCAACTTTGGATGGATGTTTCTTTTTATAACATCATAATGTATTATTACACTCTTGATTAAAGGGCTTCCACCTTTGCTAGAGAAACTTGGCTTAAACTTTGAGAGCCATGGTGAAAACACACCTCACCCTTCTCACTGATTTTAGCCCATAATCTTACTTCTCATGCATTAGGCATATGCATCCTATAAGCCTAAGTCAAATGATTGTCCAAAAATAAAAATAACATGTAATATATTTTGCATTAGATCTCGGTCATTTTTCATGCCCTTGCATGAACTAGTCTCTTAGGGAGTGAATTTATGGACTTAGTATCTTTCTAAATAAATAACAACCCTGCTATCTTGCATAATGCATATGACTTGCCTACATGAATTTAAAACCGTATGAGGAGTTAGTTGGCAGCCACCCCAGGCAATTGTAAGTCCAAGCAGTCAGGTGGTTTGTCCTCTCTTGTAGAGGCAAATCAAATACTCATTTTCACCTTAGATTTAGGTCATGCTTTTGGCACTCGTCAAAGCTCCCTATATTTTGGTTCTGAGATTGCTTCTCCTTTTTATGGCCATAAGCATAAATTCTCACCTCTTAGGTATTTTCATAACCTTGTATTATAGAATTATAAGCCCTAAACTTCTAACAAAAATTGAACTCAAATAAATAATTCAATTTCAAAAATGTAAAGCCCAATCATAGGATAGTTTGAGATGCTCGCTAGGTTTCCTATCATCGTGAGCATCTTCTACTTATCTTTCTTTGACTTCAATAATAACTCTCTCTTTGATCACTCTCACTTGATCTTCCAAAATAAATTAATCGATTGATAGTCCTACCTATTGAAATCTTTGGAGACAATGATCATTTACCTTAATCGAGAGTATTCCTAAAGAATCTCCTTTCTTAGGATGTAATTAACTATGGAGGCTTGCCCCTGTAGGAAACTTAACGAACTCAGTTTAAAATAAATTCTACTTTACTTTTTCATGTAAAGTAGGGGAAGAATCTCTGGTATATATGCAAACTCATTATTCTTAGGAGTCCTTGTTGACGTGATTAGGTCCATTGTAGGGTGGTAACTTCTATCTCTCGAGATAATACACTTCTCCTCAATGTCATACCCAATCACTCTCAATAAGAATATCTATGGATCTACGTGGTGTCAAAATGCAAACTCAATTTCAATCTTCATTTTATTCCGCATAGAGTGAAGATGGAAATGTGTTTTCTTTTTTTTAGAAATTCTCATTGTATAAAAATTTCACTACATATCCCATTCAGAATTCTATAAATAAAACCCCATTCTTGTCATGAAGAGGGGGAAGAAGTTAAAATTGAATTTGGGAGAAAGCTGAGAAAAAGTTAGAGGTTCGAAGTTCATCATCACCACCATTATCGTCGATCGACAACTGTCACCAACAACCGTTACAGCACAACTACTGTTGCATAGTTGTTGTAACCTGATTCTGGAATTCCCATTATCAGGATTTCTCATATACAATCTTGTAATCCCGCTGTCAGGAAGACTTAAACTATGTACTCCAAAGTAGATATATAGCGAAACATTTTTACTGGGCTAGGCCAAGTGATTTGTTCCCCCCTCTCTCTAGGGTTTTTTTACGCAAAAATTTTGGAGTTTCTTATTATTTTTTTAACTATCTATGTACGTGTTGAATTTCTTAATGAAGATAAGGCATGTAGTTTTATTTTGTCACAATTAGTTTTCTGGCACGCAACAACTACTATTAAAAAGTGGCTTGTGTTTCTTCCAATAGTAAATCTTAGCCTTTCATTTTATATTCAAATTGATTTGATGTTTTCAATCCTAGCCATAGAATATGAAACAACAGTCGAGCATAAAATTTAATTATAGAATTAATATATTATTAATTAATAAGTTTATATTAATCACTTTAAGAAAATAATGCAATTTATTACTTAAAATCCATGGCTTTTGAAATTCAAAATCTAAATTTTAAAATGCAAGACCTCTTCTTCTTGATATATCATTAATATCCACCTAATAATTATTTGAGAAATTGCGTGGAAATGAACATTTTTTTTCATAGAATTTGATGGCTTTGCCAAAATGGAATAAATTTATGCATGTACATCATTAAATTAAAAAAAAAATTGATTATTCGATTTTTTGTCTCCATTTAATTAAAAATTAAAATTTATTTAATTTTATTTTGGATGATCAAATTAAAATTATTATGTGCCAGAAAATCAGTTACGGTAGAATAAAACTTCATGCCTTAGCTTGTATGAAAATCCAACACACAGACAGATAGTTGAAAAGAAAATAAGAAACTCTAGAATTTTTATGTAAAAAAAACCCAGAAAGAGAGGAAAAATCACAAGGCCTTACCCAGTAAACATGCTCCACTACATCTTTATTTTGGAGTACAAAGTTTAAATTTTCTCAATAACTGGATTACAAAATTGTATATGAGAAATTCTAATAATGAAAATTTTATAATTATGTTACAACAGCTATGCAGCGGTAGTCGGACTATAACGATTATTAGTTGTAGTCGGCGACGATGATTGACCGCGATTAACGATAATGGTGGTAGTGACGAACTTCGAACTTCTAGCTCTCTCTTAGCTTTCTCCCAAATTTGCTTCTAGCTCCTCCCTCCCTTCATAACAAGAATGGGGTCATATTTATAGGATTATAAGAGGGGTATTTTGATCATTGTAGCCAAAATCTCAAAACATTCCATCAGATAGTTTGCATCGATGCATTTGATCATAGATAGTTATTTTGGTGATTTGATCATTCAAATGATCTTTGATTTGAGTGATCTTAGGCTCATTCGATTCGTCTCGTCAAGCCACTTGATTTGACTATAAGCACGTCAAATTTGGAAGTCATTTGATAATCTAATCAGTATTTTAAAGTTTTCATAAGTAGCTTTTGGGCTTGTAGCCAAATTGATTAGCCATTTGATAATATATATTATAATTTAGTAGTATAATTTATAAAATATATTATACATTTAATTAAATATTTATATAATATAATTGAGATTATAGCTTTATAAATTATAAGATAAATGTGCAAAGTAAAAACAATAAAAAACACATATATGAATTATTGAAATGTTTAACTAAGGCTAAAAATTTACTTTTAAATTGGTGACCCAACAAACTCAAGTCACAGCTCACGGGCTCAGCGCTTAGTTAGAAATTGAGTCTCAGATCTCGTGGTTTATTCTTATTCTTTCATTTGCAATTCACGCCATAAATCCTAAGCTGACTTTGTTTCTTGAAGCGAAGTTCTAACTCCTCTTCTGCATCAACTTCCACTATTCATTCCTTCGTATTCATATTGTCTTACACCGACCACTCCCTCGTCTGTACGTTGACTTCCGTTGGCGACATCATATTATTAAAATATTTAGCTCTTAATTTTTATATATGCTTTAGCCAAATTATCGCTTATTAAAATTTTCAATATTTAATTTTCTTTTAAAATCTAGATTTTATATTGTGTGGAAAACTTGCATGAGATTTAAAAGGATAACTATATCAAAAAAATTAGAGGGAACTTAAGTACCCATTTAAACTCGTTAATTAACTCAATTATATATTCGCTTGATTATTTCAAATAAGCCAAGTACAAATCAAGCTTGAACATAGATAAAATTAAACATTCGAGCATCTATACAAAAGCTCAGCTCGAACTCAAATCGATCATGAACAATTTTTAATTTATTCAAGCCAAGTCCAATCCAATAAGTACTCAGCTCGGCTCAGCTCGATTACAACCCTAATGATGGATTGTATAAGCATCAGGGGATGGCGAGATCCGATGATATAATGCCAACTATCAATAGTGATATTTTGATAATTTTCAGGAAGAAGTTTCACTTTTCAAATGATTTGGTAGATATTCCTCCTAAAAGATCACAACGAGCTTATTTTCCTCCGTCAGGGTACCTGTACCTTATCTGGCTTTTACCTTCTGAGATTTTTAATGTACATGTACCTTCTGAGATTTTTGTTTTTTGAGATTTTTGATGTACTTGTACCTTTTGAGATTTTTTCTTCTGAGATTTTTGATGTACCTATACCTTCTGAGACTTTTACCTTCTGAGATTTTTGATGTACATATACCTTCTGAGGTTTTTACCTTCTAATATTTTTTATGAGTAGAGACCCTGTCAACCACTTGCTCTTTTGGAGTCTTTCCAGTGAGTATTTTATCAACTATCAGCTTCACATATAGGCTTGCTCATGGGCATGCCTTTTAGGAGAGGAATCCATGAAAGATTTTTGACCTATCCGAGATTATTTGTTATAGTGTTACTCGGTGATATTTAACCTGCGTGGAAGAAGTCAATAATTTTAACTCTCATCTGAGGTTGTTATGTCAAAGTGTTATTCGATGAAGTTAATTTGCATGGAAGAGGTTAAACATTTTGATTCTTCTGAGATTATTTGTCAGAATATTACTCGATGACGTTAACCTATAGGGATAATGTCAAATCAAGGCAATAATTTATCAAGCTATCTTCTTCTCAATGTTGAAATATCCTCCAACTTTGACTTATTTTTTTTGGTTGATAATCAATTAAATGCTCAGAATATTAACATGGGTGATTTTTTGAGATTAAGAGTTGTACCCCAGTTTACAGCAAAAGCTGAAGGATCGGAGTTTGATGAATCTTCATTCTTCTTATGTGTTCCTCCAAAGTAAGATTTTCTCCACCATATAGATAGTGTTGCCCTGAACATGAAGTCAAATTTTCAACCATTATGAAGATATAAAAGGAATGTTTCCCACAGACGGCGCCAAACTGTTGCGTGCCAGAAAACCAGTTGTGGTAGAATAAAACTTCACATCTTAGCTTGTATGAAAATCCAGCACACAGACAGATAATTGAAAAGCCAAAATTTTTATGTGAAGAAATCCAGAAAGAGGAGAAAAAAATTACGGGGCATTGTTTAGTAAACATGCTCCACTGTATATCTGCTTTGAAGTATAAAGTTTAAGATTTCTCGATAACCGGATTACAAGATTGTATGTGAGAAATTCTGATAATGAGAATTCCATAATTAGGTTATAATAGTTATGTAGTGGTAGTCAGATTATAATGGTTGCTGGTGGCAGTCAGCGATGATGATTGATGGCGATCGACGACAACGGTGGTGATGATGAACTTCAAACTTTTAACTCTTTTTCAACTTTCTCCAAAGTTTTCTTCTAGCTCCTTCCTCCCTTCATGATAAGAATGGGGTCCTATTTATAAGATTCTAAGAGAGGTATTTTGATCATTGTAGTCAAAATCACAAAACACTCCATCGGACGGTTTGTATCGATCAATTTGATCACAGATAATTTTTTTTTTGATAATTTGACCATTCAAATGATCTTCGATTTGAATGATCTTTGGCTCGTTCGATTTGTCTCATCGAGCCGCTCGATTCGACTATAAGCACGTCAAATTTGGAAGTCATTTGCTCATCCAATCAGTGTTTTAAAGTTTTTATATGTAACTTTTAGGCTTGATTTAAGCTCATTTGGACTCAATTTGACCCGATTCTAGTATTATTAGATTCATCTCATTAAGTAGTTTAATTTGATTGAATATATGCTTTAACTTGAAATCCATGCTTGATTTATAAATTTTAGATGGATATATCAAAACCAACAAAAAATAAAATTGATTATATCATTTTATTCTCCATTTAATTAAGCATTAAAATAATACGGTTAATTTTAATTTTCATGCACACATTTGTGCAGGAAATGGAACTTCGACCTTTAAACTGAAGCCAAATAAAGATGATCCTTTTTATTCTCCATTTAATAAGTACATCCTCGTCCTCTTCCATTGTGGACTGATATATAGGATATGACATAAACTACTGCTCTTGTAATATTGAATTGGTAGAAAGTATCCAAAATTATTGCTCATGACAAGGTGCAGTGGCAATTGGTATCTAAAATTATGACTCATGTAGTATTATAGAAGCATCACTGCTTCGTATCACCTAAGAAGATCTTGCCAGGTTTTGGTTCTTCCTTCGGCGCATTCCCCTTCGCTTGCTCTGAGTACTAGGGTCTTGTGTGTGTTCAGTTGGCCGATTATAACTTAAACGGTATTGTTACTTAAATTATAATTTAATTTATAACTATTTTTTTTTCAAATTGAATAAATAATCAAAATCCAAATGGGCTTTAATTTGAAACAAAAAAGTCAAATCATGATTTTTATAAATCAAACTAAATCAACTAAATATGTTTGATTCAATGATTTTGATTTCAACTAAGCTGCAACGAGGATTGATTGTTGTTCTTCATCTTTGTGAAGCGTGAGTCTTCTACGGAAAATATTGTCGAGTCCGCATTAGGTTTTACGTCGCGGACTCCAATCGGATACGCGTGCATTGCAGATATATTGAATAAACGGTGCCAAACAATGATGCCGTAAGACAAAAATAGCACTATTTTCCGTGGTTTAGCGACCGACAAATCAGCCGGGAATGAGTATATCTGTGGGAGAAATTTAAAAGAAATAAATATCTTCATTTTGGGGCGTGTTTTATTTTTTATTTGCGAGGAAATGAGAGCATTAGCTATGAAGAAGGAGAATGAATCGAAATGGAGGCGTTGAGGAAATAGATGATGTGTAAATAAAATGGATCGGTAATCTTTTAAGGAGTTGTATATGTAAAATGACAGACAGTTTATAATTTATTTATTTAAGTTAGATTTCTACAGTTTGGAGTTCTTCTTTTGTATGCGGTGAAGCTTTTACTGGACTCTGTGTCGACCGGTTTCATATTTATTTTTCATGATTTTTTGGTGCTCGGAGAAAAATATTCTGTAATCCTTTAGAGGAAATTGGTGGTCGCTTGATTAATTTTTAGTGCTTATTTACATGTACTCTCTTGTCTTTCAGTATAGGCATTTTTTTTAGTTTGTTTCACTTTTACGTAGCACGTTGTTCGATCATGGTAACTAAATCCCAATCAAGCAATGACGTTTTACGATAAATTTTAGGAGATTTGGTATTTGTACTCTCTGTACTCTCAGACCCTCTGCTGCACTCTGTACCTCGCCTTTATTCCTCTGTACCTCACACCCTATGTCGCTTTCTGTTGTCTATACCTTCTTTATACCCTTCACTATACCTCTCTCAACCCCTATACCATGTACCTCTACCCTCACCTATGTACCTCTGTACCTCCGTGTGAATCTATACTTTCTATACCTTTATACTCTCGTATCTATACCCTCGTACCTCAGTACCCTCACCTGAGATAATTTTGTCTAGTTTAGGTTCATTTTCTGTAGCCGGTTGTTCAGATCATGGTAATTAAAATTTAATGGTTGCAATTTGATGGCTGTTCGAACGATTTATTGGATATTTTTTTGTGTCTGTACTCTGGACTAAGCTTACCCTCTATGCTCTCTACTCTGTTTCATCTCTCTCTATTATCGTGAGAATGCGGACTCTATATTTTCACGATGAATGTAGTGAATGAGCAATGATGATGAAGTTGTTTTATCTAATGACCCAAATTTGGAATTACAAATCGCATAACTTATGCATAAATCGTGATTATGCACATCAAACTGTGTTAGAAAAGACCATACAAGTTATTGGCCAAACTCTAAGAAATTGAAATCGAAGAATTTACAGTGTGCAGGTTGGAAAAACACATCAATCTAAACCATATAATTCAAAAAGCGTCGAGGGGATTGTCGGCGATGACATGTGGATTTGGAGGGGAATTGGTTGGTTAAAAATATATAGAGCCATAATCATTCATTGGCAAAGACTGGTGATCTGCATCTTCTCGATCCGAATGTGTTATTGATGAAGGCATCGATTTTAGATGTGACATTAGTGCGGCAGCGTTCATCTAACGAGGAAGTTGGTGGGGTAGAGAATATTAGATTCACAAAAAGAGATGCTTTCAATTTCATCCAGAAAGAGCGAAGGTCACGGATTGCAGGTGGTGATAGCAATGAATTAATACAGTTGTTCAAGGAAAGACAAGCAGCGGATGAGATGTTTGCATGGGATGTTCAGGTTGATGCGTCTGATTGCTTGGTAAATTTTTTTTGGAGCAATGGTATCTCTAGGGTTGAATTTGATTATTTTGGGGATGTGATAATTTTTGATACTAGCTATCAGCTCAATAAATATAATCTTGTCTATGCCCCACTCGTTGGAGTGAATCATCATTGGCAAAACGTCTTATTCGGAGTAGCCTTTTTGTCGGAAGAGACCATCGAGTCATTCACATGGTTATTCCAAACATTTCTTTGGTTGATGGGTGGCAGGCATCCTATAACAATATTTCTTGATCAAGATCGCTATGGTGAGCTATCGAGAATGTACTACCGCATACGCGTCATAGGTTGTGCCAATGGCATATCTCAAAGAAAGCCCCTTCCAAGGTCCATTGCTTTAGTAGTAACAAGAGAGTTTAAGGGCTATTCTATACATGCATGAGCAAATGTGACATAGAGGATGAGTTTGAGGTTGCTTGGTCTCGCCATGCCAGAGGGAAGGCAATTTGTATGATCATGCTTGCTATCTCAACTTTACAATAAAGTAAATGGTCCACCGATCAACAAAGATAAATTTTGTGACATCTTGTCAACTCAAGATAGGAGGCCACAAATAGGGTGTCATGGTATTTGAAACCAACAAGTTCATTGTTTCTGGGATTGAGAAGGTGATGAAACATGGCAATGAACATGATGAAGACTTCAAGTGTATCCAGAATTGTTCCTGCATTAGAGTAGTCCAATTCTTAAGCAAGTCGCTTTGTTTTATACGAGGAAGCTTTACTCTATGTTCAAGAAGAATGCATGGAGTTGGGGGATTATCTATTACTGTGTCAGATGATAGCCCCATGGAGTACTTGGTGAGGAACTTAGAGAAGAAGAATGCATCCAAAACCTAGATTGTCCACTTGATGTGTCTCAGATATTTCTTGTAGTTGCCGTAAATTTGAAATGATGGGCATACTTTGTGCACATGCATTAGAGTTCTTAGCCATAATGATGTCATGATTCCTGGATAAGTACCTCCTCATGCGGTCTACCGAGTAAAAGAGGGACATCTACATCAATGGTTCATACGTAAGGTTAGTACATGTGGAAAGCGATATGGAACGGCATTATTTTCGTGAACCATATAAGTCGATATGTATATCAAATTAGCCCAATGTGGTAATAAGATTGTCGAGGATTACATGCTTGCATCTCTAAGCTTTACTATCTCGATGAAGTGGACTCGTAATAAGTGGAATTCTCCACCGCTTGACGTGATCGCTTAAGAGGAAGAAGGCAACCACATCATCAGCTAAGGATAAGGACATTTTGAAGGATCCAATCAAGAGACGTCCAAAGGGTGTTTCCAACGCAAGGCTCAAGGCTTATTGGGAGAAGTCCAAAAATCCACAAATACTTACCCTACTTGCCTCTGAAGTTGCTATTACTTACGTTCTCAAATATTTAATTCATTCTATTTTCTTGTCTTAGAAACCAAAGTGAAGTCCGAGAGTGCTGTAGAACGGGATGCATCACCGGTTGCAGCTCTATGCGAGTTGCTTTTCTGTGTAAGCCTAGAATATTTCACATTGATGCCATCAAACATTCATCCATTACTAAGATGTTGTACCATTACTACGATGTTGTACCACAGGAATTCAGTTCGACCTCATCAATCAACCAATATGCTGAAGGGTACACTAAGCTGATGATGGATATTATTACAAGACGGCATTTTGATGCATGATATTATCCAAGAAGGCATTTTTTTAATTTCATTTTTCTCGTTTTAGTCATTATGCTTGTATTTTTTTTCTGTTCATTTCATAACTTTAGTAAAGTCTTGAAACCTGCAACTGCACCAATAAAAGCACTACAATTTGAATCCTCTTTGAATAGATTTAGCCATATCTCATTAAGAATTTTCTTGTCTGAATTAACATCTTGAATAGCATCTTGCAACTCTACCTATGGCCGAGTCATAAGTCAAAACAAAGAAGAATGTTCACAGCTAGACTTTTGCCCTTGATAACTGTGTGCAAAACTAACATAATAAGCATTTACAAGGTAATATATAGTAGGAATCATGACAAAATATTAGGGTTCTGAAATTTTGTTTGTTCATTTAGGTGCCAAATACATTGAAGAAAACCTAAAGAACCTCTTTCTATATGCCGTGGAAACACAAGTTAAAGCATAATTAAAATTATAATCAACTCATCGCCTCCACAGAAGAAGCTTTATCAAATTAAAGCATTGAAAATGCCAGACAACTCAAGAGATATCTTGATCCACTAAACCCTTGTCAATAAAAGATGATTTGGAGGAATCGAAAATAAGCTTCCAAAACACATAAATGGTTATTTTAGGTGAAAAATTTAACCAAAAGTTACTTAAAATTTTAAAATTTTAAAATAAATATTGGTATGTAATTAAAAAATAAATCCAATTAAATAAAAATCATGCATATCTTCAATTAAAAGTTTTCTAATAAATTTAGAATCATCAATTTTGATTTTATTAAATATATAGTCAAATTTAATATTTAAATAAGATAAATTTAATAGCATTAAATTTGTTTAATTTTAGTTCACATGAGATCTCTTGAAAATTTTGATGAAAGTATTATATAATTTTCAATTATTATTTATGGATAGATCAGTATCTACATAAGATAAATTTGATAATTTTATGTTGTCGATAACAAAATTATTAAGACGCTTAGATGCTTAATAAATAGCTTATAATAATAAAATTCAACATGATCGATAAATTTAAAAAAATTTTGACTTGTACTAAAAATGCTACACTAAAATACTAATTTGATTAATACAAATAAATAATATCTATTCAAATTCTCAAAATTAACATTAGCTTATATATGGCATTTTGTTCTATGATTTATTTTGACAATGTAAAATGATTGTATATAGCATATGAGAGAAAGTTCTCTCATTTTAGAGATTGATAATTTAATAATTTATTTATTTTAATAACGCCAACATTATGTTCATTTTTGTCTTTTTAAAGCTAATTATCAGTTGCCAACGCTTCAATAAAATTTATCATCACCTAATAATAAATAAAACAGTCTAAGACCTTGCTAATAATAAAATTTATCATCATCTAATAAGTTGATTTTAAGTTTAACAATTATAAATTAATTTATTAAATTTACCGAGACAAGCCGTAGTGCAAACCAGCCATCCTTCTGTCAATTTCACAAAGCTCTGTGATTTAAGGTACAGAAGGTATAGATTCATTACAGAGGGTACAGAGGTACAAAGGTACGAGGTATGAGGTAGAGGCATGAGGGTACAGAGGTACATGTATGTGAGGTACGAGAGGGTACAGATATATAGCTTAGAGGCACAAATGTGCATAAATGATACAGAGTGCAAAGAGGTACAGAGGCGAGGTACAGGTATGAGGTATAGAGGCATGAGTATAGTACAAGGTATCAGGTCAGAGGTACAGTATATGAGCTGAGAAAGTGAGGGTACAGAGGTACAGAGGTACAGAGGTACAGAGGTACAGAGGTACAGAGAGTACAGAAAGACCAACTTTGGACAATTCAACACTGCCTCTCAAACCTGCACAGACAGTAGCAGAGGAAAACTAAAATAACATAATGAATATGCACACCCAATCGGGCCAGTCCCCCTTTAGACAAAATTGGATAGACCCTGAAGAAAACTGGACAAATCCTAAAAAAATGCGAAAACATAGACCAATTTGGGACAATTCAACCATGCCTCCCATATCTCAGAGAGCAAAGACATAAAAACTAAATTAATAGAACAAATCAACTCACTGAAATAACAGAATGAATTATCCCTACCTAAACAGAATGTGTTGTACAGAGAACAACTCAAGCATCTAAATTTGATTTAAGTGTTTTTTGAGGCCAAGAAAAAAATCGCATAAACAAAGTCGGCCCTAAATCTATTCATCTTTTTTGTCCCCCCGTTCGAGCCCGCTAATTGCGGGCTTCGATAGCTTCCATGTATTTGCAAATGAACATGCCGCAATGACACTGTTGACCGGATCGCAACCCGCCACCGCTTCAACCGGTCATTTTACCTGGGTTGTTCAATGTCCGATATCCCGAGCCAGAATTTGATCGCAGTGAAGATGGGCAAGGTATTAGTTAGATCCCCAGGAGAACCGCAAGAAGAGTGCATACCATCTCCGGCAGAATGGCTTTATGTGTCGGGCTTTTGGCAATGATAAATGACCACACGCCAAGCTTGATATATTCCGACAATAAGTGTCCAGGTCGATTATGGATAACTGGAATAAGAGCAGTACTGGATGCACTGCTCGATGACCGGATATACATCTTGCTTTCTTTTGGCATATATGCATATAATTGCAGGATGCAAGATAACATCTATAAGTCACATGCATACACATGGATATCATGAATGAATTGCGAACCAAATTTGGAGGAGTAACTCACCCAATGTAAGCATGAAATATATAGGAATGGGACATACAATCCTGGGTACAGGGAGTACTTCTCAGCTAACAGATATGCGAATGCATCGACGTGGACCGATGATCGATCCATCAAGAATCGTCAATCGCCTCAGAAATAATAATATTTCCAGTGAGTCTGATTCTCCCGCATTATCGAAATAATTATTTTTGTAATTTATTGAGAGAAATTAATAAGTAGCTAGAATGATATGACATTTGAATGAAAAGGAGCAAGATGTCGTGACTTACTTGTCCGGAATCGAGCACAACGGCCTATGGAGCATCGGTTGAGGCATGCCATCTCGGATGGGAAGAGTGCCGGCTCTACCGGTCGTAATATAATTATTTAGTGAAAATAATTGTTAAAAGCTATATCCATTATCATCTAAAGCTCGAGAATCGAAATTCTGCACTCTGACCGGTTCTCCATAACCGATAGCCTTTGATGGCTCATCGAGAAAATCACGGCCGACGCCAGGAATTCGAAGGATGAAACCAACAACCGGTCATCTATTGTATCACATTATTCATGAAATTAACGACACTGCGTCACGCCGTCAGGGTGGAGGGCAAATCGAATAGATCTTAGCCCGAATGCCTAACGTGAACGGGGGAGAGAACACGCCTTTCCTCTTCCTCATCTCAGGTTCACCCGACGCATGGGTCGCCAATGAAGGTCGACATGTATGCTCGCTGGGAGCCTCCCCTTCCAACTGACCTGAGAGCTTCAAAGACAAGACTCCACCGGAGGGGCTTCCACTATAGAGGTCTCCACTACGGCAATCGTGATGGTAGCCTCCAAAGGAGAAGCTAAAGCCCCAATGACAGCCTCCTGAGAAGATACCCCAGTGATCTTCTCCGTAGGGTACCCTCAATAGTAGTAACCCGTGCATCAATGCCATCCAGCCTCTCTGTCAGTGCTGCATGGAAGGATGCCATAACTTCCCTCAACTCCCTCAAACCCGCAAATAACCCATCTATCGAGATCCTTCTAATGGGGGGTAGAAGAGAGGGCAAGCTAGACACACTAGTTGGGGGAGAATATCTGGGAGAGATATATGGGGAATCGAAGAGCAAAGAATGATTGGACCGATGGGGTCGATGTCGAGCTCGCTAGGAAAGTTTCATGGGAGGAGAGGATGATTCAAGGAGCCGTCTCCTCTTCCGATAAGTCCCAGTGTAGGACTGTTAAGCCAAAGATAGATATGACGGCAAACAACATAGGTAAATGCATTACTGCACCGAAATGACTATTACCTGGTCTCCTTTCAAACCGTCGAAGGCAACGTCTGCAAACTTTATTTTAGGCCAACGCAACATAATCGCACGGAAATGGCGGCCTAATGCTAATAATGTGCTCAGCCGCCCATATCTACAAGAAATATTTATACAAGTTAACTTGCTCACATCAAGTAAAACATAACTGACGGGCCAGAATATACCATAAGAAGAGAGACAAAGCCACTCATGTAGCCAGCGCTGGTGTGTATCTGCCATTGAATGTGACACTAAGAAGGCCAAAATGGCCAAACCAATTGTACTCAAAGAAATTTGTCAATTATCTACAGTAGGCAATTAAATTAGAAGCTACTCTGAGTTGTGATATACAAAAAAAATAAATTTGAAAGAAGAAAACGTATGTACAACTGCACAAACTGTGCCGTCGGCAACGAGCTATCCGATTGCTCGAGCTTATTCTTATAATTAGCTGAACTATACTATGACAATGGGGATTTCTGCCATAAAACTTTCTCTCCTTTGTTTGGCATCCCCAGCATCATAGCTACTTCATCCGGGGTGAAAGAAATGTACTGCCCACCCAAGAAAAGGCTTGTCCATCTCCCAAGATAGATAGAGGTTATGGCAACCGTTCACGCTTCGTGCAATCTGACGAATTGGTTCAGTGAAGCCGCCAATATTTCGCCACTTCACCAAGGGAAATGTGAATATTATCAAATAATGTTCTCGATGGCACTACCGCATTCGACGTTATCCTTGCATTATGAACTTCAAAATAAAGTCAAGGTAATCGAATATTAACATCATAATGGATTGCAAGCACCTTAATATCGAGGGTAGGAGAGGTACAGAGACAGTGCAGAGGTACGAGGTACAGAGGGTATTCATTTTCTCCACGTAATACATCCGATGGGAAAACACACCTTCCCGCTTATTCATAACGGATTCTACCATAAGTATGCCCTCCAAACGGATAAAATGGACTAAAACAAACGAAAATCTCAAGAAAGTATAGGTAGGGGTACAGAGAGAGTACATATGCAAATAAGCATCAAAATTAGCTTCCAAACAACCTCTAATCTACTTCCATAAAAGCAAGAATATTATCTCAATAACCCAACAATCAACAAAAAATAGCCCAAAATCATCTCTAATATCGAGGGTAGAGGTAGAGGTACGTGGGTATGGAGGGTACGAGGCGAAGGTACAGATTCATTTTCTCCACGTAACATCCAAATCAAGAAAAACACACCTTCCCGCTTATTCATAACGGATTCTAGCCATAAGATGCCCTCCAAACGGAAAAAATGGACCAAAAAATGCAAAGTCTCAAGAAAGTATAGGTACAGTTGAGAGTACATTTGCAAAACAAATATAAAATTAGCTTCCAAATAACCTCTAATCTACTTCTAGTAAGAAACATTGTCTCACAACTGTCAACAATCAACAAAATACCCAAAATCGCCTCTAATATCGTGAGGTACAGAGGCAGAGAGGTACAGAGGTACATAGGGTACATGCATTCATTTTCTCCACAAACACATCCAAACCCAAGAAAACACACCTTCTCAATTATTCATAACTGATTCTAGCCATAGTGTCCTCAAACGGAAAAATGGATCAAAACAAACGCAAAATCTCAAGAAAGTATAGACAAGAGAGAGTACATACGCAATTCAATCTATCACAGAACATTGTCTCAATAACCAACGCAGAATGTCAGAAAATTGGGCCAAATAAAATCAAACAACAAATGAATACTCTACTCTCATGTTAATACTGAGAGTACTGATGCAAAAATACAAATAAACGAAATAATCAACCTCGACATTGTTCTAATGCATTATAAAGCATATATATCATCCAACAGAAATATATCCACAAAAGTACAAAAAAGTAGCCATATAAAATCAAAGGATGCCATAAATAAATCTAAACACATACCGATGGATTGTAATGGACAAAGAGAGAAAACCCTAAAATCTTTCAAGTTCAAAGAATGCAGGAAATACCTCAGAACCAACCGTAATACCTCAATTTGAAATTCAGTTCTAAGCCGCTGATCGAACGACGGGTAATGACGGAGCTCGTGAAATTCTCGTCAAAGCTCTATGAGTATTAGAGAAATCGAACGACGCAGATATTTTGTTCCCTAGACGAGGTAAATCGGTCGTCGGGCGGGCGCTAAACCGGAAAGCCGCTCGCCTTACGCCATTTTGGACCGCTTATTCAATATATACGCAATGATCGTCATCCGACGTCCGCACGTAAGACGTAATATTTCTCCGAGTCTTACAGCAGATCCAAACGTGTTAAACGATCAAATAAAGCATGCAACGTAGAATGAAATAGAAGTGTAATCTTGTGGTGGAGGCTGCATTTCATTTAACTCGGATTAATTGATTTGTGGGCTTCCGTTGATTGGCCAGGAGGAATTCCAATTTATCACGTCTCTTTTTGGTATTCTTTGTTAAAATGATAGTTTTAAGGAGCTAATTTAATATTTTTGTCACGAATATATAAAATCATTTTAAGTAATATATATTAAATTTTAGGTTGGATTCTGTGAGCAAGTAGATCTGTTATATCCTACTTGTCATTAGGGTCGTCAAACAAGCTCGTTGTTTGTGAACAGTGTGATTCGTTAACTAAGCGAACAACACTAACAAATATTTCGTTTCAATTTATAAACGAAACGAATACTTAATAATCTGTCCGATCGCTCGATCGATTTATCTCAAATAAAAAATTATAATATATTATATTATATATCATACTGCAGCATGATTTATGATTAAAATTTTACGTAAGACGCTGCAATTTAATTCTTCCTCTTATAGAATTTTTCGGATTATTATATTTCGAACTATTTCAAGTTGATAAGAATTATTTCAAATAATTTAACACGAATAAGCGAAAATTTCAATAGTGAAAGCTAAAAGGCTCGCTCAAACTCGACTCATTTATACCCCTACTTGTTATACAATCATCTAGAATAATTTATATTTTCTTCTATTGTATTATAAATATGTCTCTTGTGGTCGACCTGATCATCTTATTATAGGTGGTGCAGACAACTAAATTATTCCAATTTTTTGGGCTAAATTTTAGGTAGATGTTATGATTAGGAATTGTCTGGAAAATCATTTCATAAGTTAGGCTATATTTACTTTGAAATGTGATTGACTCATTTTAAGGCAAGAGTGGAAGTAGCTTATAAACAAGGTTTGTTATAAATTGTTAGATAATTGCATACACATTTACAATGCCCACTTTCATTAAGACCCACATTATGAGATAAATGAATATATTTTTAAAGAAAAACGAAATAAAAATTGTACATCATCTATATGTACAGCTCTATATGATTCACAATGAGAAGTTATGTTGAAGTAAACCTCAT
This sequence comes from Cymbidium sinense, assembly GCA_021442155.1. Taxonomy (NCBI): domain Eukaryota; kingdom Viridiplantae; phylum Streptophyta; class Magnoliopsida; order Asparagales; family Orchidaceae; genus Cymbidium; species Cymbidium sinense. The sequence continues at coordinate 44,837,386 of CM038227.1, read as the reverse complement.
GTGGTGCTGGTCTAGCATCAATCTCCTTGGTATCCGTGCTACAACATAACTCGTTTTCCATGGAGCCTGTAGTAGAAAAAAAAATTAAGTTAACTCCTCCATTTTTTTTTTTTAGTAAATACAATAAAATTATGTTTCTTTTCCGATGATAGTAATTTACCTATTATTTTTGGATTTAATGAAAAGGTTGACCTATTATGTTATTAATTATGACACAAGCTATAAATCTAGTTTCACGTGTTGCTAGCTTGTCCATTATATTTATGTAACATTTTGTTTGTGATCTGCCAGTTCTACACCTAAAATTTGGGGTCTTTGTTCGGTAATTCTAACCCTCATATCGAAGTTTGGTCATCGATTTAGAGATAGCATGAGATTTTGCTGCATAAGTATTCTTAAAATGTTTGATTATGTAATATTATGATATATATGGAAACTGGTCAACAAGCATATCGTCAAGGATAGCTATGATGTCTAGACATGGCAAATGGTATGCTTGAGGTTTACTGCAAGCACATGCACAACTCTCATCCAGTTGCAGGTCCACTAGAAATGATCTACAACTAAAATAAAATACTTCGTATCGTAAGTTAATGCAAGTGGGCTTTGGAAACCTTATAACCTCTCTTAGACCTTTGAATTATACTCCTAATTCATGTGAAAATAGGTTATTAACCACTTCTATATCTAGTGCAGTAGTATATCGTCTAAGAAATAATGAAATTATGTTATAGTAAATGGAATATATCAAAGCTTAATACGGAGTTCTCTAGCACGATGGAGAACTCCATTGAAACATTTAGATGTATTTGTTGTCATTATGTCATATATGTAACCACAGTCATGAAATAAAGTCAACTTCCTTACATCTTTAGCAATCAACCAGTCGTAAGCCTCTTATTTTACATTCCTAATATCAATTAAATGTTGGTTGAAAATACTAACTTCATCAGTATTTTATGCATAATATATATTCTAGCACATCCTCTCAACACCACTAACTCGTATCTGTCGTATTATTTTCTTCTCCCTAAGGTGGTTTAAACAAAATCTATGTGTTGTCCAAGGAATTATGTCTACACTCACAGACAAGCTCAAAATGGCGATTTGAAATGCAACAAGCAACAACTCACAGACAAGCTCAAAGGATTTTTTTATGTTAAAATTATTTGATGAATTTTATGCTATGAGCAAAAAAGAATTAACATAAGATTTGCACTATAATTTTTGCTAACATATTAATTGATTTACATATATTTTTGAGATTGGCATTCATGCCATGAGTTTATCATAAGATTATTATTTTTATTTCAATTGCTTATTATCCTTTTTCTTCTTTTATTTTCTTATGAATATTTTCTGTTCAATATATATTTTACCTCAATAAGTTATGTACTTCACTTCTATTTTTAAAATTTCTTAAATTTCTCAAACTTCATTGGTTCTACAAAGAATTTCTCAATTAAAGCACAAGATAAAATTTATGAAAATCGATCTCTACGCACATTCACTGTTCAATTAATAAAAGACTTGATAAAATATCGAGAAAAAAAATTTGAACAAAGATTAAAAATTATTTATTGAAATAGTATATTTATTCTACAAGATAATTTCATCAAGTCATAATATTTGATTTTTATTGTCATTTTCTTATTTATATAATTTTTTGCTTTACTGAATTTTTTAATTATTAATTTAATCTTTTATTTATGTCTTTACATTATGATTAGTTGTGTTGACATGTGCCATAATTAAATAACATTTATATCAATTATAAAGTTCATCATTTATACATTCTTATTATTTATTAATTATTCGTATATTTTGATAAGCAATCTACATCTTTAACATAAAAATTATAAAATAAATGTATGTTGTTCATGTTCAACTATATAATAATTTAAAATATATTAACCTTCACTTGATTATATTTTAAATTAACATTCATATTGATCATTCAAGAATTTTTATTATATTTATTTAGTAATATATGTTCACTTATTAACTCTCATTTTATCTAAATAATTATTTATATTCAATAGAAAATAATAAATATTTTTGATTAAATATGATAATATATTTAAATTAAATTTTCATAATTTATTTCTTACGACTACCTACAATTTATCAAAAATCTTTATAAAAAGTTATCTATTCATCTTCTAAATTTTTAAAAATTATATTCAATCATTAATAAGTGATATTTTCAAAATTGGGATAAATATTTAATTAACTTAATGTTTACATATTAAGTGTTGGTAACAAATTTTAATTTATACACGATTTAATCTCCATTTACTTCAATGACATTTTTTTATCCTTACAATAAATGCTAATTAAATTTTGTTTAAAGTTTCTGTTGTAATTCATTTTTAATTATAATTACTTATAATGATAATATTTATGAAACATTTAATTATAAAATAAAAAATTATTTAATTTATATAATCTAAATTTTAATTTCTAATTTATAAAATCTCTTGTTATTAATAACTTTGTGTGCTGTCAAGCATAACTTGATGTGTGGGTAACATCAAAATCATAGTAATATAAATGGCTTAGTGACTAAATAAAATAAAATATAAAATAATTTAAAGATATAAGAATTATATCTATGTTATATATATACACTATAAGAAAGTTGAAGAATATTGATTTCCTTAAATTTAGAGTTAAAATGCCTTTACTCTTTTATTTTATGTGATAATTTATGAGCAATTTATTTACATTAGTGATTATCATTAAAGGTTAGAGCTAAATACAATTATTAGTATAAACATAAAGAATATTCTAAGAAAAAAATGCTATTATAATCTTCTTCAAAAGTTATCGCATTCACGGCAATCATCACTTATATTATATGAGATTATAAATCAATTACTTTATTTTAAATATTTGAATTCAAATATATTTTATTAATTCAAAATTAAGGGCATATTTGAGATAGTTATAATTATATGAAAAAATAATGATAAAATTGTTACAGAGTAAGCTGCTAACTAAAAAATTATGATAGATATTATGAATTCTTTTTATTTTTAAAAGATCAAATCGTAGTTTTATGATCGTCACCGAACTTAATTAGGCACACAAATTTTTTATCATAAATTTTTTAAATACAACTTATTTATCAAACTTTAAAATACAACTCCCTGCAGTTTGTCAAAAATAGTTGAAGGGATGGGTTAAAATACACATATGGAATGCCGGCTAAATAACCCTAAGACATTTTAACATAATAAATTATAGTTATTTAAAAAAAGTCCACTGGTTGAATTTGTCCAGTCCACTGATCTTTTTGTTCATAACACTTGGGCAAAATTTTTAAACTAAGCCTACATTTTTAAAAAAAATTTAAAATAGGCACAGTCGCCCGTTTAACGGACGACTGGCGTTGACTGTCGCCCGTCTGAAATAATTTTTTTTTAAAAAGGGAGAATTTACATACATATCACACAATTCTTATATATTTACATATCTATCATCAGTTAGCATAAAATTTTTTTTTGGCCTAAATTTTTTTTTTAAAGGGGAATTTACATACATATCACACAGCATAAAATATTTTTTTATTTAAAAAAGGGAATTTACATACATATCACACAATTCTTATGTATTTACATATCTAACACCTAAAGTTAAATATTTACTTATCTAATATTTTTTATGCTTAAAAAATTATATTTCATTTTTAAAAGTGAATAAAGTGGTATTTTTGATGTGATATTAAAGATTAGAGTGTTATATATGTAAAAATTAAAATTTATGTGTTAAATATATAAATACATAAGAATTGTGTGGTATTTATATAAATTCACTCAAAAAAAATACAAATTTTATAATTTTGCTAAGAGACCTCAACTTTAATTTATCTTTTTTTAATAAATATCTAAATTTTATATTTAAAATATATTTATTTTTATATACATAAAAAGATAAATTTTATTACAATTTAATAATCTTTTTTTATATAAATTTAGCATAGTATCGAGACACATTGTTCAGTCAGACCCAAGCAGAAGCCCGCCAAACTTAAACTTGAATTTAAGAATTTAGCATAGTGTCAAGACACATGCGAGTGTATAGTGATTTTAGGTAATTTTATGTTTGAATAATTTGAATATGTTTAAAAGCTTTAGATCCCGTTAACTCTGTTTAGCTGCTAACAGAGGATTAAATCTACTTTTGAAACTCTTATTATAGGTTTTTCAATTTTATTAACACCTCAGACTAAAGGAGCGCATCATCGAGACACAATTTAAGCATTTTCGTAATGTCGGGGAACATGCGAGTGTATAGTAATTTTAAGTAATTTTATGTTTGAATAATTTGAATATGTTTAAAAGCTTTAGATCCCATCAACTCTGTTTAGCTGTTAACAGAGGAATAGATCTACTTTTGAAACTCTTATTATAAGTTTTTAGGTTTTGTTAACCTCACGAGACTAAGCAGAAAGCAATTTTGCGGCGTCAGAGAATTGAATTTAGGCATTAAAGCGAATGTTTTTTATCTTCTTTTTGTTATCCACAGCATAGTTTATTTATTGAGTTTTTGTAATTTTTCCAACTTAATTATGCTCAATTTACATCATATTTGATAAGTTTTGCGATTTGGTGTTTGTTCTTTTACCGCTGCTTTTAGCATAATCTCACCTACATAATAAGAGTTATTAAACTCAAATTTAATTTATCCTTAGATTTTGAGTTTATTTTAAATTTATTGTGAATTTGGCATTAGAACCCCCCAAATTCTAATTAAAGCTTGCTTAATTTTAAGAAATTTGCACTAAAAGGGAATTTACTTTGTCACTTCAATTTAAGCCATATAAGATTGCAATTAGAGTTTGTGAGTTTAGTATTAGCTTCCCCCAAAGTTTATGAGTTTAATATTAACCTCCCCCAAATTTCTCTTATATTTTAAATGAATATTATATTCTTTTCAAAATTTGCTTTAAACTCCCCTTTTTCATTTGACGCTATAAAATTAACTTGTATATTTTCTACTTAGCTCCAAAGTCATAGTTTTACTCTCTTTTTTTGTCAAAAGATTTTGACAAATTTTTGGCCCTCCGGATCATCTCTGTAGAGTCATGGAGTGTTTTGCAGTGCAGCCATGTTGAGCGTGAGTGGTGTCTTGACCGTCAGTTTTTGTTCGGTTGAGCCGAGGTTTTAAACCGAAGAAGAATATACAACATATATATATATATTACTCGATTTTTTTTAAGTCAGAAATTAGGCAATTTTGATATTTTCTAGGGGTGACATCTAATAAGTGGGCTCTATGCACGATGGCGGGTGGTGTCTGACACTCTTTTTCATCTCATTCAGCGTCATAAGCATGGATCTTCCGCAGCATATACATGTATATATACATTCACATTCATAAATCCAAGTTGCATATTTTTCAGCCATTGCAAATCGAAAGGTGGGTTAGGTATCTTGTTGGGAATGTAAAGCGGGCGAAGGAAGAATTGGTTTATTGATGTTTTCCCAGTTCGTCATTGGAAGCGAAAATGGGATGACTAAAGTGAGAGAAGCGATACCGGAAATTGAAGGAAGAATTCGTCTATTGATGATGTTCTTCTCCAATTTGCGATGCAGCGAAAACATGACAAGTTTGAGTTAGTTTGGAGGCTGGACGGGCCAAGGGAGGCTGCTGGCGGGTCTTTGCACGGGTCAGAACAGTTTCGGGCTGGTACAGAACGGGTCGGTGGGGGATTGCGCAGGCTGAACAGATTCGGGTCGCAGAACGGGCCGGCAGCGGGCTGCTGGCTGGAGGAACGGCGCGGGACGGGCCTGTCACGCGGGTCAGGAGCGGGCTAAACGGGCTGGAGGCACGGCGCGGATCTGGAAGAGGGACGGGGGGCGGTGACAGTGGGCCAGCGGGTCGGGTCGCGCGGAAAGGCGGGAGACAGAGCGGGAACGGGTCACGGTGGACGCGGGACGCGGCAGCGTGGAGGCGAAGCGGCTTGCGGGTCGATTTCACGGGCCGCGGTCGAGGATGAGGTGCAGCTGCCGAGAATTTGGCCGGAGCGGGCCGCGCGAATTTGGCCGGAGCGGAAGATCGGGTCACGGAGCGGTAGATCGGGTTGTAGCGATAGATCGGGCCACGGGATTTCGCGCCGGCGGCGGAGGCTTCGCAGGAACAATTGCACGGTGGAAAATGTATTCTCTTCTTTTTTTTTTTTGTTCTTCCGACAGGAGGGAGAGGCAGGAGAGAGAGGAAAGTGGGAGAGAATGAGGGAGAGTGATTATTTTTAGAATAGGGGAGGATGAGAGGGAGAGGGAGAGGGAGAGTGGGAGTGAAATGAGGGAGTTGAGGGAAAATGGGGGGAGTTGTTTTTCTTTTTTTTCTTTTTTATTTTTATTATATATTTTTTTTTTCAGAAAACTTAAATTGAGTAGACGGTAATTTGGGGATTTTTAAATTTTTTGGAATTTATTAAATTTTTTTATGTGGGTTATGTGCCAATAAATAAACATAGTCAATATATATATCGATTTAGGGTAAATTCATCGTTCGAAACATGATGCTGGTCGTTCATGATCGGGCCGTTTGGTTTAGTCGGCAATGGTCGATTTATTTCGAAAATCGATCGCTTTTCACTTTTTGCAATTTGCGGTGTGTGAATAGTCTTTTAGGTATATTTGGCGTTTGAAGCCAATGCGTGATCAATTTCGAGCGGAGGTTGTTTGACTTACGTGGCCCGACCTCGATATGTGCTGCGGCGTTGACTACTCGGCGCTTTTGACTCTCATCGTCATTAATTATATCCGACCAATTTGACATTAACACGATGGAAATCCGTTCGTCATCGTCATTCAAGTTGATTTGGTGGCGTGGTGTATTTTCGATTTGCGTCACAAATCACTCGATATTTGTACAAACTTATGCGGTGAGTGCGGGTAATCTCATTTGATAGATTTCAATATTGTGAGTCTAACGGCGTAATCAATTTCATGAATGGTTGTTGGACATCGACTTTCGATATGTGTGTCGGCGCATTGTTATCGGCTTCGATTGATCGTTAGATTTTGTAATATCTATATTCGATTTTGACATTATCGACGACGGTCCGTTTATTCGTCGAGGTTATTTTGATCATTTTCGGTGACGTCCAGTGCATTTTCACTTCCGAAGTCCGTCGAATGCGATTTGTAGGCCTGTTTTGACTTGTGGAACATATGTGGAGGCCAACAAATGCCCCCCAATAAATATGATTCACGCATGAAGCGAGTCACATTTGTTGAAAATTGGTTGACCATTTGGGCTGACCATAGAATTCAGATCATTTTAGCTTTGATTGCAATAGCTTATGGAGCTTGTTGATATAATTTATCATTGGTATGCTGCCATATTACGGACATGCTAACTGACGGACTTGACCGATTTGTCAAAATTGACTTGTCAGATTGATAAGAGCTCTTACACCATCTATTATCTGCTTCAATGGATTTGCTTGAAGATCTCTTTCTTTTATGTCATTGCAGATTTGAGCTTCCTCGAACCCCAGCTTCATGCTTGGTTGGGTTTGATGGAGGAATTGATTTGCTTATTTTGATGAAGGACTCCACTGGGGAATTGGTTTATCCGTGCTTGAACGGATTTGAAATTCCTTCTGTCCTAGCCTTGAGCTTGACGGATTGGATGAAGGATTGACCTGATTTGTTAACATTGACTTGTCAGGAAGTGTATGTATGCCATGAACCCATGCTTCTTTGCTTTGTGGATTCGTTGAAGGATACATACAGATGACCCAGCCTTCCAGCTTATATGGGGTTGATGTTGAGTTATTAGCCTAGCAACATGTGCTTTAACAAACTGAATAGCCATAGAATTCCTTTAGTTCGGTCATCGGCTTTGTATGAACTATGGAATAGCTTTCTCGGTCCTATGCTTTCTGCTTTAACGGACTTGATGAGGAGGTAGGCTTTGATCTGTGCTTTGAGCTTGATCAGATCATTTGATAATAGGTTGAAATATCACCTTGTATGTAATATGAAGATTGATTTGAGACAGCCCTAAATTGAGTGTTTTCCCAGATTGCCTTGATCTATTAAGTAGAGATCTCTTGGATCACGGTTGCTTTGTCACTAAGGCTGGATGGTTTGAGATTGAACTATCGTCATTGGGACCGAGGGCTCTTTCACTACGGCCTTTTCTCGCGGCTTGTTGAGTGAGGAGAGCGTCAACAACTCGGCCATATCTGGGCTTGTTGAGTTCGACCTTTAGAACCTACTCGAATCTTTGACTTAAGCTGTAGTGGGTTTATGATTTTGTCATCAGACAGACGAACGGGGGTTCTTTCTCTGCGGCTTTTTCTCACGACTTGTTGAGTGAGGAGAGCGTTAACAACTCGGCCATTTGTGGGCTTGTTGAGTTCAACCTTTTAACCCATCTGTGTCCTAGACTTTAGGATATAGAGGTTGATGTTTCTCCAACTTAATTGATTGAAGCTTCCGAAATCAAGAGTTCTTCTAACTTGATCTCCAGAATTTGGCAAATCTGAGAGATAAATTTCTTGACATTTAAAGTTGTCTTTTCATGAATAGAAATAGATTCTTTTTGTTCCTGCAAAACTATGCAACTTGACAGTAAAAATTATGGATATATCCAGGGATTTTGGCATAAAGCTCAATATCAACCTGAATAAGAATATATTTGAGGATCTCGTCTTTTTGCACGATGTCAACTCAAATAAATTTAATATAAACTAAAAAAAATGCCCCATGTCTTGTAGGAGGAATTCTAAAGTACATTCAGGAGAATTTTCAAAATAAAAATATACAAATACATCTATATTTGAATTGATGTACTCTAAAAAAGATTTTAACATACAACATTGATTTCATCTGTATATAAAAATCTAAAATGCCCCCTATGTAACAGGAGAATTTTTCATGGTAAAGTTCTCCATCTATAGTAAGTTTATTTAGGGATCTCGGCATGAAACATGATGTCAACCTAAATGGATATACTAAAAAAATGACCCCCTATCTTACAGGGGGATTTCTATTGTACCTTGATAATACGGTCGTCAAGTGTAGTACTTTATTAAGTATCGACCATTAATTGGCAGCATTAGTCTTTCACCCTTTATGTTGATGAGTTGGTATGTCCCACTTTGGTATACTTTTTCAATAACAAAAGGGTCTTCCCAGTTAGGCTCGAATTTGCAACTAAATTTTTTGATTAGGAATAATTGGTCTTCTCAACACCAGGACCAATTCCCCTTTTTGGAATGTTCGAGGCCGCACCGTATGGTCAAAAGCTCTAGACATCTTAGCTGGACAGACTTCTAGATTTTGATGAGCTTGTAATCTAATTTCATCAAACACGTCGAGTTCCTCCATTCTCAGACGAGCATTTTGATCTTCAGTTAGATTGTACTGGATGGCTAGTCAAAGTGAAGGTAACTCAACTTCAAGCGGAAGAACTGCTTCAGTTCCAAATACCAATGAATATGAAGTGACTTTAGTCGGTGTCTTGTAGGTAGTTCGATATGCCCATAGAGCCTCTATTAGCTTGGTATGTCATTCTCTTTTATTTTTAGTGAGAATCTTCTTTAGTAGCTTGACTAATGTCTTGTTGAAGGCCTCTACGAAACCATTTATTCTTGGATTATATATTGAAGAATATCGTCAATCAAGTTTGTATCGATCGACGAATCTACAAATCTTTGCACTTTTAAAAGATGTGCCATTATCAGAAATTATTCAGCGTGACACTCCAAATCTATAAACCACATTATGTGTGAAGAAGTTGATCACTCGGTCGACAGTAATTTCTTTAAATGGAATAGCTTCAGCCCACTTAGAGAAATAATCAGTCACTTCTAGGATGAAGCGATATCCAGCTAACGACGGTGGATCAATTGGTCCAATTACATCTGTACCCCAACATTCAAATAGTCAGGATACTATTGTTGGGTGTAAGGGATTTGGAGGTTGATAGATGAGATTTCCATCTACTTGACCCTCATGACACTTCTTAGCGTGATCAATATAGTCTCTCACCATAGACGGCCAATAATAACCCATCCTTTTGATTTTTACTGCCATCTTAGGACCTAACTGGTGTGCACCACAAAGTCCATCATGGACTTCAATCATCACTTTGCTAGCTTCATCTACATCTAGACATCGTAGTCACATTTGTTCAAAGGATCTACGATATAAAGTATCACTAACGAAAGCATAGCATAGAATTTTCTTTTTGATTTGAGCTGCCAGTGATTTATTACTTGGTAATCTGCCTTCTTTAAGTATTCGATGAAGGGTTGCCTCCAATCACATGACTCTTCTGCAACAAAGGCTTCATACTGCTTTTCTGAGGCAATGTCATTCTTGACTCTTCTTAATACAACTTATTACTGATTTTGGGGAGTATGAGGAGCAACCTGAGTCGCATCCTACTGGGTCAAATTTGGTAATCCCTCTACCTGTGTGGATTGATACTTTATCGGTTCTTGAACTCGTCGAGTAAATATGCTGATCATGACATAATCACCATTCATACTTGTCATTTCCTTAGCTAATTTTACTAAGCAGTCAACTTTGCTATTCTCGGATCGAGAGACTCGAGTTAGTGTGATATTTGGTATCTATTTTATAAGCTCAAGAACTCGCTTGCGATAAAAAGCTAACTCAAGCTTATTGATCCTATAAATGTCAAGTACTTGATTTATGATAAGTTGAGAATCGCCAAAGATGTGCAGGTTTTGAATGCCTATGAAAATGGCTTCTTCCAGACCTGCCACTAATGCTTCATATTCAGCTTCATTATTAGTTCTTAGCTCGATTAATCCATATGATCATCTCATTATCCCTCCTTCTGGTGTTATGAAGATAATGTTGATCCCTGCTCTTGCTCTTGGAAAATTTAAAGGCTGGACTTGTTTGATTGATGAGGCTCCATCGAAGTACATTTTCCAAATTTATGATTTTTCTCTTTCATGAATGAGCATAATTTGCTCATCAGGTAAATCATCATTAAGAGAAGAGTCTGCAGGGATAGGATGTGCAGAAAATCTAAGACTTGTCCTTTCGCTTTCTACTGAAACATATGTGTTATCAATTACAAAAGCAATCATCTTGTCTGTCAGCGGTTGTCTTGTCATCAAGTACTTCAGCGGATCAATCCTTAAGATGAGTGTAATCTTGTGGGATAACATATAATGATGAAGCTTTTGGACTACAAAGATCAATGCTAAACAGTGTTTCTCTATCGGAGAGTATCTCATTTTTGCTCCAATCAACCTTCGACTGATATATTAAAGAGTATTTTCCTTGTCTTCTTCATTGTGTTGTTCCAATAATGCTCCAAGGGACTCTTCTAATGCAGTTGTGTATAGAATGAGAAGCTTCCTAGGAGTAGGCACTGCAAGGATCGGTGGACTTAACAAGTAAGTTTTAATGCTATTGAAGGATTCTTGGCACTCCTTGTCTCATTTGAATGGAGCATCCTTCTTCATCAACCTTGCAAATGGTTGACAGCATCCTGATAGAATTGATATAAATCGACGGATGAATGTGAGCTATCCTTGTAAAGAACGGAGCTGACACAAACTCTTCGGTGGAGGCGTCTCCATAATTGCCTTGATTTTAGCAGGATCAACTTCAATACCTCTATATCGTACAATGTACCCCAAGAATTTTCTGGAGGATACCCCGAATGCACATTTTAGAGGGTTTATCTTGAGATCATATTTTCTTATTCTCTCTAATACAATTCTCAAGTCTTCGAAGTGATTTTCATGATTTAAACTCTTCACCACTAAATCGTCGACATAACATTTCACCTTTTGATGAATCAACTCATCAAAAATATGTGTCATGGCTCTTTGGTATATAGCTCCAGCATTTTTGAAGCCAAAGGACATGACTGTGTAGCAATAGATGTCAATAGATGTTCTGAACGATGTATATTTTTCATCTTCAGGTGTCATTTTGATTTGGTTGTATCTTGACGATCCATCTATAAATGAGAACATGTCATAATTGGAAGTGTTGTCCACTAATAGTTCTGATATTGGAAGCGGAAAGTCATCTTTTGGGCATGCTTTATTTAGGCCCCGGAAGTCAATGTAGAGACAGATTTGACCATTCTTCTTTCTAATTGGGATAATATTGGCTATCCAATCTGCATACTTCTCCTCTCGAATGAAACCTACTTCGATTAGCTTCTTAGTTTCTGCAATCACTTGTTCTTCAATCTCCAATCTCATTCGCCTAGGAGCTTGCTTAACAGGCATTGCATCTGGTTTGATGGCTAGTTTGTGAACTGCTACATCAGGGGATAAGCCTAGCATTTCAGAATATGTCCAAACAAAGCAATCCCTGAATTCACAAAGTACCATTTTCAGCTCTTCAACTTTCCCATCAGGTAGAAGGGCACTGACGAAAGTTAGACGGGGATCATCCTCAGCTCCTAGGTTGACTTCTTTAAGTTCATCCATAGTAGCTATTTGTCCACCATCTTCAAGCTCTATAGGTGTGGGCTTAGCTTTCACTTCTTCATCATTTTTAGAAATAATTTCATGAAAATCATCTTCTTCATCACTAAGAGTTTCTATCTCAGCCTCTATTATATTATAACAGGCTCTATCTTGATGAGATTTGTGGATGAACCTTAGCCCTTTAGTGATAAACTTATCACTTCTTCGTGATGCTTGAGGACTCCTTTGGCTCCACATTTTGTTAAAGACTTGAGTCCTATGTTTAGTAGTTCCCATATGAACTCCAAGCTTATGCATCATTCTTTGCAACTTCTGCGGATAGTATATTGGTATTCTTGTTGGTACCATCTCCTAAGAACTTTTATGTTGAGCAGGTTGTTCAAAATTTTGAGGCTGGGACTCTTTAAATTTATAAAATAGAGTTCCTCTTTTGTCACTCTCACTCAACAGTGACACATAAAATATTATCAATTCTTCGATATTATGCACCTCCAATGGTGTGACTTCTTTGAAGCACTGCTGAGGGATGGGTATAATTTTGAGTGAGTCATATGACTCTGCCAAATGAGCTATCCTCCTTGATGCATCCATCTGAACTCTATTTTTATAAGTAGATTCAAAATCATAGTCTGAATCAGAATCACTTATTTTATACTCTGCTTGTCTTGAGAGCTTATAAGTTCCCTTAGGTTTGACGGGAGTTTCTTCTTCTTCTTCTTCTGTGTCACTCCCCAAATGAGAAAATGATTTTCTTAATTTAGGTGCAGAATCAAGTGTTTTAGGGAGAGTCAGCATTGTCTTCTTTCTTCCTCCTTGCTTCTGCTCTTTTATTTTGTGAAATTGCTCTTTAGTTCCTGAAGTGGATGCTACCACTTCAAGAGGCTTTGTTAGGCTCTTTGAGGATGAAGTACTTTGCATCTTCATGATTGATAGAGAAAGTTACCAAAACTTTAAATTATTCTCCATCTTTCAGATATTTTACACATTGATGCATAGCTGATGGGACCATGCCATACTCATGCAGCCACGGTCGAACCAAGAGAGCTCTAAATGATGTATCAACATCAATTACATGAAACTTGGCTTCTGTATATAAATCCTTGAACCTAAGCGGGAGAATAAAAGAACCCAGAGTTTTCTACCCATTTTCATTGAATCCATGAACCATCAATTTATCTCTCCCAAGATGCTGGATATCGAGTGATAATCCTCTCAATACTTTTAGACTCATAAGATTGATAGAAGAACCTGGATCAATCAGTATTCAGCTAATCGAGATGTCATCACTCTCTGCAGTAACATAAAGAGGACTATTATGATATGTTGTTCCCAACATAAAGTCTTCCTCATAAAATGTGATTACTGGGAGATCTTGAATTTGCAATGTTTTGGTCATGCATTTCTCAGCAAAATAAGCTTCATAACTTTTCGGATCTTTGAGAGCCTGTATCAAAGTTTCTCGAAGGTCTTTTGACATCAAGAGAGCCTCGTATACACTTAGTTGTGCAGGGATCTTTCTCAGATGTGATAGAATATTATAATCTATCTTCTCACTTGATTTAGGCTTCGCTCTAGAATTTCTAGGAATAATATCATAGTTGACTTCAATTTGTTTGCCTTTATCTTTATTTGAATTTTCCTTCTTTGATGAAGGTGGTAAGACTTTACCACTTCTCAACTGAACTTGAATAACTTTGTCTCGCTCAGATTCATCTGAAGAGGCAATTTCTTCAAACTTCCCTCTTATTCTGGAAGATCGGCCGAAAGGGTGAGACTCATTTTTCAATGTCATATGTTTCATACATGATGATATCGACGAGTCTAACTCTTGTCCTTCAGAAAAATATAGATCTTCATCTGAACTTTTATTATCTTGTTGAGTCATTCAGACACTAGCTCCTCAGACTCCTTTTGCTTTCCTGATAAAAATTTTGACAAGTTGGTCGAGTTTGTCTGACCACCTTGTCATCTTAGAGTAACCGATGTTGAAGAATATCTGGCATCACACAGATGATTCGACATATCTCTACTGGATAAGACTCACCATTATCTTCTTCATCTGATTCAGCAATGCGAAGTTTAGGCATGAAGTCTGCAAGCCTAAATGGCTTTCTTGTTGGCTCGTGATACTCCTCTAGATTGTTAATGTTCTTTTGAGTTGTAGTTCTCTTCTTGATCTTCTTTTTCTTAGCCAGCTTCTTTGATTTATTGGGCCTGCGTTTGGTAGACCTTCTCATCTTTGTGGAAGTAGTCTTATCATTGAGAACTTGGTTTAGGAATCTCTCTTAAATCAAATATAGGCTCAAGTGGTGATTTCCACTTAACCCTTGTGACGTCTTTTAATTGCTTTAACATCTTCACGCTCTTCTTGGAAATTACTGTTTGTCATTCTTCAGTCTGAGCTGATTCCTCCTTCTATTTGCCTTTGTTGGATGTTACGGAAGAGAACGTAATCATCCTCATAGACTCTTTTTTAGGATTGACTAGAATACTATCGGACAGTGTAAATTCACCTCGCTGATACTTCCTTTCTAGTCAATCTTTGAAAACATAACAGTCTTCAATAGGGTGACTGATCATTCGATGATTGGGACAGTAGTTTAGATTATTGACTTGATCAACTTCTTCAAACCTTTTGATTTCTGGTAACTGTAAACTAGCTTTGAATGCTTGTTGAAATAATTTAGCCACACTGTCCCTTCTAAAGGGATATTCTTTGTTCATTCTTTCTTTAAGAGATGTTTGCATTCGCTCATCATCTCTTATGGTTTGTTTTGGTCGCTTCCCATCATTTGGAAAAGTCTGAGGTTTGTTATTATCTCCTAATACCAATTTTGGTTATGGATTAGAATAATCAGGCTTTTTACCCTTATCATCGTTGTACACTGGTGCTTTTCTTTGTCCACGTTGTATATCACCTGCTTTTCACCATTTGAGTTATAGGAAGCAGCATGACTTTCATTTCTTATTGAATTTGAAGGTTTGTTTCTCTTTGCTTTATCTGCATAACTTCAGACTTAGGGCGATTCAACTTTTCGAATTTAGCCACCCTATCGAGCAAGTCCTGAAATGTTGTAATCGATGTCATGCATAGAAATAGTGTCATTTTATCATCCATATTGCCCATTAGCAATTGGATTGCATGTTCTTCTTCCAATTGTTGCTCGCATTTCATACTTAGGTTGCGCCAATGACTTATGAATTTTGTCACTAACTCATCTTTCCTTCTTTTCAACAAGGCGAGGTCAGCGATTGTGATTTTCTCGGTTGCACTAGCGAACCTCTTCACAAATATAATTTCTAATTCAGCAAAGATTTTAACTGAATCATTTGGTAATTCTGTGTACCATTCGAAAGCAGCTAAGGTCAAGCTACTAATAAATTGACAAAATAATAGTGCATCATTCCCTCCTGTGTTACCACAAGTAGCTTTAAATTGGGCTAGATGTTGCCTTAGATTGATAAGCCCACTAAAAGTATTGAATTTCAGCACTGAGTAACCTTTCAGGTACGACACTTGGTCATATTTAGCTGGGTAAGGGCGACCCTTACTCACCAGTTTTTCAGCTTGCTCTAAGGCTATGACCGCTTTTATCTTTTCATTGATTATTATTTTTAATTGGGCAAATGTTACAATTCCTAGTGTGCTAGCCAGATTTTGAATTATCAGCTGGAGAGGTGTTTGGTTAACTTCATCCCTTGCTTCATGTATGACATGTGCTATTGGAACTTGAGGTACCACAATTGTTAGTGGTATATAAGTTGTATTATTAGCTGTCTGTTGATTATCAAATAAAATAGGTGCTACACTTGATATAATACTCTTCTGCAACATCTTCATCATGATGTTCATTTGTACCATCATATCATTCATTTTAGTACCAAGCTGTACAATTTCCTTGTCTTTGACCTCCATTTGACGTTGCATTTATCTTTGCTCTCTAGCTAGCGTCATGGCATCAATCAGTACACGCTCTTTTTCTTCTTCTATTTCTTGTAGTTGTTCTAGTCTTTGTTCATTTTCAGGAAGAGAACTTGACTGTCCTTTTCCTTGTGCATTTGTAGAGACAGATATTATTGGGGTTATACGACGATGCTGATTATAGAAGCGTGTACCAGGCTGATCATTTCCTGGTTCAACCATATAGATAGCCTCAACACCCATAATCTCTTTCTCATTCTAATCTTCTTCTTCTTCATCTTCAGCAAAGATCGAAGATTCATCCTCTATTTATTTTTATAAAGAATATTCTTTATAAGCATCAAATTAAGGTTCAGGTTCCCTGAGTTCGTGTTGATGCTGATGGTGCTGAGCAGAGAGCAGACAATGTTTTAGGATGTCTCCTTTGTGGTGGTGGAGCTTAACATGGTTGGTTCCAGAAGGACTGCTTTATTTGACCAGTTGAGCTGTTCCACTTTACCCATCTTAGGTTGTCAAGCTTGTTATGGGTTAGAACACTTGCTTCTAATTCCACAGCTGATTGTACAATTCTTACTTGAATAATGGTTGTTGAGCATGAAGTTCAGCATTTCTCTTTCCCCACTGTCTCTGGGTTAGCTTGCTTCCAGATGAAGAAGCTTTTGCGTTGCTACTTCTTCTCGAGGCTTCGGTCTCCATATTTATTTTTCTTTCTACCGGGACCTTTCGGTAACAGATTCCCGAACACGCGGTTCAGGTGTCACGCCTTGATGCTCACCGTGTAGGAATTGCTTAGAACAGTCTTGAGTGCTTACTACCACTGATTATAGTTTTTATAGTGGAGAATTTTTGGCTTATTTGATGATTGACATTTGATATCTGTTCTTCATACAATATTTTTTCTTAACAATCTTCAGAACTCTATGTGTTCGAGTAGATAGAGTTTCATGTTGTTTCTTCAGAAAGGGCTGGAGCTAACTGATGTTGAGCCCCAAAAAGACTATTTAACATCACCAGTAGAGCTATTCCTTTTCACCCATCTTAAAATTTTCAAATTTATAGTGGGGTAGGAACACTCGCTTCTGGTTGTAAGGCTGATTGTATGACTTGTGATTTAGACAACAACTATTGAGCTCGCAATTCAATATTTTTTCTCCTTTGCCTTCTACTTAATATTCCTCCAGAAGATGAGGCTTTAGTATCATACCTTCCTAGTGCGAAAGGTTCAACTGACAAGGTTGTCGCATTCACATGTATAATTGAAACATTCTGCCCAGTGATGGATCTCTTCATGACTGACGCCTTGAAATGAATTAATCTTTTAAGTACAAAGGCTCTCTTTTGAGGAACCTTAGTAGCAGTAGTGGTCATTCCAATTGTCCTCCTCTTTTGCAAAAGTTGGTGCATAAAATATGCAATTGCTTAAGGTAGGATAATTTGCAGGATGTTAGAGAGTTTACATTACCAAATTGAATAGTAGCTGCAGTATCTCTGGTATTGATTGCAGCATTAGCCAAACGGATATTAGCTCTGTGACCTGGCTACATGATAAACGGTGTTTTGACGATCCATCAATATACAGAACAAACAGATTAGTCATAAAAGTATGATTAATTTAAATTTAATTTCATTCATAATTGATTCTAAATATCAATTTTATCAAGTTTTTTTGCTACTATAGCTCAAATTTGACTAGCCAAAGATGGAAAGAGAATATTGTCTCCAGCGGAGTCGTCAGAAATCTGTGGGCTCCAAAAATTCGCCATCAACCTCTTTTGATGAAAAGAGTGTTTTAAAGTGTCGGTGTAATTTTCAGAAGACGGATGGAATAGTAGATAAGACACTACCCAGAGATTTCACCCTCATTTGGTGAGGACTTTAGATCTGGTTCCAAGTTTCTTATAGGCCCAAGCCCCTATAGTTAATTACCCCTCCCAATAAGTGAGAGAGAACTTTTGATTAAGGCTAATCATTAAATTGCAAAATGCGCAGTGTAATAGCAGTATGTGGAGTTTTAGAGTTTAAGATATGAAATTTCTGATTTTAGCTTAAACCGGATGGTTAGGGGAATGATGACATGTCCGATCTAGATCTGGTTTTTTATTCGGTGTCATCTAGTCTACTTAGTTAGAGGAGGTGTCGACCCAACGTAAGGATCCTCATCGCACACATGGGTTACGTCAAGAAATCCTTGTAGACACGGGGTGGTGTTTGTCTAGGAGACAAAGTTTAAGTCTACCTTAGGCGATAGAGGGTTCTTTTCTAACAAGTATACCCTATGATTCACGCTCAAAGGCGAGTAATTGGAGCATACAATCATGATCATTAATATAATGGAGGGCTAAACCACGTCGAGGACTCTCATAACTACTTCATCATGGAGCCTCTTGGCCAAATGCGGTCGGAGGACATCCTTACAAGCAAACGATTGATTAAGAGTGAACATAGCAGAACACTTGATTTGACATTGACTCCTTTGTGAGCTAGATTTTTTTTTAATTTGTCACCCCCGACAAACAGTTGCGGAAGGTGGATATGTTGAGTTTTGATTGATTGATTTGAATATGTTGAAGAGCTTTAAATCCTGTCAACTCTGTTTAACTGCTAACAGAAGATTAGATCTACTGTCACTTGACAGAATCAGTTTCTCAAATATTTCACTCATTTGAAACTCTTATTATAGATTTTTAGGTTTTGTTAATGCAGACCTAGTCATAAGACTAAACTGGGAAGCAACCCGTGAAGCATCCTCAGATACTTGAATTTAAGCATTTAGCATAATGTCGGGGCACATGCGGGTGTATAGTAATTTTAGGTAATTTTATGTTTTAATAATTTGAATATGTTTAAAAGCTTTAAATCCGATCAACTCTGTTTAGCTGCTAACAGAGGATTAGATCTACTTTTGAAACTCTTATTATAGGTTTTTAGGTTTTGTTAACCGGACTCAGTCTTGAGACTAAACCGGGAAGAAACTCGTGCAGCATCCTCATACACTTGAATTTAAGCATTTTATGTGACATATCTTGAGTGTATAGTAATTTTAGGTATTTTATTTTGAATAATTTGAATATGTTTAAAAGCTTTAGATCTCTAACAACTATTTATGCTGAGGATTAGATCTACTTTTGAAACTCTTATTATAGATTTTTAGGTTTTATTAACCACATCACGAGACTAAGCAGGAAGCAACAGCGATCCTCGAGATCTTGAATTTAAGTATTTAGCGTAGTGTCGGGGCACATGCGAGTGTATAATAATTTTAGGTAATTTTATATTTGAATAATTTGAATATGTTTAAAAGCTTTAGATCCAATGTTTTAACGAGAGGATTAGATCTACTTTTGAAACTCTTATTATAGGTTTTTAGGTTTTGTTAACCCGGATCGAGACTAAAAAGCAAGCAACCCAGCAGATCCTGAACTTGAATTTAAGCATTCAATGTATCGGCACATGGGTGTTTTGAGAATACCTTAACGTCTTTGTTGCTTATGCAGTGTTGAATCTAGTGGCGTAGAAGATGTTATGATTTAGATTGTAGTTTAGCACACTACTGACACTTAGTTTACTTGTTGAGTTTTTATAATTTTTTCAACTTGATTATGCTCAATTTATATCATATTTGATAAGTTTTGTCGATTTCAATGTTTGTTACTTTAGCCCCACTCATGTTTATTAGCTAGCACAATAATCACCTCCATATTCACATAAGAATTATTAAACTCAATTTTAATTTATCCTTAGATTTTGAGTTTATTTTAAGTTTGTTGTGAATTTGACTTTAGAAAATTCCCAAATTAAAAGCTTAATTTTAAGAAATTTGCAAGAAAAAGTAACTCACTTTGTCACTTCAATTTAAGCCATAAAAGATTGTAATTAGAGTTTGTGAGTTTAGTATTAACATCTCCCAAAGTTTATGAGTTTAATATTAACCTCTCCCAAATTTCACTTATATTTTAAATGAATATTATATTCTTTACAAAATTTGCTTTAAAGGGCTTCCCCTTTTTTCCTTTGACGCTATAAAATTAACTGTAGATTTTCCTCGACTCTAAGTCATAGTTTTACCTCCCATTTTTTAAGTCAGATTTGACAAAATTTTGGCAAGATCATCCCTGCAGTGTGGTGCGTCGGGGTATTTTGGCTCGATTTTCGTTGAGCGTGCGAGTGGTGTCTTCACGCAGATTCATCTATCGCTGTTGAGCGCAAGGCCTTTAAACCGAAAGAAAGTATATACAACATATATATATATATATATATATATATATATATATATATATATATATATATATATATATATATATATATATATATATTTTATTCCTCAATTTTTTTTTAGAGAAATTAGAAATTTCTGATTCGTGAGTGACATCAACAGTTGTGCTTTTCGATCACCATAACCTATTTTTTTTTTCATCTCGTCAAGGCCCCATCGAAAGCACAACTATACCTTCAAACCCCAAGAAAGAACAAGACGATGATATATACATTCACATTCACAAATCACATAAGTTCTAACATATTTTTCAGGCTGAAGGCTCCTGCAAGGGAATCGGCAGTACGCTAATGAAGGCAGTGATGCGATATCGATCGAAAACCAAGAATTGCCTACGGACGATGCTTCCCCTGCTCGCTACAAGAAAATGGGACTAAAATGAGGAAGTCGACGAAATAAGGAAGAATTTGCCATTAACGACGTCTTCCACCTACACGACGCCAGAAAATAGGATAAGTTTGGGTTAGTTTGGAGGCTGGATGGGCCAAGGAAGGTTGCTGGCGGGTCGTTGCACGGGTCAGAACAGTTTCGGGCCGGTATAGAACGGGTCTGAGGGGGATTGCGTAGGCTGAACAGATTCGGGCTGCAGAACGGGCCGGCAGCGGGCTGTTGGCTGGAGCACGGTGCGGATCTGGAAGAGGGACGACGGGTGGCGACAGTGGGCCAGCGGGTCGTGTCACGCAGAACGGCGGGAGACAGAGCGGGAACGGGTCACGGCATACGCGGGATGTGGCAGCGTCGAGGCGGAGCGGCTTGCGGGTCGATTTCATGGGCCGCGGGTCAGAGGGATCGCACGGGTGCGGCTTGCGCGTGAATTTGGCCGGAGCGGAAGATCGGGCCACGGAGCAGTAGATCGGGTCGTAGCGACAGATCGGGCCACGGGATTTCGCGCCGGCGGAGGCTTCGCGGGAATAATTGCACGGCTGAAAATGTATTCTCTTTTTTTTTTCAGCCGGCGGGAGAGAGAAAGAGGAAAGTGGGAGAGAATGCGGAAGAGTGGTTATTTTCAGAATAGGGGAGGATGAGAGGAGAGTGGGAGAGAAATGAGTGAGTTGAGGGAAAATGGGGGGAGTAGTTTTTTTTTTTTCCCGAAAACTGAAAATGGGGGGAACGATTGAGCAGAGGGTAATTTGGGGATTTTTAAATTTTCTTTGAATTTATTAAATTTTTTTATGTCAGTTTTCTGCCGATAAAAAAACATAGTCAATATATATATCGATTTAGGATAATTTCATTACGACATATAAGTGTCGTTTACCGGCCGTTTGAGTTCGAGTTGGCGTAAAATTGAGTGTCATTTCGAATGTCGTCGCTTCGCTCGATTTTCGCCAGACTCCGAGTGAGTGTGAATTGTCTTTTTTGATATATTTTGGCGTTTCGAAGCCAATGTCGTGATCAATTTCATGAACGGAGGTTGTTTGACTTGCGTCGGTGCCTTCTAACGTCGATATATGTGCAGACGCGTTGACGACTCGAGCACTTGCTCAGTTGCTCATCAAGTCATTCAATAATTATATCCTGACCAATTTCGACATTCTGAACACGATGGAAAAGTCCGTTCATCAATTGGAGGTCATTCGAGTTGATTTCGGCGACATCTAGTGTATTTCAGCCTCGATTTACGTGCTGTCACTTCAAATCACTCGATATTTGTACAAACTTGTCTGAATTGAGTGCGGGTAGTATCATTTGATAGATTTCAATATTTCGAGTCTAATGGCCCAATCAATTTCATGAACCGAGGTTGTTCGGACATCGTCGCAGTTTCTCGACTCTGATATGCGTGTCGACGCATTGTTAGCTTGAGCGCTTAATCGATTGATCGTTAGATTTTTCAATATCTATATTCTGATCAGTTTCGACATTCTGAATGCGACGGTGAAGTCCGTTTGTCGATTAGAGGTCATTTCGACTATTTTCGGTGACATCCAGTGCATTTTGAACCCTAATTTGCGCACTGTCGCTTCCGAAGTCCGTCAAATTCGATTTGTAGGCTTGTTTCAACTTATGGCACATATGTGGAGGTCAACAAGGCCTTTTAAAAAAAATTTAAAAATAGGTCCAGTCGCCCAGTCAGTGGGCGACCGGCGCCCGCTGACTGGGCAATTGATCGTTCTCATAACTTAGGGCCGAATCCAAAACCGAGAGCCGAGCTCTTGATTTAATTTTCATTTTCCTGTCGCGATCGGTCATGCGTCGCCGTGGCTTCACGCCACGCGAGGTTTGTCGTCAAGGAGAAGATCGCAACAGATTTTCTTGGTTTTTTCTGCCAATTTAGGTATTTCTAACCCTAAATGAAAAAATGTGTTAGATTTTAATTTATATGAGTTTAGTTGGTATGATTAAGCTATTTAGTTTGATTTCCATAGAAAATGTGTGTGAGATCTCATTTTAAATGTGGTCAATTTAGATATTTCCACCGATTTGCAATGGCTTATGTTGTATTCTAAAGAGATTAGCATTCTTATTCTACAAATATTGATTACACATTATTATAGCGCATATATTTAATTTGATAACTTCAAGAATCATTTTATGAAATGAAATTTTTAGGGAAAGTTAATTTAAAGAGCGCATTGGTTGTGACTTGGATATTACACTTCTATAATTATCTTAGATAAATGGTTTGGATGTCTATTTGTGACTAGCCCAAATTTGTCCCCTAGAACTTTTATAGATATTGTATGCCCTGAAGTAAATTTAACATGGATTTTGAGATAGAAAAGTTCCCCCCATTTTATTTTTGTTTCTTTAGATATACATTTCACCAGACACTAATTCTTTAGTTTACTCCTTTGCTTTATGTAACAACAATGTAGTGATCAGGTGTCTTGTGCCTGTGATTAGATATTCAGTTTTCTTTGTCTTTTGAAGTGATAGATTTTGTCTAATTAAAAGCATCGGTCGTCCGATGACCCGGTTAGGAGAGTTGATGCATTAGATTAGCCTTATCTTCAGGAAGGTAGTGGTAGATCTAAAAAGACTTAGTTAAGATGTATATAAATAACTTTGGCAGTAATGTCAAGGCCATCAACAACTATAAGTTGCTTAGATTAAGTGTGGAAGTTTTTTTAAATTCCCACATCCTATTACATGAATACAAATTTTTCATTCAATGGAATTTTTAAATAAGTTATCTCATTCAATGTATTTCATGTATGCACATTAAGAATTTGGAATTATGATTTCTCTTGAATTGAATTATGTACATTGATTAGGTGAGACGAAGGATTACTGGTGTTGTGTTATTGCTACTTATAAATGAGTTCAGATACTATCTGTATAGTTCTCGATTATGGTGGCAAACTCAATGTAAGCGATGATTTCATTCCAACATATGTTGGTGGGAAAAATCATCCAGACCTGATCCCATGGCGGATTAAATTTAAGGAATTACAAAAGCAAATAATGAGGTCGTTGAATGTAGATCCAGCAAAGTTCTTTATTAATCTTATGAGTCATTTTCCTATTGGTGCTGGATTAATTGCAACTCACATTAATGATGAAGAAGTCTATGAAGCTATAATTAATGCAGCATGCATGCATCCTATTGTGATTTATGTTGAAGTTGAGAAACTGTCGTGTGGAGATAGGGAGGTTAATAATATTGAGGAATGTCAGAGAGCTCGAACCAGTACTGAGTACATCACACCAGCTTCTCAGCTAAGTACTCAGGTGGAATACTATGGGTCTGCACTAACAGAACATGCTTATTTTGCTGGGATAAGTTCTGCTATCATGGGTGACCCAGAAAGTGATGACATGAATCGACTATCTCCTGAAGATGTTGGATATGAAACTATGCCTAGTGGAGCTAGTTGTGATGATGATGGGGAGGATGATAGTGACACAGGGTAGGCTATTTTAGGGGCCACAGAACCATCTCTCAGGATCAGAGACTTGATTGTAGAATACTCAATTAAAACAAGTCATACTGAAGAGCACTTAATACGTAACAATGAGTACATGTGTTGCGCTCAAATAGCTAGAGAATGAGATGAGGACCTTATATTTGATGGCCGTCAAATGAATCAACCTTTGAGGAGGAGAATTGCATCCCAGATGAATTGCTTGAAGGTATGTATTTTTACGATAATAAACAGATACAGTTTGCTGTTCAGGGTTGGTCTATCATAAGCAATGTTGAGTATGTCATATATGCTTCAAACCAATTAAAATTCACTGCACTATGCAACCACCATTCTCACCCAACTAGACCTTATTTATGGCGCTTACATGCAAGCTCAATTAAAAGATTGGTGGTGCATTGAGGATTGGTTCAATTGGCTCACCTCATACTTGTAGTCATTCAATGTTTAATGCTGGACATAGGCAATATGCATCATAATTCATCACTTATTTTATCCAACCCGCAGTCAGACGTCAGTTAGATTTAAAACCCAAGAAAATTGTAGATCATATTGAGTCCAAGTTTAATATAAGAGTGTCTTATATGAAGGTCTGGGATGCGCATTGAAAGACAATTAAGGTAATATTTGGTAGTTGAGAGAAATATTACAGATCATTGAGGAAATTCATGGCTGATGTATGTTCAATTATGTCAGGGTATCGGGTGCACTCAACAAATCAAACAGGTTCCAATGGCTATTATGGTCATTTGAGCCTTCAATTAGAGGTTGGTAATACTATCGCCCAGTTCTATGCCTTGATGAGACTTTTCTCCTGGGTAAGTACAGATGAACTCTACTTAGTGCAGTTGGGATCGATGCGAACAACGGCTTGTTCCCACTCGCCTTTGCAGTTGTGGAATCAGAGTGCATCGAGTTATAGTTTGATTTTTGCACACACTATAGGACTTGATCCCACTGATGTCAACAAGGGGTGATCTCTGCCTCATCTCAGCTAGGCATGCAGGTCTAGTTCATGGATGCAGAGAGATCTTTTCCTAGGCTGCACATCGCTTCTTCCTACTTCATTTGAGGGAGAACTTCAAAAAAGCTATTAGACAATTCAGCATATGTGATGTTGACTTTATATGTCAGAATATGTATGTTATAGGAAATACTGATGACTTTCGAATTTTTAAAAGATACATGACTGACATCAAGATTATCAAGCAGGAGGCATACGATTGGCTTGTTTCAAGGGATGTTTAGCAATAGTCCCCTAACTCATGATGATGGCTATAGATATGATACAATGACCACAAATATAACTAAGTGCTTTTATGGTGTACTTAAACAAGCACATGGTTTGCCAATTCAAGCATTGATTACAGCAGTGTACTACAACATAGTATCCTTATTCATGAAACGTCTTGAATCATCTACAACTCTAGCAAATCAACAGGAATCTTTGGTCTCTCCACATGTTAAGTCAACACTGCAGTCTAATGAACAAGAAGCAAGGAGATTTCTTGAGCCAGTGAGGATAAGCATGAATGAGTACCAAGTGTTTGATGTCACCAGCAGAACCTTCAAGGTTGACCTCTTAGAAAATAATGAATGTAGGTGTACATATAGACAACCTCAATCTTATCATCTGCCATGTGCACACGTGATTGTCATTTTGGATCAACGACATCTAAGCCACGTGCAATATATCTTAGCATACTACAATTTGCAAAACTACATTATCACCTACCAGGGCGAATTCCATGTGATACCTAATCATGAAGAGTGACAAAACACATCATTGGTGGCACATACCCAGATTATAATCCATCAAATATTAAAAAAAAGTTTGGCTGGCCAAGGATAAACAGATTCAAAAATACTATGAACGAGAACACTACTAGAAGTTTCAGGGTTTGTAGAGTGTGCAAGATTGTTGGATACAATAGATCAACGTCTAATCAAACTCAATCGCGTAGATTGTGACATGCTTCAATTTCTGCGTTGGTTGTAATCTAGTTCTGTTTGGATTAGTCATATTTTGTAAAATGTTGTATTTTCTCAAATGTAGTATGAGACGCCCAATCCATGTTCTAAATTATGCTTTAGGTGTTATATGATTTCCATGTTAATCCATGTTTTGCCAAGTCTAATGTAGTTGTTTTATTTTAAAATTGTGTGTAGGCTGATTTTGTATTATTTGGACTTTCAGTACAAAAAATAAGTTACTCTGTATTGTTTGAACTATTTTATAAGTACAACAAAACTTATTATGCAGTACTCTAGTTCATTAAATTGTGCAGGTGAACTAGTGACTCGCTTACGAAGACTGTATGTTTGTGATGTATAATTTAGTTTTGTTTGAATATGTTCCATTCTACGAAAAAAAACTTGTTACTCTTGTTTATTAAATTGTTTAGGGGAACTTATGACTAGCTTACAAAGACTGTATGTTTGTGATGTATAAAATAGCTTTTTTTTAACAAGTTTCATTTCGCTAAAAAAATATTGTTATGATGTACACTTGTTTATTAAGCTGCTCAGGGGAACTTATATATTATTAATTGTTGATTGCTACAATTATTGCAGGAAAGATGTCCGGTCATGATGCTCCTCATCCCGCACGTAGGAGGAGACGAAGAGCAGAGGAGACAGTTGTGGACTACGGCCTTCCATCTTTGAAGTTCACCACTATTCTGTTATGTGATGTGAAGCGACATCGATTTGATAAAGTTTTATTTAAAGTTTTATTTAAAGCTTCATATAGACATAGTTTCTATACTATCACATGCTAAGTATAATTCATTGTGGTTGCAGGTTTTAGTGCTTGAGGCTGCTATGCACTTACTGATATTTAGGGAATGGCCTGTCAATTGTCCTAGATTTATAGGTGCCTTGCAAGCTGCTGGCCTAGATAGTGTCTCCCAAATGCAGTACATTCATCTGGATCACCACTTGCTGACAGCGTTCATGGAGCAATGGTGTTCTCAGACCAATACCTTTCACTTGGCCACTGGAGCACTATAGGATGTTGCGATGATTCTGGGTGTTCGGATAGATGACACACCTATGATTGGCAGGACTATTGTTGGTGGAGGGAAACGGTGAGCTTCTTGGCCAGATTGATGTGATGAGTTGATTGGTGCACATCTAGAGCCACACACTGTATACCATGATCCGGTCCATCCACATGTCACATCAGAATTCTAAATGGGATAGACTCATGCACAGAATTGTTTACCCTTATGATGGCTGCGATGGACATACTACAAAGATTCATACATAGATCTCCGAGAGCTTTAGTTCACTATGCATATCAGAGCATACATACTGTTTGCTATTGAATCTTTTCTTTTGCCAGATACTTCGAGTTCTGAGGTTCATCTACAGTATCTACCATTACTTGAGGATATTGATACATTTAGGGAGTTGTCATTGGATTCAGCTGTGCTTGCTCATTTATATAGGGAACTACATGAGGCAACCAAATCAAAGTGCACAAATATGGCTGGATGCATTCATTTATTATAGATATGGTCCTGGGAGCACATTCATGTGGGTAGACCAACATTACGTGTGTCATATCCTATAGACATTGACGGGCTTAGCGTAGGATGTCGGTGGAATGAAGGGTTCATTTGGGAAATGCCAACATCCAACCTCATAGTATATAGGGACAAGTTGGACAGACTCTTGCAGAGACATGTATGCTGCATTGATGTAATATTTATTTGCTTACTTAATATGTGCTTACAATTGAAATAATGATTTCTGCTATATTTACAGGTCATATGGGAGCTATATGGACATCAGATCCGTGTGCGTGTCACGGATATATGTTTACAGTGAGAAGAAATATGGCTAGCTAAAGTACCGATGATATGTTGGAAGAGGGTGGGTAATGCGATGTGTGCTCGCAGCGGTTCGACATACCTATGATTGATGTTGCACCGATAGATCCATCGTTCATGCAGGTCGATGGCCAAGAAAAAGCTGACGTTGATTGGGTCGATTACCACCACTCTTACGTTACACAGTGGAAGCGCAGACGTGAGTCAGTTATAGAGATAAATTCATCACAGCAGGATCATGAGCCAGCGATCAACCAATACATTAGGTGGTATCATTCTTGGACTTCACTATACATGCTGAAGGCTCTAACAATTCCTTCTGACACCTATTACCCTCGAGCACCTGGAGAACGTTTGATTGTTAGTCTATATGCAAAGTATTACAATTTGGTTTTCCTTATAACAACGAAATCTTGATCTAAATTTATTTATTTGCAGTGTGAGTACATCTTGAATACTGAGAACATATTTCAGTGTTATTTCGGAAGAGATGATGATACAGAATTTCAGCAATCTATCAACGATTACAAAGAATTGTGCGTTAAACTGAAACGAAATATGCATATTTCTTATAGTAGATACAGGGATGCTGACATTCCAGGCACTTCTGCATTAATGCAGCTAGATGTGTCATCGATGGATTTGGGTCCATTCTCTACACTAGTGATCGGATAGTCTACGTATACATTCACACAACCACCCCAATATTTATATCAGGAAGCAATGTGGTCTCAGATGCACCCATGGCACACAGCAATCCCGCCGACATATGGTCCACCGTCATTCCATATAACACCCGCCATACGGAGTTTACCATGAGTATTCATTGCCTACTCAAGCTTTGCCTGATATACCTCATGTTATAGACTTAGGATATTCGCAACAACCTATCGAGCAGGTGGAAGAGGAGGAGGACCATCAACAGTATCATCTACGCGATCGGCCACGACGACCACCAGTTCATTATACTCTTGGTAGTGATGTGATTCCACCACGCAAGCATTGACGAAGATAGATGTGTTATTTTTTTTATACAGTAGATGACATGTACTTGTGGCTGTTTTTCATTTGTTATGGTTACTCATTCAGTTTCACAGTTCTATAACTCTTGGTTGTATAATCCTAGTGTTGTTTATTATTTGTTTATTTTGATTGGATTACATCAAAGATCGGCATTAGGTTCATATGCATTTATGATAATATGTATTTTCTCTTAAGAGCTTGTTAATTGCACTTTAATGAGAGTGTTTTAGTGTAGTGAGATATAACAAATTATGCAATGCTTCAATTGGTTGATTTCTAAGATTGAAAAATTCCCTTGATTTCACTATTTTGTAAAATACTAATGCAAAAATTGTGACTACCTGGGCGAGATTCGTTGAAAGTTATCAACATAAAAATTGTATAATTTTTTATTACCTTTCCAACGATACCAAGTACGCTAAAATCTGACACCATATGAGCATGATATGGCCAAAAAATAGGAGCTGTCGTAATATCTTTATTTTTTGCAACTTCAAAATTCATATATTCGCATAAACTGCGGCTAACCGGGCGAGATTCGTCAGACTTTGATAACATGAAAGTTGTATACTTTTTCATTACCTTTTCAACAATATCAAGTACGCTGAAATCCGACACCGGACGGCCTAATATGGCTAAAAAACGGGGGCTGCTGCAATATATTTATTTTTTGCAACTTCAAAATTCATACATTCTCAAAAACTGTAGCTACCCGGGTGAGATTCGTTGAAAGTTGTTAACATGAAAGTTGTAGAATTTTTCATTACCTTTCCGACGAAACTAAGAACGCTAAAATCCAACACCGGATGAGCCTAATATGGCTAAAAAATGAAGGCTGCCGCAATATATTTATTTTTTGCAACTTCAAAATTCATACATTCGCAAAAACTGCGGCTATCCGGGCGAGAGTCGTCGAAAGTTGTCAACGTGAAAGTTGTATAATTTTTTATTTCCTTTTTAACGATACTAAGCACGCTGAAATCTGACGCCGGATGAGTCTGATATGGCCAAAAAATAAATGTTGTTTAATTAAATTAAAAAAAAATTAAAGCCAGTCGCCCGGTCATGAGGCCAGGTAGATCACCTATGACGGGCATATTTTTAAATTTTTTAAAAAAGGCCTAATTAGTTCATTACAATTTTAATTAAGCCTAATTTAAAAATTAAGCCCGTAAAAATTAGCATGCAGTGGCAGAATAGGGGCTCCTAACCTCCTCAATTACGAGAAATCATTACATGCAGAATCCGGATCATCTGAATTACAGTGGATTAGCTATGTAGATATTGTATATTAAGTACATGAAAATTATCTAAGGAGTACACAATGGTACATAGCAACTATAGAATTGATTTATATATACACTTTATATATATATATATATATATATATATATATATATATATATATATATATATATATATATATATATATATATATATATATATATATATATATATATATAATATATACACTGGTGAGTACATAGAGAGATTTAGCCTTCTTAACTTTAGGAAGAGAGGTTCTCAGGCCGAGTTGCGAATTCTTGGCCAACAGCATTGTGGATGATTTGAAGATTTTTATCTTAAAGTTACCTTAAATTTTAGCGGAAACCTAATGACCATCTCCTTTCAATAAAACAATAATCTCTACTTAAAGTAATAGGGTGAAATCCAACAAAAATACAATCACGCGCCCGTATATATATATATATACATATAATTTACATATAATATAAAATTAAAACCTAAAAGGACAGATCATACAAAAACTTATATTATGTGAATAAAATTATATTAATAATAAAATATTTTTGCAAATAGTATTAAACGTAGTATATGGTAGAATAATTAATATTTTGCATGTTAAAACATGTCAAATAATTTATATTTAATAATAAAGAAGAAATAAACTATGCATATATAATCAAATGTTAGAAATAATGTTATTACTTAATTAAGATTTTTCACTTATTAGGCATTAATTTTCTATCCATATCATGAATTTGTAGGATTACAAAATACCCAGTAACAATCAGAAATATTCACATAGAAATATACATAATTATCATAATAACAAAATTCTAAAAATTACATGATCAAAATTATCAAAATAAATATCAGTGCATGCACATTTATGAATTTCCTTTCATGATAAAATAAAGACTTTTATAAAATCATGAAATAAACATGTGGCCATACATATTTAAATTGAATTAAAAAATTAGACTTAATGTTTTGGGCTATCTTTCATTAAATTTGCTTATGTTGTGGTGATATAAAGAATAGTAGTGGTCATTGCACTTCATCATAGTGGAGATTTCATGGAGGAGCGGCCACTAGTAAACTACTAGAAGGTTGACCAAAACTTTTTAGAACTTGATTCTTTAGAAATATGATGAGATGTCTATGTAGAGTCTTCTGTGTAAAAAGTCAACCAATAAAGAAATCTATATAGAGTCTCATGTGTAAAAAGTCAACCAATCTTATGCTCTTTAGATCCCCTCGTCTTACATACCTATAAGTCAACCATTAAGCACACACATATATCCTCGAGTTTTACTTAACCTCCATATAGTAGGTGTTGACCATAAGATTCACTAATAGGTCTTGTGCATCATGCAATTGATGTAATATGAGTTGGATGATTCATATGAGTTTAAAAAAAGATATTCAACATGATTTCAATTAATACAAAAGTTATCAATTTAGCGATGATAATATTTTGATATTTTATGTAAGAACAAAAGTAACAAATTAGATAAGGTCATATTATAGAGAGAATATGAAGAAGAAGACTAACTAGAAAATTATCATAAAAAATAAAATTCTTATAATGAAAATTTAATTAACTATTAATTTAACAAATGATAATAAAGATTACTTCAACAAATAGTCCCTATTGTGGTTGTGATATGCCTTCATTGAAAATAAATTTGTCATTGAATAATAAAATATTTAACATTATAAAGGACTTCATATTTATAAAAAATATATAAGAGAGAACAAAATACACAGACATATCTCCAAATATTTATCATCAAAATTTTATGAGCAATCATTATTTATATACTTGTTATTACTACTACATTGATCATCATTATCATACAAATTATTATATTTATCATTACTATCATACTTACTAGCAATCATAATAACATACATTCAATCATACTATATCATAAGAAATGGCCTACTAAATACTAAGACTCATATAAATAAAAACAAAATTATAATATCTCAACATACAAAAAAAACTCCTAAAGACTTTTATATATATAACAATAAAAAATTCACTCATATTTTACATATTAAAATGTCATACTATGGATAATAACATTAAGAAAAATTAATCTTCAAAGGTGTCTAAAAATAAAATTATATTAAACCCGCTATTTATTTTTATTTGAGTCGCCTTAGATGGTTTGGCCACATAAAGCGCCGGCCATCCGATGACCCGATTAGGAGAGTAGATGCATTAGATTTGCCTTATGTTAAGAAAGGTAGAGATAGACCTAAAAAGACTTGGTTAAGATGTATAAAAAATGATCTTAGTATACTTGAATTAAATGAAAATTTGACACATAATAAGACACAATCGAGAAGAAGGATTCATGTAGCCGACCCGACCTAGTGGGATTAAGGCTTGTTGTTGTTGTTGATTTGTATACATAGCACTCAAAACTATCTATCTTATATACTTAACATGAAAACTTCAAATATTATAAAAATAGCACCCATAACATCTAAATTGCTCTCTTCTCCGTCAAATCTAACCCCATCACTCAGGCGAAAGTCATTGATGCTACACAGGGAGAGCCTCACTTTACAGTATCTAACTTGTGAGTAGAGCGGAGCATAAGCTGCTTCAGCATCTCCTCTTTGCATCTACAACTGTCAATCTCCAACAAGCTATCCCATAAGCCTCATCTTGCCTTCGTTGTTGCAAGGTCTTCGATGCTCAAGTTCAAATCTGAGACCATAAACTCCCTTATATCGTAGATGCCTCTCCACTCCCGACAAAAAATTATGCATAGTATTGTGCTATTGATAAAATTGATCCAAAAATACCTCTTAAAAATAGGCTATTAATTCATCACCTTCATTCTCACAATTATAACTCTTTAGCCCTAATTTAAATACCAAAATAACATAAAATTTTGATAGGATCAAGCCATAGAAAAAGAGAATGAATTCCTTCTTCCTCCTACATCGTAGCCCTTGTCTTGTGCAACATCAATCAGACACCCCCTCTCTTCGTCAAAATCTCTCTCAGAACTCTTATCCGATGATAAGTTAAACTCTGTTAATAAGATACTATTTTTATAATATTTTAAGTTTGAATATTAAATATGGAATATAGATAGTTTTTTGTGTAAATCCCCTTTTTTTTTATTTTTGGGAAGATTGGAAATATGAGATATCTTCCTGACAAATTTGAAATGGCAGCGAAGCAGCTGATTTGTCGGTGACCTGAACCCAAGTAGAACACAGCTATTACATACGCGGAAACGGAAAAATTATTATTAGACCATTATACCCTTGCAATAAAGACCATATCTCGTTAATTATTTATCGTTATTTTCGTAATTTAATTTAAAATTAGACCCATTTCTGCTATTCTGCCGTTTTAAAATTCTCCGCTGCTTTTTCTGTTTCTGATCCCGCTCCTTGTCTGATAGAAGCCGAGAGAAAGAAGAAGAGGCGAGAATGGAAACGATGGGAAGAAGAAGAAGAAGAAGCAGAATCTCAATATCCCTCTTTCTCATCCTCGTCTCCGCCGCCTCTATGGCTTCTGTATCCACCGGCTACGGCTCATTGCACCGGCTGGAATGGAATCCTCTACGATCGGCGTGCCGGGGGACGATCGCGGACTGCATCGCCGGCGAAGAGTTCGAGCTGTCGTCGGAATCGAGCCGGAGAGTCCTGGGTGATTCAGGCCATATCAGCTACGATGCGCTGAAACATGGAAGCGTGCCCTGTTCTCTTCGCGGCGCTTCTTATTATAATTGCCGTCCTGGAGCTGACGCCAACCCCTATTCTCGTGGATGTTCGGCGATTACGCAATGCAGGGGTTAAAAACCCTTTCCCCCCATTCTATTTCTTCTCATTAATTGATTGATGCGAGTTTGATGTTGTTAAGATGTTGAAATCTGGTGTAATTGTTGTTGCTTTTTTTTTATATAAATTTGAATAGAAATTCGGATTATCGATGGTTCGATCTTTGCATTTGTGCTATAATTTCACTGTTTTTGTTCGGTTTCTCTGAGTTTGTGATCCATTGATCGTTGCAGCTTCCTGTTTTCTCTGCTTTGGAGTCAAATTTAATCAGTTCTGAGAGAGAAAAAATTTTTATTTTCAAAAGTAGGTCGAATCGCTTCATTCGACATTTTTAAATAGATCATTTAGAAGATAGGCATGAAGATGAAGACAGTGAAGACGAGAGCGGAAGAGGGAAAGAGATTTTACTGAAATATATGTTTTTAATTTTCAGAAATACAATTGAAATATATATATATTAGATTTTGTATTTTTATTTTATTATTTTTTTTACACTTTGTCTATTGATTTTAGGTAATTATTATATCATTTTTTTTAAAAGTTCTATATGTATTATAGTGTCAATTATTTAATTATATTAAAAAAATTCTCAATTTTAAGAGAGAAGAGTCACTCCCCAAGTCTTCAATTGACTCAAATAAATATAACTATACAAAAAAATAATAATATTCATTTTAATAAAAAATCGTACAGAGATCTCATCTTTGAGAATATTAAATGTTTATAAGTTACGCTAATTAATTGCTTTAATTATCGGTTACAAATATTAAATTTAAATAAGAAGATAATAAAATTTAAATTTATAATAAATAATAATAATAATGATTTACCTTATTTTATAAAGAAGATCAATTAACTCTATTTAATAAAATATTTTCTGAAAATCACAACATTACTATTTTTTTTCTTGAAATATAACATTAAATTTTTCACCAAATTTATATAAAATGTCTCGTCGAATGTATTTTGAAAGATAATATCGCATATTCAATTAGTGCCATCAAAATTTTAGATAGCTTTTGCATAAGATTAATTATTTTTTATTATTAAATGGAGTTAATTATTATTTAAAAATTTATTGCTTTTATACATTTACAATTTTAAATTAATTAACTCTCTCTCTCTCTCTCTCTCTCTCTCTCTCAATCACTAAGCCAAGAAGCTTAAGAGTAATTAAACTAATTAAAATAAAATTAATATAAAAATACCATATAATTAACCTTCAATTAGACTTAAATTTTTAAGATTAAAAATAATTTTAATCAAAAATTGATTAAGTACTACTTAAATCCACATTCAATTCTGAGCCCCTAACAAATCTCGAGCAAGTGAGGACCAATTATTTAATTGAAATCGAACGGCTCGTAATTTATGACTCCCACATAAGTTTCATATGAGCATATTAACTTTTAGTGCATTAAATAATATTTAATGACATTAAAATTGTCATTTAATAGTTCTCATAAAAAGAAAAAAAATTAGTTCCCATCAAATAATATATATATATATATATATATATATATATATATATATATATATATATATATATATATATATATATATATATATATATATATATATATATATATATATAATCATATGATTAGCCTATGTTCATTTACAACTTCATATGATTCAATAAATTTTAAAAAAATTTACATACATAACACACAATTTTTATGCATTTACATATCTAATACATATAGTTTGATATTTACAAATATAATATTTTTCTATATTTCAAAAAATAAATTTTACTTCAAAAAATTAAAAAAATATATTATTTTTATTATAATAATAAAAATTTAGATATTATATATATAAATATTTATATTTAGATGTCAGATAGGTAAATATATAAGAATTGTTTTAAATTTTATATGATGAAGAGAGGAAAATGTATTTTTTTTCATAATTTTAAATATACTTCTTCTATTCATTTTTTTGAAGCTGTTGCTATGAGGGGGCAATCAGAGGTTGGATGGCATGACTTATCACATATGTCACATGCTTTCATCTTCCATATTCTTCCTTCATCCAAAGTTCCCTCTTAATTCAGCAAGCTGTCTAAGTTGGGCGGCTTTATGATGATTATATCTATCATTGACGGGGACCAATAGCTTTTCCACCATACTTACAAATAGGGCTGTCTGATTGTATCAAGATAGGTATGTCACCTTTGAACTGAGTTCGAATCCTCTTCAAGGTGGAGGCGTCTATATCTAAAGTGGGAAAAGTAAGTGAGGACCTGATACATGTGGGTGATGAATGTGACGCTAAACTCCCGTGGGATTAATCACAATAACATTCTCACCCACAAGATGAATAGGATGTTAGGTGGATACCCATTACAAAAAAAAAAAGACATGCATGTCATCATGACTAGCCTTGGTTTTTTGGTCCTTGACACCCATGCCTCTTAATTTAATAATCGTCCCCGCCTCCTTCTCCATTTTCTTCATGGTATTCCCATTTGGATATTCCTTGGACGGTATGGATATTCCTTGGCAGCCATGGAAACACTGATGATGAATATGAGTACAGCGAGGAAGAAATGCTTAGCGAAGAAGAATCAAATGAAAACTTATGCATGACACCAAGGAAAGAAGGTTCATCTGCGGAAGAACCAAATGAAGATAGTTTATCTGATGAAGAATCAGAGGAAGAAGTTCCATGTGGAGATGAATGTGATGATGAAGATTCATGTCCAGAAGAAACAAATAATGAGGATCCAGAAGAACCTGAAGCAGTATCTGCAGAATATCCAACAAATACAACAACATTAGAAGAGACCACTGATGAAGATCCTTCAGATGTATCATTTGAGGAGATTATTGAAGAAGAGTTCTATGAAGAATCAGACGAGGAACCAACTAGAGAAGGGTTGTTGAGAGGTTCTATGGATCAATTACCTCTTGAAGAGCATAAAGCATCAGATCATATATTTTCAGAATCAAAAATAAGGAAGACTAGATGGTCCATTGATACAAAAATCGAGGCTCCAATAGCCGTAAATGATAATGCTGATCTCAATAAAACAAGGAAAACTAGATGGTCCAGCGATGAAACTCAGTTAAACTTGTCATGTACTCTAAAGCTTCCAGACTCCGTGAAAGTCTGACACCTACAGTGACCAACGCATACAGAGATTGAATGCAAAGCTTCAAGAAATAAACCAAAAGCTGGAGAGTGGTGTGACAGTAAATGAGGAGTCACTGGAAGAAAGTTCCCCATCTCCACAACCCATTGATGTTGGCCTTCATTCTGGTATGGATACAATGGAATTTAGGAGCCGTTTGAAGCTCTTGAAACAGAGGCAAGAAATCATCTCGGAAATTACACATTCTCCAAAAAGTTATAGATACCGTCCAAGGAGTCCAAATGGGAATACCATGAAGAAAATGGAGAAGGAGACTGGGGATATTAATAAAATAAGGTGTATAGGTGTTAAGGACCAAAAAACCAAGGCTAGTCATGATGACATGCATGTCTTTTTTTTGCAATGGGTATCCACCCAACATCCCACTCATTTTGTGGGTGGGAATGTCGTTGTAATCACAGCAGCTTAGCGTTAAATCACGTGTAATGGTACTTACTTTCCTCACCTTGGGTATGGCTCAAGAGGATTCAACTTCGAAATGACATATCTGTCTTGATAATCAGACAGCCCTGTCTGTAAGTATGGTGGAAAAGCTATTCGTTCCAGTCGATGATAGGTATAATTATCATAAAGCAGCCCAACTTAGAGAGCTTGCTGAATTAAGAGGAACTTTAGATGAAGGAAAAACATGGAAGATGAAAGCATGTGACATATGTGGTAAGTCATGCCATCCAACCTCTGATTGCCCTCGGATTGCTTTCTAAAAAGCAGAATAACTAAAAAATTATCCCAAATGCACCGTCACTCTGATATCACTCCTATAATAACATAAGCGAGAATATCTCTCACTGAAACATTATGTATGAGTAGCAAATTATGATTCTCTCTAAAGTCACTATAAACTAATTAATGTTGCAGAAATTTATCCATCTCAAAACCACAGAAGAGATTCAAACCAGAAATCACATCAATACATTTTCCACTCAAATTTTGTATGTTTGATATCAAACAAATGCTCCCTAACAGATCAGCAAAGAGAGCAATTTTTTATCTCATAGAGAATTGTGTATTATAAAAATTACGCAATCTAAGCGCTGAGGTATTTTCGTCCATGAGGCAAGACGTAAGCCTCGAAATCAACAAATTTTATAAAATAATAATTTTTATTAAAAAACTAATGACATAATTCAAAGTAATTTTACAATAATAATTTTTTCTCGCACTCTAATTATCCAGTATCAAAATAAGAATATTATAAGGATGGTGGTGGAAATGGCTAACACTGTGCATGAGGAGTGGAGGCATGAGATGAGAGGCACTTCGGTAATATCTATCTTGAGATCGATTCCGTGTGCATTAGAGCGCATCTTACTTTAGTAATTAAAACTTATATCTGATTTTTTAAAAAAGCTAGATCTAAAAGCGCGCTCTTCATATAAATTGAGGCGACCATCACATCATATGAGGCGTAAATCTCATATAACACTAATGAGGCCTAAGCCTCATTGCAAAAAAACACTGAGGCAGATTTTTTATTGTGCAAATTTAAACAAGATTATAAACAAATACAGAACATTTAAGAGATAAAAGTAAGATTCATTTATATGAATAAACATTACTCAGTATTGTACTGCAAAAAGAATGATAACAAACTGATCCCATATCACCAAAAAAACTGGATGTAACTGTGGCAAACTTTGATTATTAGCAGGAAAGAGTAAGAACAATCATACAATTTACATAACTACTAAAAACAAAAAGCTTGTATAAGTCAAAATTGAAATGAAAAGTGCGAACTATGCTTATTTATAAAAACTATAATTGTTATGCTGTTGTAACAATATAATTAGCTTCAGTATTCCTGTTGCTTCCACAAAAAACAAGACAAAAGAGACCAAAAAGGGCAATATGAACCTGATAAGTCGTGCTAGTCTTGTTAGGCATTTGTGAATCTATTGTTAAGCCTGACACGAGCCACCATCTTCGAAATCTGACCAGTGAAGAACTCAGACTGAGAAATTAGCTCCTTCACAGCAAAGCATCTCCATTTAATCATACATAGACCAAAGATAGGACAATCCTTCTCCCTGAAACAGACCTCCAAATTCACTCCACGAGCAGTATTACTTTGCACTCGAAGCAGGTCGCTGGCAACTGAACAAAGTTTCTTCCCAAGAAATATTTCATCTTCTAATTTAAATCCATGCACCAAGGTCTCCCCTAAGCAAGTAACTAAAATTCCAGTACCAGTCTTCTTCTTCTTCGTCTTCTTAGAGTCCTTGAGCTGGATCTCACGCTGAATGGAGTAAGTCAGGCTCCTAATTGGTTGTATGTTGAAAGTGGCAAGAGTGGAACATTTTCTCCGTGCTTAGATTCAATGGAGGAATCCAGGTGGATGAACTCCTGTTTGTCTTTCTTCATCTGGACAGTAAGAGGGAAGGGGAACCAACGCAAGGTCAATAGTTTCATGGATGCTCACACCATCATAACCATATATGGTCCCAATGAACTGGCCCGGTTAGCAGTCGAGATCTTGGCTCGAGAAACTGGTAGAGATATGTTGGACTTTTGTCATCGATGAAGGTGACCATACAATATCAGGTACTGGAATGGCCAGAGCAGCAGAATTACTCAATGGATTGAAGGGTGGGGGAAGATCAGATTCATCATCTTCTTCTAGTACTTCTTTTGTTATGTTATCCAAGTCAATATCAGAATCATGATTATCATTATCACCCCCCGGAAGTGTGGAAGAGTTCGATGGCACTGTAGACTGCAGAAGTGATGAAAAAAAGACTGGAAGGGGATAACGGCAATGAAATGGGAAGAGCTTTTGTGGTGAAGGAACCTCAAGCTTCATAAGTGAATAGACTTCAGATAGGATTTTGGATGAGCAGCACAAGAGAAGTAGCCATGGCCTCCACCTAAGACCGTTAGGAAGTATGCTCTCTCCATCTACGTTCTTCCTGCAAGAAGAATGATTCTCCACTAGCGCCACTGAATTCACGAGGCACGAATCCTCCGCCACTTGCCAAATCAATTGCTGAACAACCTTAGATCTTTGAACAACAACCAACTCATAGCTTATGGAAGAACCATCAGGCCCATCGGGGAAGGCTGAATCAGAGTGTGTAAGAGCAATGATAGCATTGAACCAAATTGATGGGCCCAAGATATTAGTAATCATTCGCAAAATAGGCAACTCATTGAAATCTCGGTCATAAGCGTCCAAGCGATCGACATACAAAACAACGTCAGGAGGACATCTCCTAGTATACTTCTTTATTGATGAGAGAATCTTCCTGTTTGTTCTTTGATCATTCGAAGAAGTTAACAGCCCAGGTGTGTCAATGAAGCGAATATAAACCTCATCAACCACTCCAGAAATCTCTCTCACTGAAGTTGTTGCAGGTTTGAATGGATCAGTGAAAGCTCTTTCTTCACCAAAAATGGAATTGATGACAGCGCTCTTGCCCACACCTGTCTTCCCAAGAACTAGAATAGTGCATGAGAAGGTGAAGTCATCTTTACCCTCATCAAGTTGCAAGGCAACCTTTTTAGCAATTTCGAGACTAAATTCCTCACTGAATTTTCTTCCGTGAGTCTCTGTTAAGCCGATCTGGTGAAGAATATGAT
This sequence comes from Cymbidium sinense, assembly GCA_021442155.1. Classification (NCBI taxonomy): domain Eukaryota; kingdom Viridiplantae; phylum Streptophyta; class Magnoliopsida; order Asparagales; family Orchidaceae; genus Cymbidium; species Cymbidium sinense. The sequence continues at coordinate 44,796,212 of CM038227.1, read as the reverse complement.
CAGGTAAAGCATCATCAGTAGAATACCCTAGCTTCTCGACAAGACGCAGGTACTTTGCCCGTATTTCTTCAACCTTCGAGTACAATATCTTTTCTTCATCATTCATATCATTCACAGAAGAAATATCCTGAGAAGTAAAGTGAACAGCTCCATTAGAAGAAGCAGCACTAGAAGCTCTTAAGAGTGCAGCCAAGGCAGAGGTATCAAAGAGCTCTTTTGCATTGCCATCCTCATCAGTTTCCCCTTCCTTGTCAGGATTAGAAATAGTTTTACCATCTAAAATAGGTGAATAAGTTCGTGAAGTTTCAAAACCTGAGAGTGAACTCGAAGAACCTTCCTCCATCTCTTTCAGTATGTGCTTAACAAATCCTGAGTTTTCAGAGATGGCAACCATTGCAGGCCATTCAGAAATCACATGTTCATCCTCTTCTACTGAATCCTCATCATGAGAAAAATAAAAAGAATCAAACCTGGATTCCATTGCCTTTTCGCAGCCATAGAAGGGTGAGAAGCTATCAGAAGAAAATTCGCAAGTATTGTAATTCTCGGCTATGGAAATTTCTTTAACAACTCTAGACTCGTCATTCTCCTCATTAAAATTATCTAAATATTGTGCAGAATCTACCATCTTTCTTTCAGTACAAACATACTTTCTTGGAGAACTATTTCCACTAACATTAACAGAACCAGTCAATACAAGAAGCTCACCAGTAGAATGTTTTGGTTTCTCGGGATCCACAGAATTAACCATCCTATACAAATCCTCATCTTTTTCAGCTTCCATTAAAATATCACATACTTCAGGATACTTTGATTCAAGTGCCTTGCTATCATGAAGACTTACCATCTCAAAGATTTCAGTATGGCTGAAGCCAACAGCATTAGCAGCTTCAAATCCCTTGGATTCAGTAGAATCAGCTTCAGCTTCACTGGTCTCCAATAATTTTTCACCAAAAGATCCATTTTTGGAATAAATATAACCACTGGCCTCTTCTTCCAGGTCCTCCGAAACACCAAATTCTGCTTCTGCAGTCTTTGCTTCTGCCTCTTCATTCCAGTGTTGGACTGAAGTAACAGCGCCAGAAGCTTCAACCTTTACAATCTCAGGAGGGTTGTCTTCGACCTCTGGAATTACCAAGTTAGCAGCTTCAGATTCAGCTCGCAATTCCCTCAGCTCCACCTCCATTGCAGAATTCTGAGTTAAATCAATATCAACAGCAAGATTGTTTTTTTCTGAATCCACGATACTTAATTCAACCGCCAAATCCTTCAACTCCAATTCAAATCCCTCACTTTGTTGCACGTCCCTGTATCCAACATCTCCAATTTTCTCATAAACAACAGCACAGAAATCAGGATCCTCTTCAACGTCATGCACCAAATTACTGCCATCCATCTCCACCTTCACATCATCCAACTCCAATCCAACCTCAACGGCACCAGCATCATCAATAGGAACAGCCATTCTCTCCACCTCCTCAACATAACTCTTCTCCTTTTCCCGAGCCTGCAACTCCTCCTCTAATACGACGATTACAGACCCTTCAACGCCCAGGTTATCATCTTTCTCTCCGCTACCGTGAAACAGCCCACTCTCCTCTCTTCCAGAGAAAAATCCACCACCAAAATTCCCATCCACTATCGCATTCGACCTCTCCGCCGCCAATTTCTCTGCTGCTAGCTTAGGGTTCACCTCCTCCTCCTCATCATCATCAAACACCAACTCGTCAATAACATCATCGTCTTCGTCATCCCCTGTAACACGAGCTATGGGCACGAACGGCCGCCTAAGAGAGGCAGCATTGTCCTCTGCGGCATCATCCTCGTCCTCTACCTCCGACTCGTCTCTGCCGGAGCTATCGTCGGAGTCGCCGACGATGAACGAGGAAGCATCGCTTCCGCTGTCCTCAGTGGAAAGCCGAGCGCGGATGGCCAACGGAAAACCAGAGGAAGTGGGCCGCGGCTCCATCGGAAGCGGAAGCATTTTTCTTGGATTCTTCTACTCGCCCGGCTCTGTGCGGCCGAATCCAGAAGAATGAGAAAGTGCGGGACTTGGAGAAGCAGAAGCGTTTTGCGGAGGAGGGAAGGCCACGGGGAGTAGTTTCGGAGGCGGATGACGGAGAGGGAGGATTTGATAATTGGGATAAACTTTGATTGGGAGGGAAATTACAACTTCTTCATGGGATAAATTAGGGATTTTTCCTCACCATTTCTCTGGTGCCCAGCCTTCAGGGGCACGCTTCATTTATTTTGATAAGTTTTATGTATTTTTGAAATATTATATTTCAAATTGATACAAGGATATTTATGTACATTTTTCTAAATATTATGGACTCCTTATAAGATTATAAATTATTCATAAATAATATTAAAATTTTAATGATAGAAAGAATAAATATTAGAGAGAGAATTTAAATTGAGAAGCTCTTACAATTCACTAGACTAGATTCATTTAAGCATATAGATTGTTTGTCCTAAGTATTGACAAGTTCATGAAAGTCCCAACAAGTTCATGATGATTTTGATCTGTTTATCTTATTGATAATCCTAACTCAATCAAGTTGTCTTAAAGTTTAGCCGACTTAGGGCCTATTTGGGACAGCTTTAATTTTTTGAAAATCTAGTTGTAATGCTGATATGTGTATTATAATTTTTTTTTTTTGAAAAATTTAAAACGTAATTTTTTGACAGCTATCACATTCTAACAGCTCTGATTCTCAAAACAACTTTTTCACAACAAAATTTTCTGAAAAACAGCCAAAAAACTAGTATCCAAATGAAACTACGTTGCTTTCTAGTTGCTTTTTGAAAAAATAAAGCAGCAAAAAAACTGTTCTAAACGCACTCTTAGTTTAAACCTTGCCCTTGGAATATTTGAATGAACTCTTAAATGCTCAAGGTTTTTGTTTCTTCACATACTTATGAAGTTTTTAGAAAAGCACTAAAAAGAAATTTACATAAATTTTTCTTAATCAAAAGATGAACTAAAGTTTATTTATTTTGATTCTAGGAATTAGATATTAATTTTTTTCATAGGCACAAACTCTGAAAATGAATTATATATTTTATAAGAAAATAATATATATTAAGTCTGTCAATTGTATTATAAAAACTAAATATTATCACTAAAGGGGATGGATCGAATGAACATCAACTTGACTAAAATCTATGATCTTGTCCATCCCAAATCAACTTAGTGGTTGTACACCCAAATATCTTCAAGATTCAGTTTAAGCGAAGTTAGCCCAATTCAAAATGCTCTGGCAAGATAAGAGAGATAATAATGATGAACCTATCAAATTCACGAACTAAATAGACGCACAAACTCACCAAAATTTGTTTGAGTCCCAAAGATGCTAAGCTTACATGCCCAAAGTTCATCTCATCCAAACTCTGATAATTCTCTCCATTTCAAATTAGTAACTTTCTCTAAATAGAACAACAACTTTACCCAAGCTTAGATTTTCATTAATCAACGGTGTATAATTAGTCATAATCTCCGTCGAGGCATAATCAGGCATTTCTTATAAATGAAATTGATGGTCAATTGATGGTCAAATGATAAGCTAGAGCAACAGAGTACTTATTAGTCATCTAGTAAGAATATCTTAGTTCGCTTTTAAGCCTTCTATCTTTTGTCTTTTCTCTCTCTAATCTCTTGTAAATTTTTATGAGTAAAATTAGGCATTTCTTATGAACAAAATTGGCTCCAACATTGACCATAAAATTTTAATGAATAAATCTTGAAATCGTGATTTGAATTTCATTTTCTCATAAATCACTGGTAGGATTAGTAGTTTGCTAAAGAACATGTCAACTTAAAGTAACTTTCAAAGTTCATCCTAAATAAAAAAGGCATAAGGGTGCAAACATGATTTATTATGGTTAAAAGGAACAAAAAAAAACATGGCCACTAGAGGTTTTAGTGGCTTAACTTTGCCAATTCATAGTGAAATTGATTCATATGCATGAATCATGTCTAAGTATAATTTAGAGGTTATAAATCATACTTATCTCTAACTCATAAGCATTATGTAACAATGTTAACTATTAAAAAGAAAACTCAAACATTCGTTAAAAGAGAGTATCATGGTGAAGGATACTCATTGTTGTTCTGCCAAAATCATATTTGATATTAAACTCGATAATTATCTCACTATATTGATCAAGTAGATGCTTTTAACATCATCCCACTATGACTTGTGTTTGATTCAAGGTATTATCAATGAAAAAAAAAATACTAATTTAAAGGGCTAACTCAAATAAAATTAAAGCCAAAGATTGTTTTTTTTCTTATTCACTAAGAATTAACCATTTCACCTTAGATATTTTAAAATCACATACTAAACCCAAAAAAAATTAAAATATAATTACTTTATTATAAAATTTTAAATTTAAATTATTCATTCAATATTTGAGTGATTTATTATCTCTAAGTTTATAAATCTTGGGCTATATAATTTTTCTAGTTTATAAGTGATATGATCCTGAAAATTCCTCTAGTCGAAGCACGAATCTTGATGTTAAAAGCAAGCTGATCCGAAGTTGAAACTGGTCGAGATCAAGCTCTTAATATATCCTTGGAAACTTTAGGATATCAGTTAAATCCCTAAATAACTCTCAAATATGAAGTGTTTATAGTCAAATCGAGCGTCTCGACGAGCCGGTTCCAACAAGCCAAAGATCTTATAATTCCGACTTAATTTGAGCATTCAAATGCACAAAATACATCATATGATCAAGGGGATCATTTTGAGCCGTCCGATGAAGTGGAGTGGTACGGGTTTTGCATGTATTTACAGAGATGACACTCTTCCAATCTATAAATAGCCCCTCATTCCTCATATGAGTGGAGGCCAAGTGAAGGAGAAGGAGGCCAAGCAAGAGAGAGGAGAGAGTTCTAAAGATCCTCCAAGCACAATCATGCCGCCACTTGACGGTCATCACCCACCGCCGCCGTCAGCCGCCACCGCTGATCCTTGCCGTCGTCAATCTCTGTCGGTCTCCATCATGATGACTTCTACCAGTGATTGTTCCTGTTTTGCTGATTGTTCCTCGCATTTACGCGAATTGTTCCCCGCATTTTCCGGTGATTGCTCCGCACGTTCATCATCATTCTACTACCAAAGAATCGTTACAACATGATCGTTGTCACATAGTTGTTGTTCCTTTCTCATATATAATTCTGTAATCCCGATATCTGGAAGATCTTGTACTCTGAAACAGATATATAGTGGTGATCGCTAGGGTTTTTCCCTCTTTTGAGGTTTTTCACATAAAATTATGGAGTTTTATTGTTCACATTTTTTATATTGTGTGTCTTTGGATTTCACGAAGCTAAGGCAAAAATTTTACTCTGGTTTTCTAACGCACAGTTTGGCCGTCGAAAAAAAAATTGATTCCATTATTTCATCTTGTAGGCGATACAAGTTTCCCAACAAGATCAAAACTATCATCAAGGTGGAGCATTTCAAGCTTTTAAAGAGCGCAAGCGAAGAATGAAGATTCATCAAACTTTTTTCCTTCAGATTTTGTCGAAAACTGGGGGGGGCAACTCTTAATCTCAGAAGATCGCCCATATTAAGCATCTAATTGATTATCATCCCAAGAAACAAGTTAAAGTTGGAGGATATTTCAACATTGAGAATAGATATAGCTTTGCAAACTATGATTTTCCAATCATACTCATGGAAAAACAAGGCCAAGGTTAAGGAGCAACTTTGGCTACAACCACAAATGGATGTTTTAATCTCTTTCATACGGTTAGCCATCGAGCAAAGACTCGACAAACAACCCAGGAGATGGGGTGGACTTCCTACGACCTCTTCCATACAGTTAACGCCATCGAGCAAAGACTCGACAAACAACCCAGGATGGATCAAAAGGTCCTTGGTGGACTTCCCCTCTTCCACAGTTAACGCCATCGAGCAAAGACTCGACAAACAACCTGGATAGGTCAAAAGGTCCTTGGTGGACTTCCACGACTTCTTCCACAGTTAACGCTCGGGTAACACCCTGACAAACAACCTAGGATTGGTCAAAAATCCTCAGCGGATTCAATTCGACCTCTTCCATACAGGTTAACGTCATCGAGTAAAGACTTTGACAAACAACCTCGGATAGGTCAAAATCCTCAGCGGATTCAATTCAACCTCTTCCACACAGGTTAACGTCATCGAGCAAAGACTCTGACAAACAACCTCGGATAGGTCAAAAATTCTCAATGGATTCAATTCAACCTCTTCCATACAGGTTAACATCATCGAGCAAAGACTCTGACAAACAACCTCGGATAGGTCAAAAATCCTCAGCGGATTTGATTCAACCTCTTCCACACAGGTTAACGTCATCGAGCAAAGACTCTGCCAAACAACCTCGGATAGGCCAAAAATCCTCAGCGGATTCAATTCAACCTCTTCCATACAGGTTAACATCATCGAGCGACTACAAACAATCTCGAGATAGGTCAAAAATTCTCATGGATTGATTCAACCTCTTCCACAGGTTAACGCCATCGGCAAAGACTCTGACAAACAACCTCGGATGGGTCAAAATCTCCGGATTCAATTCAACCTCTTCCACACAGGTTAACGTCATCGGGTAACACTCTAACAAACATCCTCGGATAGGTAAAAAATCCTCATCGTCGCCGGCAATCTTCGCCGGTCACCACCATCTCCGCCGGTCATCCCCGCTAACATCAGTGGTACCGCCATTACGCCGGCCATCGCTTCCCACCATCGCCGGCAATCTTCGTTGGTCACCACCATCTCCGCCGGTCATCCCCGCCGACTATCGACGCTGGCCGATTGCCATTACCGGCGACCATCGCCACCACTTACGGCCAACCATCAGAATGCACCGCTTACCGCTGCCGACCATCGCTGGCAATCTTCACCGGTCATCACCATCTCGCCGGTCACCGCTGATACCGTCGGTGCAATTATCGACTACTGCCGCATTCGCCGCTGACCACCTCAGAAGCCGCCAACCACTATAGGTCAGCCACTATCGCCGCCGGTCCGCCGCCATTATCGCCGGCATCTCGCCGGCTACCACCATCATCGGCATTACCGTACTATCGCAGAAGTCGTGCCACCATGTCCGGCCACCATCGTCGAGCATCTTCGAACCCCGTCTCGGTGATCGCCCAACCCGGCCGGTCCGATGGCGAACGCCTCTTCGAGGGAAAACGGAGTCTTGTATGAACTACGAGTCTTGATCGCCTCCGAACCCGGTCGGTCCGAAAGGGCGCCAACGCCTCTTTCGAGGAAAACGAGCTGCCAGATGAACTGGTCTTGATCGCCTCCAAACCCGTGGTCCGACAGTGGCAATAACGCCTCTTCGAGGGAAAATGAGTTCGCCAGAAGAACTCTGGTCTTGATCGCCTCCGAATGACCTTCTCTCAAGAAGGAGAGAAGGTGCCTTCTCCCTTAGCCCTAGGGGAATTTTTATAGCCTCCTTCTAAGAGCAAAAGGGTAAAAAATCATCCAAAACCACCTAAAACCGTTCAAAACTGCTCAAAACGGGCCAAAACGGGTGAAAACGTGAACGCCAAACGGACGTTTTACATCGCCAACACCCGCCATGAGCGCTCAGAGCCCTGGAAGGCCCAAGGGTTTGCTCGACTGCCTATGGTCTGCCGTCTGCTGTCACATGCCGCTGTCATTGTCACAGACTGCCGCCAGCGCAGAATCAGACTACAGACGCCCGTTCAGTTATGCTTGTGACCTGCCGACCCGCCGGTTTAGTTTCGCCGCCGACCCACTCGCTCGGCGCTTCATCCATTGTTTCGCGACCGCCCACGTTTCGTGCTCCATCAGTACCCGCCTGCTCAGCTGGGATCATGCTTCGCCACTCTGTTTCCAAATTTCATTGTCAGGCCTGTCGCCGTCACCTTTTCCGCCCGTTCGGTCTATTCGACACACAGGCTGCAAGACATTTCTTGAGTTTATAAACCGCGACAAATATAATTTGCGCCGTTCGCATAATCCAACCGAAACCTTGTGCCCGAACAGTAAATGTCGATGGGTCCAGAACCTCGAAATTTCGCCAGACATACCTACACGCATTTGCGGCCCTGCATGAGCTTCCGTAGTCATAATCTTGTGCTCCTATGAAGATCTGTTCTCTCAAAATGTATAGTTAATGGACCCTCAAATTTTATTGAAGAATTTATTATTTTCAAGTATTTGACATATATTTTTAAATGATTGAGATAATGTCATCCAAAAATAGAGGGGCAACTGATATGATCCTGAAAATTCATCTAGTCAAAGCATGAATCTTGAAAGCAAAACGATCAAATTGAACCGGAGATCGCTCTTAATATATCATTGGAAACTTTGGGATATCGGTTAAATCCTAAATAACTATCAAATATGAAGTGTTTATAATAAATCGAGCCTCGACGTTTCCAACAAGCCAAAGATCTTACAATTCGACTTAATTTGAGCATTCAAATGCACAAAATATCATATGATCAAGGGGATCATTTTGAGTCGTCCGTGGAGTGGAGAGTACGTTTTGCATGTATTTAGAGACGCCACTCTTTCAATAAATAAATTTCTCATTCTCATACGTATGAGGCTGAAGGAAGAAGGAGGCCAAGAAGAGAGAGAGCTCAAAGATCCTCCAAGACAATCATGCCGCCACTGCCTGCCACCACCCGCCGGCCACGCCCGCCACCGCTGATCCTTATCGTCAATCTCGTTCTCCATCATGATGACTTCTACCGGATTGTTCGTTTCGCGATTGTTCGCATTTGAATTGTTCCCCGTGATTTTCACGATTCCAGCTCATCATTATTCACATTACCAAGAATCGATGATCGTTGTCGTTACATATTGTTGTTTTCATATACAATTCTCAGTAATCCGTTATCGAAGATCTTGTACTCAAACAGATATATAGTGGCTTTTTTGCAGCCCATGATTTTCCCCTCTTTGAGGTTTTCACGTAAAAGTGAGTTTTATTGTTCACATTTTTATACCTATGTGTGTCTTTGGATTTCACGAATTTAAGGCGAAAATTTTACTCTATCAACCTGGTTTTCTAAAGACAACAATAAGCACTAAAAATTCAATGATTATGTGCCTCTTCAATTAATGTTTCAAAAAAATTTAAACATGCTTTAAGTGTTTCATTTGGGCTCACTTATACTCGAATTAAATAACTTTTAGTGTCATTAGATTAATAGACATATTATCTTAAATTTATTTTAGGATTTTTTTTTTTTAAAGTCAAGATTTTTGTAATAAGATTCATACTCTATGGTATGAATTTTGATGATACATCAAAATCATGTTATTATAATTCATCTTAGAGATATTTCAAATGTACAATTCCTATGGAGCTTATATACATTCATGTAATTATTTATGGTTTTTTTTATCATGCTTAATTGTTTAGTAAATTTATTTCGCTTATCAATTTCATGACAATGTACTTTTTGTTTTTCTTAATTATTTTACAGTCAAAAATAAATACTCTTTATCCCCAAATCTTTATATATATAAAGACAAGTGTACTTTACGATGTGAATTTAATTAAACAACATTATGATATATAATTCATAAAAAAATATAAATACTTTCCAACATATTTTTCATTTTAATTTTAATTTTAATTTCGAAGCATTTGAATGCATTTAACAATTTATAAATATTTAAACTTATTTAATTTTTAACTATCAAAATCTTGAGAGAACATTACATTTAAAAGTTATTAAAGCAATCCAATCATTGGACAAGTATCCAATATATTTAGCCCATTTTTTATTTTCTTTTAATTTCTATATGGTTCAGATATTAATTTTAACTAAATAATTTAAAATTATAATAATGCTTAAAAAATAAAATAATACAATATTTAAACTAGAAAAAAAAAATTTGAATGAAATATTTATGACATGCTCCCACGGCATGCACATTTTTACCAGTAATGTTATATAACTATACAGATATTTATAAATAAATTCATTATATTATTTCACAAAAATTTAATGACGGTGAAGTTTTATTTTATCAAAAATAGTAAATCATAGTTTTCGAAATAGAGAAATGTTGAAAATTAGTTCACTATTTTATTCCTTCTACTTAGTTTAAAATTTTTTAAATTTCATAAAATATTCCTTTGCATAACTTTGCACTTAGCTCTATTACTATTGAACATATTATATCATTTAATTAATTTAAGTAATTACTTCATTACAGTTTAACTATCCAATTAAACTTTTTAATATTAAAAATTATTTTCTTCCTATTTAATATTTAATCTATTATTTAAAGCTATGGCTTCAAATCAATTTTGAGTATATATATATATATATATATATATATATATATATATATATATAAGAGTGAAAGTCAAGCCAACTTAAATTAAACTTAATAAATAACTCATAAATCAAATTCAAACTAATTCTAACTCAATTCATTAGTTCATAAACTAACTCAATTCATTAGTTCATAAACTAACTCATTTAATAAATATTAATATAAAATATATTAAAATTTAATATTTTAAAAATAAAATTATTAAAAAAATTTAAGTTTTATCTCATTTTTTTATCAAATAATTCCTTATTATTTTATTTCTAATTTTTTTTTATCATTTTTATTAAAATAAATTTTTAAATCAACATAATTATTTTATCTTTTTTATTCCATAAATCATATAATTATTAAAATAGTGAAATTTTAATCTTAGCTTCTTTTTTTTCTTGTAAAACAAGAAGAGAAATAAAAAAATCATACACAAATCTTCCCCGAAAAATGATTTAGCGACAAATTTACATATTTTATTTACAAAAATGTAAAAAAAATAAAAAGAAAAATTTACATATACACCACACAATTCTTTTATATATATAACACATTTTTTATGCTTTAAAAAATACATTTTAATTTAAAAAATTAATAAAAGTATTATTTTTAATGTAATAATAATAATTTGAATGATATTATAAATATATAACACTTAATTTTTGATATTTATAAATATAACACATTTTTATGCTTTAAAAAGTACATTTTAATTTAAAAATTAATAAAAGTATTATTTTTGATGTAATAATAAGAATTTTGTGCAAATGGCCCAATAAAAAAAGAAAAATTTACTTACTTAAGACACAATTCTTATACATTTACATATCTAACACCTAAAAAAATAAAAGAAAAAAATAAATAAATTTGATCCCAAACAACCTTTAGCTATCGACATATCAACATATACAATTCAAAACACATTATTTTGCTAGATTTCCTTAATCATGGACTCATAAACATTTACAAAATATCAACATAAGCTAACTGACCATCAAAACATCTCTATTTATTAAAAAAAAAAAAAAAAAAGAGCAATCACATACATAGCACTCAAAACATAGATATTTATAAAACTTGCACCCTCTTATTTTATTTTATTTTAAATTCCTACTCAAATATTGAACTTCTCATTAAAACCCCAACCCATATTTTTCATTTTAATCAAAGTCTAAATAGTTTGATTGTAGCACACGTAAATACATGAGATCCTTAGTTCGAAAAAATTGAGTGTTATTATGTAAATACATGAATTTTGGATGCTATGTATGTAATTGTCCCAAAAAAAAATATTATCCCCATTCTCCTAATTCAATATATATAAGTTGCAACAGGTTTGATGTTTCTGTTACTAAAATATATCAATAATTCATGAAAAAAAATAAAAATTTCTAATTATAAAAAAAAAAAAAGCATTAATTCATACCTCCTCATCTGGATCAAACCAGCTGCACAACAGCAGAAACTCTCAAAGCTCCACGCTGAAGGAGATCGCCGAGCTCATCAAACAACAGTGCAGTTCTCCACCCCCATCCCTTGGGAGCTTTGGGCAACAATGTTCCTGCCTGCTTGAAGCTCCCAAAAACCATGACTTCCCTCTTTGATGGGCAAATCAACTTGGAATAATAGATAATATTATTATTATTATTTTTTTTTTCTCAGTTAAGCTATTTTTCGTATCGTTTAGTCGACGAAAAAAATAAAATACCTGATATCGAGCTGTCACCTTCTCGCGGGGATCGACGTATATATGAACCTGAGTAGAAGAGGACTGAGGGCATTGTTGAAATTGATAATATGTTATATAGTTTTTTTTTACAGAACACTTAAATCCATAAAGTGAGATTTTATTATGACGTAGACAAAATTCAAATACAAAATCTCAATATAAACTTTCAAAATCCTCCTTACCAATCAGACTAATTGACATCCGCATTACTTAACATTTAACCTAAATCCTGCTAAACAAATTGTTAGATTATTTAAACTCTAAGATTTTTAGAAATACCATTCCAGCATTGTTATTACTTAAATCCTATCATTTACATGATATAATAAAATTACGTCGAACAAATTTTAAATTTTGCGACAAATAGGCAACACAGTTTATCAAAATTTAGCAAGTTTTAACAATCAACATGTAACAAAATTTTAAGTAGGTCTTAATCCTCTCAAAATTTATTAAATCTGGATTTAAGAGATTTACTAAATCCTACTTGAAGTCAAACAGCCCCTTACCTTTCTGAGAGAATCTGCCACCTCTGCTTTCCTCCTGTGGAGAAATAAGCCTGCATAATAGAAGTTTTCAGCATTTAATCTGGTTCCCATCATTATTTTGATGATATATATATATATATATATATATATATATATATATATATATATATATATATATATAGTATATAGTTAGGCTGAAGACCTAGAGTACGACGTCCTTGAGGATCTTCATCATTAAAAGCCTGGACGCTGACCTGAATGAAGTCAGATATTAAGAAATTATTGCCGATTATTCAAAATAAATACTAAGAAACAAGAGAAAGATAATATACCTTCCACAGTGATCCAGCATAGAAAAATTCTGGAGAATGCTTCACCTGACCATCACTAAGCCTATGGACATCTTCAAACTCCACCCTTTTATTAAAATAGAACAAAAATATCACTTATATTAGTAGTTTGGTCGCACTCCGCATGAATGAAAATTAGCAGTTATTGATAAAACATGCCGCATGTGAACATAACAGATATAGGGCAAAGGAAAATATATTAAGAGTCCTCAAATCTATTGAGAGATATATAAAATATCATGCACGGAAAACTAGTTCGAATGTTTCAGATAGTTCGAATGTTTCAGAACATTCACGGAACAAATAAAATCAAAGTGCAAGAAAAAACACCGGAAGAACACCAGATTTACATGGAAAAACCTGATAACGAGAAAAAATCACGGAGCGACACCACCAAGAAATTCATTATGGAAGAAAACTGAGGAGAATAGTATAGATTATACTTATCTGGAGCCTCTCCATGCTCTAGCCACTCTAGGGCACTCTCTTCACTCTCAAATATATAAATATAGGCTATACAATCATCAAATATATAAATATATCAAGATATAGAACTAAGCTACACATTCCTAAAAGGACCTCATTAATGACATTATAATGGAGCTGCTGGATAGAATATATTCAAAGAGAAGATTAGGAATGGGATGGAGGATCAACTGGGACAGTTATTATGCTTTAAGTGGACAAGAGAATTATCTCACCACCAGTAAGACCTCTCTTATGAAGTGATTTGCAACAAGTTCTCAGAACAACTAGGCGATAAATGAGCCGAGCGCCCAAGCACCAGAGCTTAAGTGAGTCGAAGGGTAGCTCTTTGGCTTGACAAATACAAAACCTTCATTTAACATAGGCTATCTTTCTATATAGTTTTAGAAATGAGATGTTTGAGCATGGCTTGTGAGTGATTGAGAGCTTCAATCACTCCATTTAGAGCTCAATTTGGAGAGTTAAGGGAAATGAGGTTAAAAAAAAAGCCGGATCTTTGTAGCAATACAAGACAGAAATAGGCCCTGCGCACAAGTGTTTGAGCTGCAGTAACGGTAACATCCATCTGCAATGAATTACAGAGAAGTCAGATTTACATGGCCAAGAAATCTGTAATGAGTGAATGTAGTGAAATTGATAGAGGGTACGGAATTTAAGATCTCGAGCAAAATTGTCACCCACCTATCATTAAGAGAGTATTTAGATGAGTTAATTTTTTGAGATGAAATAGTAGATAAAACACTACACAGAAACTTCTCCCTCATTTTATGAGACTTTAGATCTGGTTCCAGGTTTCTTATAGACGCAAGCACCTATAGTTAATTACTCATCTCAATGCTGAGAGAAAACTTTCGATTAAGACTAGTTGTTAGATTGCTAATTATTTAGCGTATAATAACAGCATGTGGGGTTTAAAATTTTGGGTTTAGAATTTATAAAATTCATCATCCTTTAAGTTGAAGCGGATGGTTGGGGGAATGATGACGTGTCCGATCAAGATCTCATGATTCCGTCATCCCGGGCTATCATGGTCCCTAGTCTACTTTGCCAGAGGACATAGTCGACCCAACTTGACCGAAAGATCCTTATCAAGAACTACGATAGGTCGCCCAAAGAAACCTTATACTGACGCAGATTTGTAAGAAGACAGTTTTAAATCTACCTTATAACATGAAGCTTTTGCCCTATCAATTCTACGATACAACTCAAAGAAAGTCATTAGAGCATACGCTGCCACGATCGTAATATAATGGTATCATGAGAACCATCCATCGAGGACTTCAGAACCGCATCATACGTGAGCTTACCTACCAAACTACGCGGCCAAGCATTACATACATCCTTACTAACATGAGATTGATTGAGAGTGAATATAAAAATATACTTGACTTAACATTGACTCCTTTATAAGCTAGAGTTTTTTTAATTTGTCACATTCAACAAATAATTGTGAAAAGTTGGTTGAATTTTAGGTTTAAGTTTTAAGAGATTGAATTTTATTTAAACATTTATACCTTAATGACATGTTAGATTTCTCATTTGAATTGAAAATTTAATTTAATTTGATTTGAAATTGTAATTATATTTCCATGAAAATATCCCCTCCGGTTAAAATCTCTATTCAACACAGCCATCATTAGGATATATGTGTCTGCTTAATCATTTAGTTTATTATTCCAAATTTTGTCGACTCTATTAATTTAATAATAGAGAATCAGATCTAGATTTATACTTTGAAAATTTTAAATTTGAGATTATCGAATATAAATACCTTAAATATTTTGATAATAATGAAACCTCAGGTTAATATTCTCAATCAACTTAGTCATCATTGAAGTATATATTATTTTGCTATTTCAGATCATATCGACTCTATTAATTTAATAATAAAGAATAAGATCTACAATCATATGACATAATTAACTTCTCAGATATTTTACTAAGTTGAAATTTTTATAATATTATTATTGGATTTTTAGGTTTTGTTAACCCGGACCAGGTCCTAAGACCAACCGAGAATCAACCCACGCAACATCCTCAAACACTAACTTTAAGCATTCAACGTAGTGTCGGGGCTCATGCAGGTGTTTAGAACACGTGTATACTTTAGAGAGATTGTATTTGTATTTTAATCATGCATCGTAATATGTGCAACACTCATTCTATTGAGTTATTTAAGTGAATCTTGAAATTATAAATCTGAGCATGAGATTGCCTTGTGATTTGTGTACTATTCATTTCATTAAAATTTTGATTATTTGCATGCATTTGGAGATGATAAATTTGAATATAAACTGGCTTCATAATGCAAGCAATAGTTCAGTTGAAGCTTTAATTAAAATTTTTTATTCTCTTGTACGATGTGTTATGAATCCAGTGACATATGTTGTAAGTTTTATTTATATTCGGCTTCAACTCTTTTGAATATTTCATTGCACAGTGGATTTCTTATTCATTCAAGTATTTTGCTTACATTGGATAAACATCTAACTTGTTGTAGATTATTGTCAATCAGATGATTGTAAACCCAATCTTATCTCAGTATATTATACTTAATTCAATTATTGATCTTATTATTTGTTTAAGCTTCAAATATTATTCTTTAACTATTACATTTTCATTAATTAATAATATCTATTTTGATGAAATTTCGACAACCTCTCAGTCTCCCATTTGAGTGCTTGGGAGTCATCATACTCTTAAGAAAGCATAGTCAGTGTCCTGCGATACTACAGTTTAAAGAATCTTCTAAACCTACCATGCTTAAGAAAGTGTGCATAGGCCTTTCAATATAGGCGTTCATAATGAAATTTGGCAACCTCTCAACGTCCATAATGCCGAGTGTTAAAGTCTTCTACCATGCTTAAGAAAGATGATAATATTCACACTAAGTCTTAGAGAATCTTCTAAACCTACCATGCTTAAGAAAGCACCTCTTCAATATTTGTGTAAAGTATCTAATTTCCTCTCATGAAGTAATATCGCCTTACAAATATTTGCAAATATATTGAAGTAGCAAGTACAAAAATTTTACAAAAATTTAATATATTAAGCAAGCCTATACATAAGTATTTGGAATGTGCAATCTCCGACGCCATCCCCGCGGTAGAGTCAGGAGTTCTATCCTTCACACGCGTTATGAGAACGCGATGATAGGTCTTGTGACACCGAAGTAATTTTGTACCTACCGTAGTTATGAGAAGCGTCGCATAGGTCTTCAAACCTATATAAAAAGCACTCTGATTTCCTCGTCGTGCTGAAACAGCATGCACGAGTATTTATGTTTGGCAAATTTCTCTGTTGTGCTTGAGCAACTAACAGGTGCTTCAAATCACAGCACTTCTTATAATTCTACTTCCCTGAATACATAGAGGTGAGGCAATTAGAATGTAAATGAATTTATCACATCTCATCACGACCCCATCATTATGCCGCTCATCTTTTGATTCTTAGAGCCTACCAAACAACAATAGCAACCACAATTCCACATCGATTCTAGACTCCATACCAATCTCTTCCGTTTAATGCTTTAGTAATTAATAGTAAATACAAGTGCCTCCATTATGAGGTGTAAGATGGGTTGAACTGTTATTATGTACAAGCGAAGACGGTTGGCTTTGAAGTGTGTGAATGTGGAGAAAATATTACATCCGGAGTCCGCACGTAAAACTGTGCAGACTCCAATCCATGGCCGACGCTGTCCGATTTTTTCCCGCTTTAGCTTTAACGGAGCAAGAATCGGATCTGACGCCAAAGGGATGGCATATTCACGACGCCATTTACGCTTCTACCCGCCCGCCTCGCTCAAACACCGGAGAAAAGAACGAGATGATCCGTTGCTCGACATTCCTTGTCACGAACGCTTGGCTTTCGACGAAGGATTTTTTCTCGCCTAGCCGCTCGACGCGACGTCCGCTCGCCAGCCGATATAAAGAAATCAAAATCGAGATATTGTAGGACTACGAGGTATTTACACATGCATTCCTAACTTGAATGAATTTAGATTTACTCGCTCTTCTCACCGCCTAGTGAAAGATTTATTTTTTATAGGTTATTTTATATTCAGATCTCTCCTCTCGTACATAACATTTGCGCTTCTTTTCCGCTTTTAGCTTCTTGAAATTATTTCATTACATTCCACCAAGATTTTATTGTTTGTATGATTTCGAGGTTTTTTTATCAGATTGACTCTCAGAGAGATCATTTATAACATTTTTCACGCTTTCTTCGATTCTTATGCTTTATTATATTCCAATGGAAGCAATTTGAGTCTGTTTGGATGGTTTCGGAGATTTTACATATGTACTCAGACTCTATACATATCATTTAGATACTTTTTCGCTTTATCTTGCCTTCTTCTTGAGATTATATTTAGGGCATTCCAATGGAAGTAATTTAAAGACTATTTGGATGATTTCTGGGAGGTATTTTGCATATGTACTCTTTGTACCTCTCTCTAGGATACAGATCATTTAGGGCATACTTTTTTTAATTTATCTTGCATTCTTCTTGAGATTATACTTGTGATTCCAATAAGAACTTGGAAGCTATTTGGATGATTTGTTTTGTATTTTCTCTGCATTTCTCGAGAGTAGAACATTTATTTTTTCCGCTTTATTTTGTTTTATTTATTGAGATTATATTTGGTGGCATTCCAGAAATTGTCGCCGATGATTTCGTAGATAGAGATTGCATTCTCGAGGGTACTGATCTTTATGACCTTTTTTCTAATTTATTTCACCGCTTATAGATTATATTTAGGCAAATCCAGAAGCAAATTGAAGCCGCTTGATGATTTCGGATTTTGATGCATCATTACCTCTCGAGGTGATGATCATTTAGCTCTTTTTTTTTCTATTCGAGATTATATTTATTTCAATGGAAAGCAATTTGAAGGTTGTTTGGATGATTTAGGGTATTTTGCATCAGATTCTCATTCCTCGAGGGTACATATCATTTTTCACTTCTTTTCAATTTATCTTTATTCTTCAGATTATATTTAAGATTCCAAATTTGGGTGTCGTTTTGGTTTGCAGACCGCACTATCTATACCTCTCGAGAATAATATTTATGCCTTTTTTCCGCTTTATTTTATTCTTTCAGATATGCTAGATATTCCAATGTAAGAATTGATGCTGGATGATTTCGATTTTTTTACATATTTTGTCTTCTCCTGAGGCAGAGCATTTCGACTTTTTTCCAGCTTATTTCACTTCTTTAGATGTTCATTACATTCCAATGAAAGTAATTTGATCGTGATGACGATTTTTTTGCATTTTCCGATCTTCTCGAGCGTGAGCATTTAGACTTCTCCGCTTTATTTTGTTCCGCCATTTTAGATTATATTCATTACATTTCATAAGCATGAGATCGTTGATCTTTGAGGATTTTTAAGATTGCATCTTCGCATTCTAGCAGTATCATTTGTTTCTTTTTCCAATTTATTTGCTTTATTGAGACATGTTGAGCTAATGGAAGATGAAATGTCGGATGATTTCGGAATATTTTCATCGCATATTCTTCTCTTTACGACCTATATTCACTTTTCAATTTTTTTTTATTATGAGATTATATTTGCATTCAAAAAATAATTTGGAGGCTATTTGATGATTTCTTGATTTTGCCGTACATGTGATATGGAAGCGTCGATTTTGATGATGATCGCACCGCATTTTCGACTTTTGAAGTTTACATGTTCGAAAAGGATAACTTTCGACCATATCGTAGAGCGCTGAATATGCAGACGCTTTACTTAAGAATCCATTTTTAAAGAGCCATCCACATCAATTATTAATTAAGCCAGCATCAATTTATCGATATGTTTGACATAAAAGCAGCTTCGCGAGCAAGCAGATCACGGTGATGATGATGTCAAAAAGGAGATCTCCGTTGCGCAGCTCGTCATCGACGCGAATCAACTGCATTTGGATGTCGCCGTAGCATTGCGAGATAGTTGCCGCCAAATCATTTTCATATCACAATATGCGCATCTAATCATCGCTTCACGACGATTACGATGATTTGGTCAATGCAATCAAGGAGGATTTGGACTTCAGTTTCTCAGACGTTATTACATTAAAGATTACCAGAGACATAACAGTTTACTCTTCGATGGTATGTCTATATCTCCAATATGTAATTTAACGTTGAAGTTTCGCTTAAATATTCATCAGAACCGCCAAGCTTATCATAAGCATTTCATCTCATCGCATTCATATGCCGCAAAATAAGTATAATGTTTCATAGTTAGATGACATACATATAATATCACTTAGTTTATAAGAATGTTTTATTTATGTTGTATCCACTTCTTACCGCTTAATGTCATTATTCTATATACAAGAGGAGCACCGCCTCTTCAATGTCCCCCTGTCAACATTGACCGTCAATAAGATTATTTTAAATCATGAGCATTCACTCTCCATAGTTCATTTCGCCCAGTGTAGCCGCTCTCTTTATTGAGCTATAAGAGATATTGTGCTTTGACTGAAAGACAATATCGCCTTTCATGCATGATGGATTTTGCGGGCTTGATGCGTCGATCAAGTTCTCGCTACCACCCCGCAAGGAGGTTTCACCACGTGGAAACTCGAGGAGGCTATCACGAGCTTCCCGCGGAGGTTCTGAGTTTCAGGAAGTTTTTGGAGACCACTATGATGGAGTTGAATATTCCGAAGTTCATGATTCCAGAAAATTCACATGACGACGCAGAACGGCGAAGTCATGAAGGTCGGCGATGAGAAAGAGAAAGCGATTTCCCTTACACTTATAGAGTCACGTAAATGACGGACACGATCAGTGGTAGATATTGTTACTTTCTTTAAATTTGAGATAAATATATAAATTTTTTATAAAGATGAAAGCTAAAGATCGATGACATCGCTATATCAGCATCTCGGATAGAATCATCTCGATATCTTTAATTCAATACTCGATTTCATCGCGTTGTTTGCGCAGCCAGAAGATATCATTAGCAATCCGTAGATCCGCCGTCGATGCTGCTTTATCGACGTTCAGCTCAGTGACAAATAAATATCGATATAATACCAAGCTTTCGCCATTTCACTGCAGTAATATTTAATTTATTACGAGTCGGGAAAATTATCGACATAACGCCGATTTCATTTATCGTGCCTGTATGTCCATTTCATTATCGTATTATCAAAATGTTATTACGATCATTTCGTTTGTTTAGATAAAGCTTATATCGTTCTCTTTTCGCGCATTATGACGCAAAAGATTTTAAAGCATGCATCGTTGATATCGCTGCCATATAAAAGACGACATCGCATATTAAGTTAGGCGATTTTTGACTATTATTCAAACCAACCATATAAAGATTTTTCCGGTATAAAGCTCTTTTTTTTCTTAACCATTTTTTTTCAAAATTCAGATCAATATTGTTGAAGATGCCGTCAGATGAATGTAAATCGAATGGTGAGGTTAATATTACCGATGCATAACGAGGCACAAACTCCACAATCCCTCAATAAGAAATGAATATTAGAAGGTTCGCTTACATATTTGTCGAAAAAATCCAACCGCGGGTCACATGGTTTTGGTTTTCCCCAAACAAAATATACGCAGTTAACTCACCTACAAATATATTCATTTCTTGGCCATGGTGGTCGCCCACCCAATGAGTTTATGATCATTCACCATGTATTGCAGATAAACATCCCGCAATAACACTATTAAGGCAACCCACTCACCATTTCGATTGGTCATTTTCTGGGATCGCCGAAAATACTACAAGATCTTCAACAAGTAATTTGATCAATACAAAACATAATCTCAATAAGTTGCCCAAAAAAAATAATTAAGAGGAACCAAATTTGAAAACTATTCTTACAATCTCGCAAGAATTTACTTGACGGTAAGAAATAAAAATACTGCCTCTAACTTAATATGCAACTGAGAGTTAATTATCTATAACCAGTAAGATTAACTCACCTCGACACATCGTGCATGACATGCTTAACATTTTGCTTTCCGCCTTGCGCACTGCATAACTGTAAGAAAAGAAGAACGATGATTCTAGCTTTTATCTAAACAAACAAGAATCAATCGTAATATCCAACATTCGCGGGTAACATACCCAATGCAAGCATGAAATGTACAAATAAAGAGCATCTGATGTAATACTTCTACCAAGAAGAAAGCCGGGCGCATCGACAGATAGACCGACTGTCAAGAACTCATCGACCGCCTCGATAATGCGATATTCCACCGCAATACGATCACCCCGCAAGTGAGGAATGTTTGAAAGCGGTTAATTAAACGAATCGTATTTTATATATGAAGATGAGTCGATCAATAATTACCCTCGAATCGAGAGACGACGGTCAATAAGCGGCATCTAAGCAGTGATATCTCTCGATGAGAAGTCACAAATCGATATGCCTTACGCGGAAATTACCGATGAAGAAAGAACCGGCGAAGTCTGATTCAATTTTGAATTGATCGATCATCAGATGATTCATATCCGACCGATGCCTCCTCCACCACAACGACAAAGGTGGATCATCAATCTTTATTGGCTCATCTTTGCAATCTATAAAATAAATTTATTTCTTTATCTCAAATTTAAAAGAATAACTTAATACCTCTTTGTCGCTTCCATCTCAATGAGGCCACCACATCACTTATTCTCGCCACTTCCTTGTGTGAAGGGGAAACAAACCGCTTTCCTCTTCCTCATCCAGCCTTCACACCATTCAATGTCACAAAGGCTTCAAAGATCCATGTTAGTGGTTGCCTCCACAAGAACTTCTCACCCACTGAACTCCACATGGCTTCCCGAAGTATCCAACCCACAGTTCCCTGGTAGCCTCCAAGAGCTTCCTCACTGAGCCTCCTGGGGCTTTCCAAGTGGTAGCCCTGGGGTACCTTCTGTGGGAAGCTCCTGATAGCCCTCCTCAAGAGTTTTCCGGACCCCTATAGAACCTCCCCCACACCTGGGGTGGTAGGACTGTGGCAAGAACTTCCTCGATAGAAGAACGAAATCAAGCTATCCATCCTCTCTCCATTGTTGTGAAAAAGATGATATCAGATCTTTCAAGTCCTCAAACTCAGAATATCCTTCCACCGCAAAGCTGTCATGTGCAGAGGGCGTGCTGAGACACCTGACGGGGAGAATATCGAGAGATATGGAGAGAGACAACTCATGGACTTAAATGACGCATCCTCATATGTAGATTGATACGGGACACGATTCAAAAGAGTGCCCTTCTTCTAATATGTCCTCGAATGAAAGACAGACTTGTGTTAAACCGATAAGAAAATGTAAAGATATACAACATAAATAAAGACATTCTTATATAAACTAAGTGATATTATTATATGTCACCCTGTCCCTCAAACCAAATGAAAGCAATATTTGAAACTCTATTTTGCCCATCGCAACATACGTGGTTTTCATAAATGACATTATGATGCTTATGTGCACCGCCCATATCTACAATATTTAAAAGCTTAACTTCAACGCATTAAATTACACATTCCTGAGATATAACATACCATCGAAGAGTGACAAAGCCACTCATGTAACCTACGCACTCGTTCAATTGATGTAATAACATCAAAGAAACTAAAAGTCCCAAATGGCCTTCAATAGATTCAAAGAAATCTATCTATATCATCGACGAGTAATCAATTTCGATGCCACCCTATACAGGATATACAAAAGATTGAGAGAAAACGATGCATAATCAGACAAATGTACTACAAACAACGAGTCATCCGCTCAAGTTGATTCTAGTCAATGAACTGAATCATGAAGGGAGATTTCGCCATAAGACCTTATCCCCTTTGTTACATTCCATATCACCGAACTTTATCGGGGTGAAAGGAATGCACCGCCCACCCAACAAGAAAGTTTATTTTTTCTATGTCCCAAAGAAGTGATCGATGAATGAAACAGTTCATTCCGAGAGTCTAATGATTGATGCGATGAAGCCTCTTTAAAATATCGTGGCTTCATCAATAAAACGCTGCAATATTATCAACACGCTTACATGCTCAGATCTCAAGTTATCCATTTCCACATAGAAACTTCAAAAGAAAAGTCAAGAGGTAATAAGAAGATGCAAATCATCCATCAAAACCAAGTAACAAATTTCCAAATTGCTCTAATAAAGCGATGCAAAAAAAAAACCCCAAAACTATCCAAATAGCTCCAAATTATTTCCATTGGAATGCCCTAAATATAATCTCAATAATTAGCCAAAAGAAAAAAAAGTAGGTCATAAAGATTTGTACCTCAAGAGAGATACGGCAATACCCCCCCAAAAAATCATCCAAGCAAATTTTCAAATTACTTCCATTGGAATGCCCTAAACATAATCTCAATAAACGAAAATAAATAAAAAAAGAAGTCTCTAAATAATGAATTCTTAAGAGAGATACAGAGAAGATACCAAAAAATCTCCAAAGACCATCCTAACAGCCAAATTGCTTCCATGGAATGAATGAACATAATCTAACAAGGCAAAATAAACCCAAAAAAGAACTTTAAATGCAGACTCCAGAGAGAGAGAGATGCAAAAAAACCACCCAAAAATCATTCAAACAACCATCAAATTGCTTCCATTAGAATAACATAATCCAAACAAGACAAAATAAACCTAAAAAAATCCTAAATGCTCTATACCTCTAGAGAGAGAAGATGAGAAAAAAATATCCAAAATCATCCATTTTATCAAATCGCTTTATTGGAACGCCTAAACATAATCTTAAGAAACATGCAAAATAAACTGAAAAAAAAAGCCATAAATATTATATACACTCAAGAGAAGTAATGAGTAAGACATGCGTAAAACACCCTAAATCATCCAAACAAACCTCCAAATTGCTTCCATTGAATGCCTAAATATAATCTCAAGAAGAATGCAAGATAAATCAAAAAAAGTATGCCTAAATGATCAGACTGAGAGAGAGAGTGATACAAAATATCCTCTAAATCATCCAAATTCAAATCTTCCATCGGAATGCCCCTAAATATAATCTCAAGAAGAAGGCAAGATAAACTCAAAAATAAATTTTAAACGATATTTCTGAGAGAGCAGAGAGTCATGCAAAATACCCCAAAAATCATCCAAATATCCAAATTGCTTCCATTGAAATATAATGAACATAAACTCGTGAACTGGCCAAAGAAAGCGTGAAAAAATATCATAAATGACCAGATTCTCAAGAGAAAGAGAAAGTGATGCAAAACCCTCCGTAAACTATCCAAACAAACTCCAAATACTTCCATTAGAATAAACATAATCTCAAAATTAAAGCAAAGAAACCAAAAAAACCCTAAATATTATGTACCGAAAGAGGTACAGATACAGATACAAAATAACCTATAAAATAACCAATCTTTCACTGACTGAGAAGAACAGTAAACCCTAAATTCATTCAAGTTCTGGAATACATGTAAATACCTCATGTAGTCACCTACAATACCTCAATTTTGACTATATCATCGAAATCATGCCGATCGAGAGCTGAGCTAAGATGAGAAAAACTTTCCGAAAGAAAGCCCTAAACCGTTTCGACGAGAATGTCGAACGACAAGATTATCTCGTTTCTTCTCCCCGTTAACGACGGGCGCAAAGAGAAACGTAACGAGTCGTGAATACGCCATCCTTTACAGGCGCCCAGCATCGCGTTAAGCGCCAAAACGGGAAAAAAATACCTGACATGCATCGATGGATTGGAATGAACGTAGTTACGCGATGACCGGACGTAATATTTTCTCGTGAATGTGAACCTATTATTGATGTAGTTCTGGAAGGAGGAAGATAGTTGTGCGACGTATGGAGCCGACAAGGTAGAGGGCAACAACCGCAGTGGAATGGAAATGAGGGCGCTTTGTTTGCTGTCGTTCAGCCCTAAGTGGAGCAACGGATGCAGGATTCGGGAAATGGCCGGCTTCTACCCCTCAGGAGGGCTAAGTCGTGTGTCTCAACGTCCGGTCGAGGGCAGGAACCGGAAATGAATAGAGAAACTTGTGGCCGGCCTGCAGAGAAGCTGAGATTGAAGTGAAGCCTAGCTAGCTGAGACTCTCGGCTAGGAGAAAAATCAGGATTTTCGGCCAGATGAAGTTGTTCAGTGTTGTAGAGGGAAACGGACGAGAAGAAGTGTTCAGCTGCTGAGAGCTGGAGACGGAACGAGAGGGGAGTTTCGAAGGAAGGGGAGCTGCGTGAATGGAACGAACGGAACAAGGAGAGGGAGATGAGAGTCTCCTTTGACTGCTTAGCTCGTACGAACAAAAAGAAAATGGGGAGGAGTCGAGAGCTCGGTTGCTCAAGAGGGATGGATGACCGGCTATGAGGTTGATCGCAAGGGAGAAAGGGAGTCTGTGCGGCTTGCTGTTCGATCGAGAGGAAGGAGTCGAGCGAGTGCGGCTGGGAATAAGAGTCGAGGCATTGAATAGGAGAGTTATCCTTAGGGTTAGGCATTAATAGGTGTATATATAGATCTCTTTTTAATTTAAGTGATTAAATCAACCATAATTCAAATGTTTACAATGGTATCATTATATGATTAATATATATGTTAATTTTAGGTTATTTTGATGTTCCGAACGCAACTACAATGTCAGTTCATCGATCGGAGGCCGTTTGGTTCAAGTCGTCGAAACAGATCAATTTCAACTCAAAAATACGCATTATTGCTTTCGACCACTCGACATTCGCATAGACTCTTCGAATTGAGCACATACAACCTCATTTGATAAGTTTCGATGTTTCGACGCTAACGACGCGATCAATTTTGTGAACGGAGGTCATTTGGACATCTTCGCAGCCTCCCGATCTCGATATGCGCATAGGCGTTTCGATGGCCCTCCTTGATCGGTTGACTGTTGAACTGTGTAATATGTATATTTTGATCAATTTCAATGTTCTGAACGCGATGACGAAATCCGTTCGTCGATCGGAGATCATTTCAATTGGTTTCGGGGACGTCGAGTGTATTTCAGCTTCGATTTGCGCATCGTTGCATTCGAAGTCGATCGACTTCGTCTTGTTAACTCAACTCGACTGATGTGACATACATGGAGGTAGACAATGTCGAGGGCTGGCGATGATTGGAACTCCGACATGTGGGTGAGGAAAGATGATCCAAAATGGAGGTCAATGATGCAGATTTGGTTGAAACTGTTGGACTAACACACGAGAGACATGATAACAAACAGTTAAAAAAATGGCAATGGTGGCTTAATGGAAGAGCAAGGCCTAGAGTCTCACAAGCTAGCAATTTGTAGGACTAATTCCCAGCACTTGATAAGATTTAGGGACAAATAATAAGTAAAAGAATGGGAGGGTGGGAGGATATTTACTTGATGTTTGAACTTACCGGGATTAGGAGTTAGTCTAGATTCAATAAAAGAGAGTTTATAGATGGAAGAAAGGAGGGGGGGAAGCAGAGAGAGAGAGAGAGATTCAGCAAGTTTTTGATAAATTTCAAAACTTGAAGAAAATGGGACAGTTCACAAAAAGATCAAACAAAAAAAAATCAATTTATATCCATAAATTTCACATATTTTAATCAAGATTTGAATTTCAAAAACAAACCATATATTAAGTTTCAAATGATGTGCTACACTGTATATAACAATAACTATGATATTCTAACGTGAAACAGGCAGTACATCGTGAAATTTTTTGTTCCACGTCTGAGATGAACAAATGATATTAAAATGTTATGTTGAGGATGCCAATATTTAAATTTGTCGTGAAGAAAAAAATAACATAATCATGTTAAAGTTGGTATTAATCAGAAACCAGGAACCACACCTACTGGTTTTATAAATGGTTAGACCCGTGAAATACAACTATTTGCATTAAATACAGAAATGACTTATTGAAATCAGTTCCAAAATGAAATACAAACAATAGTTTCAACGCAGCAGGAAAGTAACTTAACAAATTTAAAGCTCAAACTGAAATGGAATAAACAGCAGTTAAGAAGAGAACGGAATTGGATGCAAGTCTAATCGCAAAACATAAGAATATCAGGCATTCCATTCATTTAAAAAAAGAAAGCACAGCAATATTCATAATTAGTTAAATAAAGACAAAATTTCCATATGAAGCTATAGAGAGTGATCGTTTCTATGACTAGCAGATCAATTGGTTTCAAGTTATTTTACCATAAAGCTCCCAATCTTTAATGATCTGCCTTAAGAAATTTTTGCACATTGTAGACGAAATAATATCATTTTCCTAGTAGAATTCATAAGAGAGAGTTGATTACAACAACAACAACAAGCTTTTATCCCATCATGTGAGGTCAGCTGCATGAATCCTTCTTCTCTATTGTGTCCTATTATGCGTCACATTCTCATTTAATTCTAATAAATTAAGGTCATTTTTTATGCATCTTAATCAAATCTTTTTAAGTCTACCTCTACCATAAGAAAGAGTTGATTATCAAAGCAAAATTCATGGCATATAGTATTGACAGTTTAGTGTGTCTTGGTTGTTCTCAAGCAAGCTAATGTATAGCTCCAATTTATTAAAAAGACGGGTAAGCTTAATTCTTTCTTCCCTTTTTTTTTTATTTGAAGGGGCAAGAATTGTGTAGAAGTCTTAGGCTTCGTTTGGGAGGCTTTTTTAGTGCGTTTTGCTTTTGAGAGCGTGAATTTTTAATTTTGATACCGTTTGAATAGTGTGCTTTTGAAATTACGTTTTATTCCATCTCAAAAGTTTTTAGCTTTCAAGAAAAGACAAACTCCTTTTCAGGAAATACTTTTAAACCAGCTTTTCAGGAATCCGAAAAGCTTAGCCAAATGAAGCCTTAGTTGATCAAATTCATGATTAGATTAGCCAACGACAAGTCACTGAATCTTTATTGCAGAAGTTGAACCGTTGGTCCTGAACAAAGTATACACAAGCAAAAATCATTCTGTAAATCTTTTTATTGTGAAAAGATCAGAAGCACGTTGCAATGACATTAATCAATTGCTTCGCAAAGCACATTCTTATTCTTCCAGGAACTTAGTTTCCGCAGCGCACTGAACAAAATAACAATAGACCATTTGTACAAGCCATGGATAATAATAATAATAATAATAATGGTATAAAGCCAATGAATCTGACAAAGATCTGATAAAGCTCAAGAAATCTATGAAGTGTCTGTGGTTAATGCAAATAATGCAATCACGAAGCTTAATTGGTTAGAGAAGATTCCCAAGACGTCAGCATGTAATGAAATTAGAAAATACAAACAGTCAAAACATAGAGTTGGATGGAAAGGAACACTACCCGAAGCGGAACGGAGGAAAGTCACGGAGCGGTGTCTTATGATCGAGTGATATAGAACCATCAGAACTTTCACAATCTATCCCAAGAGCATGCTCCTCTGATCCTAGCATCTGAACTGGGAGCCCACTGGTACTTAAGTGAGACAAAGTTCCACCAATCCTACCCTGCATGTCTGCTTCATACACTCTTTCAGTCTGTTCACCATGTACATTAACAGAATTACTCCCTTGACTGAGACTAACAAGAGCTGTCAAGCCATCCCCTGATAGATCACCACCACTAAGATCAACTCTACCTTCTGAATCATCAATGGCAGGTGACTGCTGACAATTCCTGTTGCCAAATCCAAAGGGAACACGAGAAAAAACGTAGCGAGTCGGAGGCCAAGCTGACCCAGGGGGGCAAGTTACTCCTCTCCCTATGCCAGCGAGACCATCGATGGGACCCCTTACATAGACGCGTACAGGACCAGACATGCCATGGCCTTCAGTTTGAGACTCTGCTATGTAGACATTCCCAATACTGCCAGAGGAATTGCTCCTATCATGCTCTTGCCTATAGTAACCAGTTGAACTACCACCATGTAAGTATTCATAAGGCTGTCTACAAGCACAAAAATTGCTTGTAAGGCAGCAATTTTTGCTGGTATCAGCTGCTATCTCTTGCACCCTTTTACAAAGAAGCATCTGCATGGAGATAATTAAATTTGAATTTCAAATCCTGTGAATATTATGCAAAGAACAGCTATATTTGTTAAAAAGTGCTAAAACACTGACCTGGAGCCAAAGGCCATCATTTACAGCTCTACAAGGAAATCCCAATTCCTCGAGTTGTTTTCGAACATTTAACAGTGCCTCGAAGGACATATTGCAATACAAAAGTGAGCCTCCTTCGAAAATATTATGAAATGCATCATACTCTTCACTGCATACACGACGCTTGGCGCTTTTAACTTGTCTTCTACCTACTGTCCTGCCACCCCATGATGAAGGCATATTGCATCGTCCCCAATCACTGGGATTTGCTCCATTAGCAGGAGGGGTGGCAGCGAACTTACTCTGATAATCAACTGGAGACCAGATACTATTATTTATTTGGTAACAAGAACTATCTCCTGATGGACCTTCCATGGCAAACTGACTGCTAGATATTTTGTTTGCTTCATTGCAATTTCGAAATTCGCCATAAGAACAGGATTCTCTGTTCAAATTGGAGTCAGTAGTAGAGCTCGAAGTAGATGGTTGCTGCATCTTCATGCAGTATCTTGGATCAGATAATGCCTGAGGAGCCATGGCTTGCCGCAGTTGCATAGGCTTAGAATAAGGAACACCAGCATGGAAATCAACCACGCAATCTGCAAGCTCAGCCAAAATATTCTGAGCAGCCTTATGTCCGTCTAAGTTATGCTGTATGCTCATTTGCTTCATTCCCAAATCTACCAGCTGTTTACCACGGGTGTTATAAGTAAAATTATTATCCTTTAGCAAAGAATGAGCAGTGGGGTTTATTTCAAGTTCAGAATCAGGAATTCCTTGTTCAGAACTCTCTGCCTCAGAAATAGAGCCTTTTGCAAGAAATGTGAACAAAGCTAGTTCAAACCTTCAAATGAAACACAATTATAGGGATACCAAATTCAGTAGATCTAAAACAGAAAATCAAACTAATTGAGTTGAATGTCAAAGAGCATTTTGTTTATACCTTTTCTCCTCATTAGGCACCCATAGTTCATCAGATGTAAGAAGAGCATGTAAAGTTTGAGAAGAAAGTTTTGGGAGCACCTATGCATGAAGGTGATACTTTTACTGTTTTAGTAAAGCTAACAGAAGAAAAAAATAACTTCAAAAGCTTCTAGAAATAATATGAAAAAGAATAATCATTCGGATAAAATACGTCATCTTCCTTTGTAAAAAAAAAAAAAAGTTTTTTGATGTTATCAGCTGATAATCCTTTTCTGTAAAATACAATACCGCTAAAGGGAAGCCGCCATCAACCAATAAGAGAAAAATGAGACTTTTGGCACCAACCAAGATTGCAGAATCTAAGAAAGTGTCCTTTGGCACCAATATAGTATACCCATAAACACAATCCCTCTTGCTAAGCCATATCGCTCATATACAGAGAGAGCATTATGGGGTACAATGCCTATTACCTAAACGTTCAAATAATAATAGGCATGAAAAGAAAAGTTGCAGAACATGTTAAATCAGGATCACGTTGGCCTATGGTCATCCTGCATCACAAACTTCACCTTATCCAACTGGTTCAGGCTTTTCTGAACCTCATCCGCTATATAGCAACAGATGATATCAAGTTCAAAAGTCCTTCCAGCTAATAGATCAAACTTTTACACTTTTCTTCTTAAATATCAAAATCCAATTGAGATCTATTAAATTAAAATTTTGATATTCGCAACATGACTTTTTTACTTTCTAGAAAATAATAATTTTTGCTAGTATCACCTCTTGGACAGAAAGAGACCTGAACAAAGAAAAAACACAAAATTCAAAATATCCTAACGTCTATGGTTATGGTACACATCACATGCGGTAAAACAAACAAACCAGTATATCATAACAACAACACGCGGCACAATAGATAGAAGTACTCAAATATAAATATCACAGCATCTTACATGCATTGAGAACATAATAGAAAAATATATTCCTTACTTCTCTCAATTCCATGGTCCCACTTTGACATAGGTACCCCCAACATGCATTTCTGACGCGTTCTCCATGAATACCATAATCTTGACTCTCTGCAAAAACCTGGTTCGAAAGAACTATGTGCGATTTAAAATGCAATACGGTGAAGTCTCATGTAGCAGTATGAAAGTTCAGTGTCCATGAACAGTTCAAAATGCTGGATCTAACCTGATATGCCAAGAAATTTGAGGTCCACAGCTCAGAAATAATGAAATCCGTGCAGATTGCACACAAATCCTGTAAGTAGAGATATCGTGTGAACAAGTTCTGCATATATAAATGACACATTCATAAGAGCTTTTCAAGCTGGTAATAGATGTACCTGAAGGTCAAGAAAAGAAGCTGCGGCAAGCACTCTAAATGCATTACCGTCATTAAGCTTTGGGTGGTGCCCATATAAGTATGCCAAGGCAATAGTGATTGCCTCAGAGTTAACATTAGGGTCATCTATCTGCAAGGCCAAATTTGGAGCAGCTGCCTCCTTCCATGGACCGTGAAGCATGTTCCTACCAGACAAATTCAAACAATGAAATCATTTAGTATTTCAAATTCATATGAATTTACCAACCAGAGAAAAATGGACCTGTCGACAAATGGTTTGAATGGGATGGAGGATTAGAGCAATGCGGTACAGGTTAACCCATGACTCAAAATCAAGAAAGACACATTTCAATCTTAGAAGTGAAGGGTAAATGTTCTGCAATTTTGTGTTCTCAAGAATTGCGGTCAAGCTTGGGATAGGGGAAGCTCTGGCTTAGGCATTAGATCAGCGAACCAGGAAATTGTAGGAACAATAAACCAAACATCCGGAAGTATATAATACAGTACACTTCAAAGAAAGAGATGGAAACGCAATATCGCAAGAAAACAAAATGGAATCAGAAAAAATATGATAAAATCAAAGAAAATAAATCAGGTGCAGCGCGTAGCTTGAAAAACGCTCAAGAACTAAAACTTCTTCTCTCCCACAGAATCAGTCGATCCAAACCACCATGAAATGGAGGAAACGGGAATAACCTAAAGTAAGAGCTTCGGGAGAGAATGAGGCGATGGAGGCGATAGGTGGAACCCATGGCCTGGACCACGATGTCGGAGAATGCTCCAGAGTTGAAACCCTCCATCTGAATGTGGTCACAAAGGGAGGCAAGATTGCAGTCCAAGGCCCTAAGCTCACTACTACTCCGATCATTATCCGACGGCTGAGTCTGAAGATGGCCTGGTAGCTGCTGCTTCTGCGATTGCGACGTCGCCGTCGCCGGAGAGGCCGTCATCTTCTCAAAAGTCGCAAAATTCCTTGCGAAGGAGAACGAGAATCACTCTTCTTCCAATTCCGACGAAGAAGACGCCATCCAAGATTAGAATTGATCGCCGTGTCCGATCAGATCGGAATGGAAGAGAGAAGATCAAAGAGAAAGAAGGGAATGGAGAGTAGGAGTTATGAGCCAGAAATGGAGAACAAAAGGAGGTTTAATGTGTGTAATTTACATCTCAAAAAGATATTAATAATATCATAAAGGGGGATTTACATACATACCACTCAATTCTTATTAATTTACATATCTCACATCTAAAGTTTACTATTTACTTAAGTAACACCTAAATCTTTCAAATACATCATTTTTACCACCCTGCCTCACGCCATATGCCTCCAGGGAGAGCGTGAAACGACTTCCCGCTGGAACTCCTCTCGTCTGCCTCACACCTCGTTTGTGGAAGAAGCAACTATATTCAGCAAATATTTGTCTGTGAAGAAGGAAGTCCATTCCCAAAGATCTTCTACGCGCACATCCCAAAACCTAGTCGAGACGCATTTTCTTCAACCTTCCTCCTCCTCGTGACTACTGGAACCCTTGCATGACTGAAGATTTGATTGCGAAGATTTGGCATCATGAACTTCCTTTCCACGTGCGTCTTCTACAACCTTCCTCCTCCATCGCAGTCCGACTGGAACCCTTGCACGCACAGCCCAAAACCGAGATCTGATTGCAGGGAGGTTTGGCATCTGCGAACTTCCTTTTCTCGTTTGGCATCGGTGCGTCTTCTACAACCTTCCTCCTCCATCGCAGTCCGACTGGAACACCTGCACACGGAAGGTAAAGTAATAAGAATTGAGTAATAAGAATTGAGTAATTTGTGATATTAGTGTTCATCTCAAAACAATGGACTCAAATGACTTTTAAAAGCTCTTTTGTGAAAATAAATTTATGTTATATGTACATTTTATATCTATAACATTCCTCTTCGAGCAAGGATCTGTAAGCATGAGGGAATGGTTTGTATGCTTTAGCTAAATATATTCAAGCATGTTATATGTACATATGGATTTCTTAAATCAATGTCGATCTAGAGTCTCCATTGAAAGGTGGCAATTATTAAATTAGTGCTTGTATTTCCCTTAGAATTATGTTATATGTACATATGAATTGTTATTTCTTAAATTAATTAAGAAATTTTTTTGTATGTAATTTGTTTAGGAAGTTTTATATGATTCTAAATTTAAGTTGATTTATTAAAGGGTCCACATTATGCTTATCAAGTAATAGTTGTAATTTTTTCATTTTTTTTATTTAAATGTCCTTAACTGTTACTAATTTGTTGTTTTTTCCTAACTTTATTTAATAGATTACACATAGCCAAAATGAGCTCAAGTCAATCATCCGCATCGATGGGCTTCTCGAGAGAACATCAAGTATTGCGTCGTTGCAATTTACAATGCATCATATTCACAAGCTATAAAGAAAGGAATTATGGTAAGAAATTTTTAAAGTGTCCTCGAAATCGTACAAAAGATGATTGTGGTTATTTCATCTGGTTAAATGGTGATGACCCTAAAGTATATGAAATGGATTTTGAAGGAAGAGCTTTTCAGGAGAACATAATGAAGAAACTTGAGACCATCGCATCTCAGAAAAAATTATGTTGGCAATGCTCATTATCATCATTGCAATGATGTTTTTTATCCTTAAGTTAATCATGTATTTGATAGTCTCTTGAAGATCACTGATCAAGAATTTATATAGGATAATGTATTTTGGCACCTACTATCAATGGAACTAGTTTATTTTCTGTTATATATTGTCTCTATTGGTTGAATGTGATAAATTTGCAATCATCAAGGCCTTTTTTTTTTTTTTTCTTTTGGCTTTATATTTCCAAAAACTTTCTGCTTTTTTGGTTATCTTTTGTGAGATCTTTGGTGTTGCAAGATGTGGTATAAATTTAAGATAGATTATGCTTTGGTGGAGCTATAGGGTGCTCATTGTTTATACTAACAGAAGAAGATCTATTCAACAAATGTAATTTTTTTCTTTTAATCTATTTGTCCTCTCAGATAGAATGCACTTAAAACAAATTGAGGGGTGTCATTCCAAAGAAACTTAAAGGGAGTTTTTGGTTTAAGAAGAAAGGGGAAAGATTCATAGAAACTTAGTGATCATGTTGTTGTGTAATTCATGGATGCTTTTATACATTTCTTAAGACCCAATGAAGTCTTCAAAAATAAAATCTGAGCTATAATTTATTCTTTATGTTGTATTATGAATTTTTTGTCCTAAATAAGCAATGTTAGCTTGAAGCGAAGCGCAAAGCAAGATCCCATAAATGCATCGTTTGTCTTAGAAGCTCATTCAGGTTGATTTGGGTAGAAATTTGATTCAAGGGGAGTGTTTGAAGAACTTGGATGAGGAGGAATAATATTGAGCTCCTAGAATGTGATATCTTGAATTGGAATGTTAAGTTGCGTTCATGGGTGATGACGAATAGGCCATCTTCTTCCATTGTAAGGTAAAAACAAGAAAGTGTCCATTTAATTCTGGATTCAGATTAATGAAATGGTTTGGTTTTGATTTAGGTTTTTACTTGTTCAATTGCACAGCTTTGATTACAAACGCCTATGCATAATTGTAGTCTGAAAACAAAATGTTTTGAAATAAAAAATGGAGGAACAGGAATCCGATGTCGATGGGCAGGAAAAGAAGGATTTGAAGAGAATGGAGGAACAGAAATCCGCTGGAAACTATGGATTTAGCAAGCCAAGGCAGGAGATGTTCGAAGCACGCTCTGCTGAAGGACCATATGTCAATAATTTTGGGGGATTTACATGCATACCACTTAATTCTTATTAATTTACATATCTCACGCCTAAAGTTTACTATTTACTTAAGTAACACCTAAATCTTTCAGATTATGAAAATATCTGAAGCTCCAAAAAAATAGCTGTTTGATATTAACAAACGGTTTTGTTTTAATAGTGGTAGCTCTAATATATCAACTTCAGGTTTTGATTGGCATCTATTCGTTATTATGTTTGATTTACTGCCGATACAAATATTCTTATCAAAAGCAAAAGTTCTATTGGAAACAGATCATTTTGATTTGAGTTGTGGCATTCATAAAGTTTGAAGACTTTGATATTAACAAATCATATGATAAGGAGAGATAAGGAGACATCAGTTATTGGAGACCTCTCTTACGGTAAGGAGGTTACGAATTTATACTAGTTCTCTAAAGCCAAATAAATAATAACAAAGAACAAATGAAAATAAAACATCATCAAGAAGAAACAAGCTTCCACTCCTATTTCACACATTAAGAACAGGATCCATCAGTAGATTAACTTAAATTCTATCAAATAGTAAAATGAGAGCTTAAAATCACAAAAGATAAAACCAATTTCTCCATCATTTTATCTTAAATTCCTGATTTTGTAAGGTAAAAACATAAGACAGATTTAACTAAAATCCATGTATCTCAATTACTCCTCCAGAATTTGTTGATAGCCAACACAACGAGAAGTTACTTTCTCCGACCTTTAAGGTACAAGCAAAATAAGGAAAAATGGTTGCACCATTTATATGCCTTCAGCCCTTGATCGCATAGTTTGCCGTGACCGATAGTAAGCAAACTTGGCATCGAACATCCATTCATAACCGAAAATCACAATGTCGGATTTCATAGCAACTGCAGCTCCCCATGAGCACACAAAAAGGAGTAAAGTAATACCACAATTTCTCGAACAATGCAAGCACTTTAACAGACCAATACCAGAAGTGGATCAAGGAGAAAATTAGCTTTAATTGAAGAGATCACAAGAGAATAAGAAGATGCAAAGCCTGGAGCTTATCAAGCACCAAGCCGCCATTACAAAGTATTATAAAAAGCATAAAACAACACAGAAAAAAGTATAAAAATCTCAGAAAATATATGAGAGCACATGAGTAGATTCTGTCTAGAAAATATAAAAGCAACAAGCTGGATTCTCAGTACACTATCTAATAGAATTGCATATGAAAACACCAATCTCCAGATGTTAGCAACAAAAATAGATAGAAGAAACAAAGATATAAAATAGAGAATGAATGAGTTAAAATAATCTGACATGGAAGTTACAAAAAATCATGCAATCCTTGGAACTTGAAGCAACAAAAAAACTACATCGATTGTTTCTTATGTGTGCAAAAAATACATGTAATTCCTGCTCTGAAAGCTATTACAAGCTATTACTCTCATTAATCAATTGCCTCAACTTCATCACATGTCGCTCTCTCCTAACGGTAGCTTTTCTCTACTTCCCAAGGCGCATATGATAGTTACGTAAGCATTGATGTCTACATCGGCATCTGAGTTTGATCCATCAAGTACATTTTGCAAGTGTTCTGTGATGACCCCAACATCCGCAACGACTACACTTGTGTACCCTCTGTATTTTTTTGGTATTATTTTCCATGAAGCTTTTTATTCTTCTCTTCCTTGGCCTCCCCCTTGGTCTAAGTGTATTAGGTGCCCCAATCTCAATATCATCATTACATTTTCTCTACTGGCTTTTACTTGGTAGAGTTGATATTGCACCATCATAAGCCATAGCGTATCTACAAATGGAATGAGAAATGATTAATATACAAACAAAAATAAATGCATAATAATTAAAATTACCTATTAACATGATATCTTGATCCACATAAGTGTGCCATAGTGGTGCTCCTTTGAACCGATGAAAGCAACAACATGTATACATGGAAGGCCTATCATTTGCCAGTATCTACAGCTACACTGTTTTTGCTCAATATTTACTTCATGTCTTTCAGAATGCCCTTCAACCTCAGCCGTGTATGAAGTAGATTGCCTAATAATAAAGTATTCATTTCTTGTTGTTATCTCTCGCATGTAATCTTCAATAACAGGGACTAATTCACCTCTCAACTTGATGTATTCATCTTCGTTCAGCCTCTTTGTTCCATTAACATCCCTCTAATCATGTCTACCAACTCAACAATTGGTTTATCTCTAACCACTCCTATCCAAGAGTTAAATGACTCTGATAAGTTATTGGTGTTGTAGTGGTTTTTAATTTCAAGAAGGAATTGAGATTTTGACCATTTATATGGTAAATTTAGAAGATAAGAATATATTTGAGGGCTCACTTTGCATAGTTCAGTAACTTTTGCCTCATATTCATGTCTTGTATGCATTTCTGACCAACCAAAAAATGTTTCTAATCTTTTGGCTATCTTGAAAGTGATGATATTTTTTCATGTTCTTCCACAAATGGCGTATACAAACTCTATGTTCTGCATTAGGAAATACAAACTTAATTGCTTCTCCCAAGCCCTTCACCATATTAGAAATAAAAGATAGTGGCACCACCTCACAACCAAAAGAGTCAACCAAATTCTTCAAAAATCATTGCCATGAGCTTTTAGATTCAGATTCAACAACTGCAAATGCGATAGTGTAAAGACCATTATTGTCATCTAATGAATTCGCGGATAACAACACCCCAAGATATTTTGATTTTAGATGACATGCATCAAGCCTATAAGAGTGCAACCTACTAGAAAACCATCGATACATACTTTGAAGCAAACATAGAATCTTCTGAAGGAGTTGTCAATGATATCATACTCATAAGTAATGTGAGAGCCAGGGTTTCTTCTAATAAGCTCTTCCCGTAGAGTAGGGACCCACTTGTAGCTATCATCAATCGCCCAAAGACGTTGTTTCGCTATTTCTCTTGAACGCCACAATTTCATATAAAGGCGGTGATAGCCCATACTTACTTTCTAAATCTTCATTTATTTGTTTTGGAGGGATGTCGGATGTTTTTTAACTATATCTTGGATTTGTTGAGCAACCCATTTAGATGTAGCGCTTGTTGCCGCTGACACACGGACATACATGTAAATCTTCTACTTTTCTGACTTCAAATGTTTGCCCATCTACACATAAAGAAGCTCTCACTCTCCAAGGGCCCTACATAAGCACAAGTGGCTGACTGTCTTTTGTCACTTGCTTTTATCTTCACTCTAAAATTCTCATGAATAGCCTTAGAGAAGAAAATGCTTGAAACTCATTGCATCATCATGCCAACGCTAATGACATATTATCGCAACTTGACTAGTTAATAGATCTTCATTATATAAAGCAAGTTCATTTGAAAATTGGCTATCATTGTCGGAGCTTGAATGTTCATATTGTAGCATGTCCCTGCAGTCCAACTTCTTTGTTTTGTGGCATCACATCTACTCCACCACATGGTATGACTCCGATATCTGGCCCAAAAGTATAACTTAAAACATCTTTTGTTAAAATAACAACTTCAACACGACCACTTTCATTAGATAACTGTAAAATGCTCATTACTGCATTATCATTTTCAATAAGTTTGTATTCCTTTAGAGATGTACCATAAACATAATA
The DNA here is from genome assembly GCA_021442155.1 of Cymbidium sinense. NCBI lineage: Eukaryota > Viridiplantae > Streptophyta > Magnoliopsida > Asparagales > Orchidaceae > Cymbidium > Cymbidium sinense. Next base: position 44,757,174 of record CM038227.1, on the reverse strand, counting down.
ATAAATTTCATAATCATATCCTCTTAACCAAGGACAAATCTCTTCAATCTTCTCTACTAATAAAAAATAGTTTAGCACATCTCGTTGTACTTTTATAGTCTTCTGTTTTCCCCCTTCATACTTTCTTCGCTCTGTATTTTTTAGTTTGATCCAATAACCATTAAATTTGATTGTCACTAGGAGCCAAATCTTTGCGTCCAACATGCCTTTAAGTTCAAATGAATAGAACAAAGCTTACCAACTATGAAAAAAGCAATGACGAAATAAGTGAAATACTTATCTAACTTCAAATGAATAGAATAGAGCCGTGAAGTTCAAAAGCTTTAGCTCGGCTATAGATGAAAACCGTACCCCCAAATGCGTAGGCGCAGATTTTGCACAATAGAAGTCCTTCTACTGAAAACAGTTATGTTCCCCAAGTGAAAGGGAAAGGAGTTCCTTCTTCCCTTCAAGCGCCCAGTGACGAAGAGCGAAGATCTTTTGCAAGAATGGAGTTCCTTCTTCGCAGACGAACGAGAGGTTTCGCGCGGGAATTGAGTGGTATTCTGTTCCCCTGAAGCCGACGGAAGAGCCGAAGATTTAGCGTGGGAATGGAGTTCCTTCTTCCCTTCAAGCACCGAAGCGAAGAAGAGCCAAGATCTTTGCGGAATGGAGTTCCTTCTTCAGACCAATGAGAGGTTCGCTGGAATTGAGTGGTATCTTCCCAAAAAAGCAGTTCAGACGACGAGAGGGAGTTCGCGGAGGAGTCGTTCAGCCTCCCAAACGGAGTAACATGGGAAGCATACGGCGTGGTACGGCATGAGGTAGGGTGGTAAAAATGATGTATTTGAAAGATTTAAGTGTTACTTAAGTAAATAGTAAACTTTAGGTGTGAGATATGTAAATTAATAAGAGTTGAGTGGTATGTATATAAATCCCCCTATCATAAATTATTTAAAATTAATGAGTCATAATATTTTTTAAATTTTGTAAATTATTTTATTATATATTTTATCATGTAGATATAAGAATATATAATTAATAAAATCATTTTTAGCCTAATTTGAATTTTCTTACTTTATAATTAATTTTTATTTTGAGAAATTACTTTCTAGTTTCACTAGTAGCATACCAAGTTGGCGTCAATTATTATTAAATTATTAATTAAATTTACTGAAAATTTATGTGCAAAATATATGTCTTCGAGAGAAAATATGATAATTAAGTGCTCCTTTAAAATTTAATTTAATTTATATTTATATTTTATTTTAAAATTATTTTTATTTTGTTTATTTTTATGTATTTATTTTTTATTTTAAAAATAAATCATATTATTTTAAAAATACTCAAAATAGTGTACGAGTGTTTTAAATATTTAAAAAAATATCTTTGACTACAACAATAACAACAAGCCTTTATCCCACTAAGTGGGATCAGCTGCATGAATCCTTCGTCTCCATTGTGTCCTATTATGTGTCAAATTCTCATTTAATTCAAGTATACTAAGATCATTTTTCATACATCTTAACCAATTCTTTTTAGGTCTACCTCTACCTTTCTTAACATAAGTCAAATCTAATGCATTTGCTCTCTTAACCAGGCCATCAGACAACAGACGTATTATGTGGCCAAACCATTTAAGGCAACTCTCTCTAATCTTATTTGCCACTAGAGCTACTCCAACTTTTTCCTGAATATACTCATTTCGAATTTTATCTTTAAGAGTAAAGCCACTCATCCACCTCAGCATCCTCATCTCTGTAACACTTAACTTAATTTTATACTTCAATGACAGATAACATTAAATTTAAAATCAAAAATAAAAATTAAAACCAATTCCAAACATTATGAATCAACAAGGCTCAACTTGCTGAATTATTTAAAATAAATTCATTATAAATTTTAATTAGTTAATTAAATTAAAAAATTTTGAGATGTATTCTCACTAAAATTTGATGATCCATACTTAATTTATTTTTCATATGATAGTGATATAAAAAGGCTTTAAATTGTGAATCTTAAAATAAAAATAAATTCATATATTTTAAACTAATTGCACCACTAAGCCGTACTAGTCGAAAATGCTTTGTTCAAAAGCTTTTACCTTTTTCCAAAATTTATTAATATTTTCTTATATTATATAGTTTTTTATAAAAATATATTTCAGACACAGAATTTTGATTCAATCGAAATTGAAAAGGTCCGGATCATAATTACATGAATTACATGTGCTCGAGCATAATTACATATGCCTAGAGATTTTAACAAAAACAAATTTACATTTTCATTTTTTTTTTTCACTCATTCTTCATTCATCGTAAGTCCTAATTTGTTAGATATTCAAATTTACATACCACCACAAGATTTACATACATGCCATACATACTTATATATCTAAAAAATTAATTTTTAATATATATATATATACACCACAAAATTTTTACATATTTACATATCTAACATCTAAAATTAAATATTTACTTATCTAACACTTTTCTATGCTTAAAAAAATATATTTTACTTATAAAAAATAAATAAAATACTATTTTTGATGTGATATTGAAGATTAGGATGCTATATATATATATAAAAATATTAAACTTATAAATACAAAACTTTAAGTGTAAACATATAAATGCATAAAAATTATGTAATCTCTCTCTCTCTCTCTCTCTCTCTCTCTCTCTCTATATATATATATAACAAAGCTCATTCTAATCAAATTTAGATCAATGTACCCTAAAATTCAAATGATCCTTCTTACCAAAGCATCAGCTCACTTGACATATTTGAAGATTTGCATAAATATCCTAAAATTTTTATGTATTTATACATCTAACATAAAAAAAATTTTATGCCTACATCACATCAAAGAAATATGCATTAAAAGATACAATTCAATTTTAAGAAAAGAAAAATTAATTGTAGAAGAAAAATTCATAAAAATCCCAAAATTCAGTTAAAACAGACATCAAGAATGAGCACCACAGTTCAAACTAATTTTCATTTCTCCAATCTAAACTTAACAAGTTAAAGAGAGAATTAATCAACAAAACTAAATGAGGCTTACAAAGCAAACAGATATAAATCATGTTAAAGAAGGATTTCAGAACTATTTCTTTCACCAGTTTCTCTCTAATGGAAGGGAGGTAAAATGCTTCAGACAAGAAGAACAGCATTGATGCAACCATCATTCTCTGGATTATTAGTGACTTGAGCATATTTACCTGCATTTAATACAGACAATCAGCTTAGAAATCGAGTTTATCAAAGGACCGATCGAGATAAGAACAACGATAAACCGATCGAGTATTTTGTTCGAATTCAGCTTCCAAATTAGGTGTCATTAGATAAGTTGTGGATTAATCTCTCTAATGAGCTCAATCCTTTGTGATAATCAACAAAATTTCACTCATTTGAACAAAAAGAAGGGACATTTACATAGATACTGCATAATTCTTATAAATTTACATATCGAACATCTAAATTTTAATATTTGAATAAATAACACATAAATCAAGCCTATCAAAAACTGATCGACGTAAAAATGATGATAAATCAATCTAGTATTTTGTTCGAAATCAGCTTCCAAATGAGGTGTCATTAGATGAGTTGTGGAGTAAGCACTCTAATGAATTCATTCCTTTGCAATAATCAGCAAATTTTCACTCATTTGAGTAAAAAAATGGGTATTTACATATATATATATATATATATATATATATATATATATATATATATATATATACCAACCTCATAATTCTTATATATTTACATATCTAACATCTAAACTTTAATATTTACATAAATAAAATTTATCGATAAACTGATAAACATAAGAACGACGAAAAATCAATCTAGTATTTGTTTGAATTCAGCTTCCAAATGAGGTGTCATTGGACAATTTGGAGATTAATCTCTCTAATGAGTCAACAAATTTTCACTCATTTGACAAAAAGAAGGAACATTTACATACATACTACATAATTCTTCTATATTTATATATCTAACATCTATATTTTAATATTTATATAAATAATATGTAAATCTTTAATATCACATCAAAAATATCACTATCATTAACCTTTGAAGTGAAATGTCGCTTCCCATGCATAGAAAAAGTGTTATGCATATATAAATATCAAACTTTAGGTGTTAGACATGTAAATGGAGAAGAATTATATGGCATGTATGCAAATCTTCCAAAGAAGAAATGAAAGGGGATGGATGGTGCTTACCCCACACTACTTTCCCTGCAGGAGTGACTAAGCCCAGCTCGCTCACATTCACCTGATTAATTTGATTTAATTAGCCAATATATAATCACAAAACCAAAAAAAAAAAAAGAGGATTCATATAAATACCACTAAATTCTTATGTATTTATATATCTAATACTTAAACCAGTTATATTTACTCATATGACATCTTAGAGGCTATTTGGGATCACTTTTATTTTATTTATATTTTGATTCAAAATAAAATATGTTTAGATGTAATAATTATTTTTAAGAACACTCAAAATATCTAATTATTATTTTAAGTGTTTTTAAAAACAATGATATTTTAAAAAAATAAAAATAAAAATAATTTTAAAATAAACTAAATAAATATGTTTTTAAAAATAACTTAAAATATAAAACAAAATTGATCCAAAATAGGCCCTTAGTGATTACACATCAAAATATATTCATATATATATATATATATATATATATATATATATATATATATATATATATATATATATATATATATATATATATATATATATATATATATTATATTATATATTTATATTATATAAAGTCATGTCAATCACCACAAAAAATTTATTAAAAAAAAGGTGCATTAATGGTATATACCTCAATGATAGTTCCTTTGGTCATGACACCCAATGAGGTGTACATAGGACCGTTAGGATTTTTCTTGACTCCAATTATTTCGAGATTAAAAGTACATTTCAGCTCAGGATGAGTCACATGAGCTTTGGTGAACCGCAAACCGCTAGGCCGAATAAACCGCTCATACTTCGGAGGCTTTCTTGTGAAGCCAGGGCCGACAAATGTGGCTTTGGTGACCATTCTCTTCCATTGTTTTGCTGCATGAGAAAACCAGAAGGTTTTTAATTGATTTTAGATGAAGAATGGGATAATAGGAGGTAAAGCTCAAATAAATTACTACAAGAAAATTAGTAGCACATTATTAAATAGAGCAAAAGTTACTATGGTCTTCACTTCATGTACATTTAGTTTTGGTATGAGTAAGCATGGGCCTTCTTTTTAGAAAACTATAATAAGAAAATTTTCAAAACAATCATGATGTATTTGGATGCTAGAAATTCGACTAGAACAGAATGAAAAGTGGTTAAAAAGCGTAAATCAACAGTTGGAATTCATAATCAGTCCATGAATTATATCAACAGTTGGAATTCGCAATCAGTCCATGAATTGTATCAACAGTTGAAGCTTTATAATCAGTCCATGAATTGTCGCCATTTCATTTTCACTTCATTCTAAACACAGAATTAAAATTTTCTACTTGAGACCTGCTTGATAACGAGAGAGATTTCTAAATAACTAGTTGAAGATTGTGTTTTTGATCCTTATAGTCTTAGTTTCTTCATTCAGAACTGTGCTCCTCCCTTCTCTTTTTCATTTTTTTTCAGGCCTAAATTATGCAAAATAATAGCCTTCCACTCCATCTCAAACAAAGGTTCTAAGTTCCATGTAGGAGTATGCATTATTTGGTTTTAACCAAAAAATCAAACCGAACCAAAATTTTTGAGTAATTTGGTTCGGTTTTGAACTTAATAATTTGGATTTTGGTTTTAATTAATGAAAACTTTGATTTTTGGTTTTTGGATCGGTTTGTTAAATAAAATTTTGGATGGAACCAAATAAATCAAAGTAATTATATGATATACGATATTATAAATTTATATATTATAGGCTTATAGTAAGAATTATAAATATAAACTACTATTGCTTGTTCATTATACAATAAAATATTATGCAAATACTTTTTAAATGCAGCGAACATCGGTTTATCCAAAACCAAATTGGTTCAATATTTTTAGGAATTCTAAACCAATTGGTTTTAAAAATTTATCATCCAATCCATCCAAATCAACCAAATGCACACCCCTAGTTCCATGGACTCCTCAAATCACTAATAATGAAAAATAATTCATTCCAAATCCTAAAGCAAAATGATTTATTAAATGCATTTTGATCACTTTAAACTGTGACATTTGAATAAGCCAAGCTATCAAATAAAACAACTGAGCTTGTAATTTTAAACAACATAAAACTTCATATTATTGTAGTTTAAAAACTGTATATTTATAGTTGCTGGAGAAGCTTCAGCATATGATAAGATTAGAGAGAGAGTCCAAGGAAAACTTGAATTATGGAGATCAACCTTAGAGTCTAAAAATTTTCATTTTAGTAGATCTATAACTGAATATATGAAGTGTAATTTTAGTCGTGGAAGTTCTAGTGATGGTGTTGTAGCATTGAGTGACCAAGTCATTAAAAAGAGTGAGCGATTCAGATATCTAGGCTCTATTGTTCAAAATGATGGTGAAATAGATGGAGATGTTATTAGTAGAATTCAAGTTGGATGGTTGAAGTGGAGGAATGCATCTGGTTTGTTGTGTGATAGAAAAGTACCACTTAGACTTTAAGGGAAAATTTTATAAGGTGGTGGTAAGATCTACAATGATTTATGGTGCAAAATGTTGGTCAATAAAATAGAAGCATAGGACTAAATTAAGTGTTGCAGAGATGAGGATGCTCAGGTGGATGAGTGGCTTTACTCTTTATAGATAAAATGCGAAATGAGTAAGTTCGAGAAAAGTTGGAGTAGCTCCAGTGGTAGATAAGATTAGAGAGAGTCACCTTAGATGATTTGAGCACATAAAGCGCTGGTCGTCCGACGACCCGGTTAGGAGAGTAGATGTGTTAGATTTGTCTTATGTTAAAAAAGGTAGAGGTAGGCCTAAAAAGACTCGGTTAAGATGTATAAGAAAATGAATTTTGGTACATAATAGGACACAATGGATAAGAAGGATTATGTAGCTGACCCCACATAGTGGGATAAGTCTTGTTATTGTTGTTGTTGTTGTTATTGGAGAAGCTTCAGCATAAATCTGCTGCTGCTAATTTTCACCCAGCTTCTCTCCTTAAAACACCACAAATAGGGGGGAAAAAAAGCTTTTTAAATGGGATGAAATGAAGATCAATCTAATATGCTAATACGCGTGGAAGAACTGTTTTCAAAGCTCACTGGCTAACCTGCTCAAATGTAATGTTGAGTACTTGAATTCTAGTTCTCTATAAAACTAAGGGGAGAGAAAACAAGATGGAAAAAATAATATAAGGAGCCAATGCAAATGGATACTTTAACACAACACATTTACAGTCCCACATGATGGCTTGCAAGAATTTTCCATTAAAAAAAAAAAGTTTTTCACATTTTATGATCCCAAAATCCTTCACAAAATGATATTTGAAGCTTAATTTGTTACAGAGCAACATGTACGAGACAAATACATACACATAGGAATAAAGCCAGGGCACTCAAGTGCCTTTATATAATTACTATAATTAAAGGATAATTTCATATGTGACACTCAAGTGAGCCATTTTTAAAATATTAACCACAAAATCCTGAAGAGCATAACAAAACTTTAAACTCTAATGTTCAATTACTTGTTAAATTCTTAATGATGTCATTATATAACATCCAAAACATGGGTTTGCATCTTCACTTTGAATGCTAAGGGTTAGTTTTATACAAATGGGAGATTTTGATGGCCTATTAAGAATTATAGAGACACAGCACTCAACTGTTGTCCATGGAACATCAAAAATTTATGCAAGGTTTAGAAAACCCAAATTCATATTTTAGACATGAAGCAACATTAGAATTTCTTGCCTCTATTGCAGATACAGAAAAAAATTAACTTCTCACTCAAAATCATAACAGGTTTTGAAGCATTAAATCAGCATCTATATAATATTTCATGGAAAATTTTTGCCAAATAAAAATAGAAACAGAAATTCTTACTTCTACGCTTGCCCGATCGTAATACTTTAAACATTTCATCTTCAGCAACAGGCCTTACCTGAGAAAGAAGTTATCAGAGAATCTGTTTAAATGATAATACGAATATCTATATATATATATAAATACAATATAAACCCTTGTAAGCAACTGGATGACAACATTGTATGCCACTTAACACTCACAAGCACACAAATACCACAATGTGCATGATAAAACAATTAAGTTCATTGAGTAAGAGGCTGTTTGGGATTAATTTTGCTTTGTGTTTTTTGTTTTTATTTTTAAGTTATTCAAAAATATGTTTGTTTAGTGTATTTACTTTAAGTATTTTAAAACTTAAAACAGTTTTTAGAAGTTTTGAGAGTTTTTAAAAACAATAATTACTATCAAATATATTTTATTTTGAAATAAAATATAACAAAACAAAATAAAAACATAAAACAAAAAAAGTGATCACAAATGGCCCCTAACTTAATGTGCCTACTCATCAAATCTAAGGAGCCGTTAAATAAAGGGAAAAGAACTTAAATACACAAACTTACTTTTGGCAATGGAACTTCCCACTTGCCTGCTTTCTCCTTCCTCTTCTGCTTAATTGTATTGCTCAAAACCTGGACAGAAAATACAAGCATAAAATAATTGTTTATGGTCATAAAATCAGTATTATTAGAACATGAACAGACAACTAATATACTGGCATTGTTCAGTTACTTTTGCTCGGGTAGTGGTATCACGATCCAAAAGATAGGCAGGAATGGCTCCATCATGAACATTGTCATCAACCTTTCGCCTTGTTGTTGACTCATCATGCATAGCAAGCCTGCAAAATTTACAAAGAAAATGATATTTTATTTTTCAAAATATGTAGTTATACAAAGTAGACAAAGAACTGGAAATTTAACTACATGCAGACATACATACATATGTTTTCTTGCTTGCATGCATATATATATATATATATATATATATATACATATTAAAGTTTAATTGTTCAAATTTCATATAATTTGAGTGGAACATGAGCCTAACAAGCCTAAACTGAACATAATAAGAACATAAGGTACTCAAACATGATAAAACACAACAACAACAACAACAACAAGCCTTAATCCCACTAGGTGGGGTCACAACACTACCACTAAAACTTCTACAACTAAAATTACACTCCATATATTCAGTTTTAGATCTACTTAAACGAAAACCTTTAGACTCTAAAGTTGACCTCCATAATTCAAGTTTCGTTGGACTCTCTAGTCTTATCAACAAGAAGAATGTCATCAGCAAAAAGCATACACCAAGATACATCTTCTTGTAAATGCCTCGTAAGAACATCCATAACTAAAGTAAAAGATAAGGGCTTAATGTTGATCCTTGATGTAATCCAACTGAAATAGGAAAATATTTTGTCAATCCTCCTTGTGTTTGGACACAAGTAACAGCTCTAGTATACATATCCTTAATGACTTGAATATAATCAATATTAACTCCTTCTGTTCTAGAACTCTCCAAAGAACATCTCTTGAGACTTTATCATAAGCTTTCTCTAAATCAATAAATATCATATGTAGATCATTCTTACTTTCTCTATGCTTCTCCATCAAACCTCTTAACAAATGTATAGCATCCATAGTAAATCTACCTGACATGAAACCAAACTGATTGTGAGAAACTTCTGTATCACATCGTAACCTATGCTCAATTACTCTCTCCCATAATTTTAATGTATGACACATTAACTTAATTCCTCTATAAAACACAAGATGAGATTATATATAATATCTACATGATTTGCTCAACACTTAAACTTAAGGAAACTAGGGTAAATGCACATAGATAAACCTGAATTATGGAGGTCAACCTTAGAGTCTAAAGGCTTTCGTTTGAGTAGATCTAAAACCGAATACATAGAATGTAACTTTAGTTGTAGAAGATCCGGTGGCTAAGTGATGATAAGGAGTGATCCAAAATTAATAGTTTCCAGCTAAAACCTTTACTAAATCACCATAATAGTGGGATAGTACTCAATTCAAATCACCTAATAATTACAATATACAAGTAAACATCCAATGCTAAAGATTTGGATGGACATTGCATGTCAGCTGTTTGAGTTTCTTTTTAGCTTTACCTCTTTCCCTATTTTATAATATTTGGAAATACAAAAGGGGAAATGCTTCACAACAAAAGCAAAAACATTTACTTGGCTACTTTGATAAGCTAATATAAAATAACAGAAGCTTCTCATAAGGGAAATGAAAAACTATAAGATGTGCATTTGACAATGAAGAGTTGAAGACGCACTATTTTAGAGTTGAGCACATCTTATTCTAGGAACGCCAAGATTATACTGAAATGATAAATCTAAATGACAGGTACTTGTTGTTTCCACATTAAATCCAATACATAATTAAAAATTCAAAAATCTTATAGTTTTAAGTAGATGTGAGATAATTGGGTGTGCTTACTATAGCACCTATTTCCCATGCTCATCCTACCAACCCATGTGTTAACAAATTGGAGCTTCAGCTAAGCTCTCTACACAACCAACCTTGTCCTACATGATCCACGCACAACTCAATTTCACCTAGTCAACTATCCTAACCAATAATTTGTCAAGATTGAGATTTCAAATGCGCCATCTCATCTAGTTGTTTGTCTCACATCTCAGATATAGACACACTCAATACTCTTCCTCCTTGATTTTGGCTCAATCGGATAAAGCTTGGTTGAATAACTTGGTCATTGATTCAACAAGCTTTGGGTCTATTTCACAAGGATTCCCTCTCTGATCAATTGGAAGGCCACAAACTATGTGGCTGTCACCTATAATATAACATATTTGCATGTGGTTGACGCATGGCAACTGCTGACACAAGTAGACTGGTTTCAATATTGAACCCCACCCAAAAACCCAACTCAAATGTGGCAAATAATTTTTGGAGGTTCCAATTAGCTTAAAAATTTAGAATTTAAAGCAAGTTTGGATTAGCATTTAAGTAGCTAGTACATTGTGTAACTTTGATTGGAATCATGGTAGGGTTGGGTTAACCTAAAAAATCTCAACTCAGCTCATTTGATGGGTGGATTCCTCTTTTTTCATAATTTTTATCAAACACTCACATTAATAAAAAAAAAATTATTCTTTTAAGTTGGGTGTGCAAATTAGTTTGTTGGGTACAATTTGTATTAAGTGGAGTCGAGTTTGAATTTAGTTGCATTAGGTTCAGATTGAAATTTTCAACTATTTAATAAATGAATTTGGTTCAAGTTGACTCTATCAAGACGATTCATTTTTAGTTCAAGCTCAATCCAACCCACTAACCCCAATGGGCACTGTTAAGGCTAAGAACTACCTAACAATATAAACTCTTACGACAGCTACCACATGTCACATCATTTCTATTTCACCCATCATATGTTGTTGCATTCATTCAGATCATGCCACTTGTTGCTCGGCAACCACCACATATTGGCCTATCAAGTCACCTTAAGGACCTACGACCAATTAGCAACATAAATAAAAAATAACCAATCTACTTAAACATTGTTAACATCCCTAGCATCTAAAGCAAGCTTAGTAGAATTATTCATGCAACCCAACTTAAAAATTGAAATATTAAAGTTTAGCTCAACCCAAACTATATTCATTATTCAAGTTCAGTTTTGAGCACTAAGTTGACTTGAAAGCACATAACTTAATACAAATTTGATTATATATTTAATTTTGTTGATTTTGCATTCACCAAACTAAGGCAATAATGTTTTTTATACATCACCATCATCATAAACTCAAATTATAAGAAAAAATAATGTCTAAGGAATTCAAAATATCATAATATCACTAAGCTCTATATATTTTTTTGCAAGTTCCCTTTTACCATGCATAAACCTTTTTGGAATCAAGACAAAAAACCTTCAGCTTTTCCAACATCATAAACAATATTCTCACACAAAAAATAGTAAAACGTCGTTGTCATAATCTCAAACAAAAAAGGCTTCTTTTTCAAGTGCAATTCAAAAATATAAGACAATTTTTGGATTCATTTTGCAGCAACTATTGCTAAAAGCAAAAGTGGGCTCCTATGTTACCTAACAGTGGAGGACGATTGGACAAGCTAAATTTTACTCATTCATTATTACTGAATCTCAGTGTGAACTTAAAAAGATGCTTGCAGTCATGGTTCAGTTAGTCTCGTGGGCTCTTGAAGCGTCCTGTTTTATATTTGCTCTTTTGGGGCTTCAAGAAAAAAAATGTTAAGCACACATGAAGTTTTAAAAATAAAATAGAATAAGAACCTGAAGATTTCCCTCAATCAATTTTTGAGGTTGGCTATAATTTATATTATGTCTAGAGAATCAAGATTTTTCAATGAACACAAACCCCAATAGTTAATTGCATCCCATCATCGATCCATAAAAATACTCACAATTAATGATGCCATTATTCTCTAGATTGGTGTTGGAAATTAGGTCTATATTGGGAATAATAAATGGAGATGGTCAACCCAATCAAAAGTGTAATTCAGCGTGGTGTGTGGCTCAAGGTGTAGAAGATGGCGTGGTTAAGGTGACTAGGAGTAAGCTTTTGCATGTGAAGAAGATAGGCATGTAGATGTGTGAGCATCAATATTGTACTTAGCTCCCTTTTTGTGTATGGATTAAGTTAGTATTGAACCCAAACTCAAATCTAATTGAGATGTTCACCAATTAGTCAATATATTAGCCACAAATGAAACCAATTTGAACTCAACTTGAAGGTTGATTAACAATTATTGTGATAAGGTTGTTAAAATGAGTGTGACTAGAATCAAAGAACATTTATCCGAATCTCACAAAAATGTTGCATCTCGTGCAAAAGTTCCAGAGGAAGTGAAAGAAGAAATTTGTGCTTGTATGAAGAAAGCAACAATGAGAAAACAACTGGCACAACAACAATTTGATAAAAGGGTGGATGTCAGGTCATATTTTGGTAGTGAGTGTAGTGTCAAGCATTCTTCATCGTCATTGCCACCACAATCTAGTAGAGATGTACGAGGACCTATGAATCACTATATGATGAATGTGGTAGATGACAAGGATGATGGAGCGAGGGTAACCCATCACATTTGTCCCGTGCATGTAAGGGAGGCGAGGAGACGTGTATATATGGATATCGAGAGATTTTTCTTCAAAAATATCAATCCACTCCACGTGGTGACATCTCCAACTTACATCAATATGATCCATTCTATTGGATCGTATGGTCAAGGGCTTAGATCGCCTACTATGTATGAGTTAAGGACTTGGATATTGAAGGAACAGTTGGCTAACACTGGAAAAAAATATATATTGAGGAGGTTAAGAGAACATGGGCTTAAACAAGTGTTACCATCATGTCTAATGAATAGCCAGACATAAAAAAACATAAGTTTGATTAATATCTTAGTTAATAGCCCATATGGCACAATCTTTTTGAAGTTCATGGATGCATCAAATAAAGTGAAAGATGCAAACTATCTTTTTGGTATTTTGAATTGAGTAATTGACAAGACCGGAGAGCACTTAGTTCTTCAAGTTGTCACTGATAATACTAGTGCTTATAGAGTTGCTGGTAAACAATTGATGAAGAAACGAAATCACATGTATTGGACACTATGTGCAGCATATTATATAGATCTTATACTTGAGAAACTTGGTGACTTATCGCAACATAAGAATGCTCTAATCATGGCAAAGAAAATTAATAAATTTATCTACAACTATAGTTGCGTGCTCACATTGATGATAAGGAAACTTCCAGAACACATTTTGATGCAAGCATTTTGTTCAAGCCAAACAAAAAAATAAACAAAAAAATTTGTATTGAATGAAATGTTTTAGACGAGTGTGCGTTATGCTATCATGATAATCAAATATTTAGTCCAAGCACTAAGGTTGGTAGATGTAAAAAAGAAAATCAGCCATGGGAATTATTTATGATGCTATGAATGAGGCTAAGTAGATGATTGTAAAAAAATTGGGAGAAGAGGAATCCATTTATAAAAAAAATTTGAGAGATCATTGATGAAAAGTGGGAACTTCAACATCATCACTATTTACTTGCTACTGGATATTATTTGAATCCCCAATTTCAGTATGTGGATCATAAATCAATTGACTTGAAATCAAATTAGGTTTATACCATTGCATGGATAGGTTGATAGAAGATACAACTAAGAGAGCATGAGCAAATCTACAACTTATTACTTTAGGAATAAGGTTTTTTTGGATTGCAACAAGCTAAAGATACTAAACAAAACAATCTTCTAGTAATTTTTAGTTTCTTTAGTTAAAATTTTAAACTAGAAAAAAAAATCATTATTACCTATTGCCTAACTCCTAATTTTATGTCTTTTGAATAATAGTTGAATGATGGATTCAATTTGGTGATGCTACTCTAGATCTACAACGATTTGTTGTGAGAGTACTTGGACTAGCTTGATCATCATCTAACTATGAACAAAATTGGAGTACATACAATTAAGTGCATACTAAAAGAAAATAAATTGATAGCATTGAGTATGAACTCTTTGGTATATATTATACATAACAAGAATTTAAAGAAAGAGCTTCTAAACACCAATGAAGGCCCTTTAGTCTGTAAAGGCATGCCATCAAATGATAAATGGCCAGTTGATGATGCCTATGAAGATAGTCCAGTTGATTTGCAAAAAAATCTCAATATTGATTATTTTAATGGGGAGAAAGAGAAGGCCCCTACTAGTAGGCCTAATACATCTCGACAAAAAAATTAATAGAAAAGGTATTCAAAAGTTATGATTGTAGCTTTCAATATTTTTTATTTCAAAACATAATTATCATTATTATTAATTTTCTTCATTAGAAAAAAAATTGATAGAGTTGAAGATGAGGAGGAAGATTGGGAGAACATTGATGCTACTGAGGACGAGGCAGGTGAGATAGCGATTCATTATAATGATGATTCAAATAAAGATCCGTTGAGATAAATTCACATATATTTGAATTGTTGCTTTAATATAGTCTTTATTTTAGATGACTTGGGGTGAATATTTTTGCAAACTATGTTATTTTGAGTTGTTATGTGTTGAACTTTTATTTTTTTGAGATTATATGCTTAATGATTTCATATTATCATATTAGGATATTAAAATTTGACTTTTATATGATTTTATTTGCTTTATATGATCTTTTGTAATTTACTCAATTTTTTTATTGTGAAGCTTATGCCTCAAACCGCCTCAAGGTATTACACCTTGCTTTATAGAAGAAAAAAGCCTCAATAACCAAAAGCACAATTCTAAACATTGCACAAATTTTAACAAGTTAACTTGAATGGCATCTTTAGCAAGACATGTTGAACTCGAAATTAACTCTTTTAAAAAAGGTCAAACTAATAACTTACAACTCAACTTAATTTTATCCTAACTATTTCCAACTAACACAAAGCGAATCTAAATTAAAGCTGCATTTGGGCTAGCAGTGCGTTGCAAAAATGCACCACAGTGTCGTTTGAAAACTACATTATGGATGCATTTTGGAAAATTATGGTGGGAAAGCTTTGTTTGTAAACCTAACCTGGCAGAGTACAGTGGCTGAGAGAAATATGCATTTTGACTTTTTTAAAAATATATTATACAATAGCTTCATTGTTGCTTTTTCAAACCACTGCAACTGCCCCAAATAGACCCTAAGTTCCAAACTTCAACCCTTGGTTCAATTATTAAAACATAATCATCTGAGTAGGACTTCATCAACAAGTATATCTAACTTCTAAGTTCAAATGGAAGTACTATCCAATCATTACATTACAAATATCTTGTACATATCAACTCAAGTAAAAAAGTTGCACTACCATAATCAATTCAATAAAACATTGCTTCCATAATAGCAACTAGTGACACAATTGTGAGTACATTTCATTACAAAGACAACATAAGCAGAGAAATAGCTATAGTGGAGAGAAGAAAAATAAAAGAAATGATTACAAATCCCAAACTTGAGAGTAAAAAATGGTGCTTACGTTTTCTTCATTAGCGCCTTCTCCGCATAACGCTTCTTCGCGAACATTTTACCTTTGATGCCGAGCGCCTACAAGCAAATAAAAGCAACTTAGCAAAATGGATAAGCAAAACGAATATTTCCAAATAGGAACGAGAAAAAATTGAACCTTTTGGGCGTAAGCAGCTCTTTCATGGACCTCCCTAGCCTCCTTCTTTCTCTTCCTCTCAAAATGATCAAGGCGGTAGCCATGTCGCTTCCGATGAAGCTCAATGTAGTCACCTTGCGGCTGTCAAATATGAAAAACGCAATAAAAAGAAAAAAATGGATACAGTGGAAGGAAAATTTAAAGGGGCTACAAAAAATAAAACAGAAGTAGAAGCTATCCCAAATGAAGCCTTACCATGGCGGCAACAAAACTAGGTTTCCAGTGAGACTAGAAACTTGATTGGAACAGTTGAGGCGAAGCACGCCGAAACAAAGGTCAGGGACTGTCTGGTGGCGATATTTGAGTAGAAGTTGATCGATATTTAACTTAAATCCTGTCAAACAGTAAAAAACGCAAACTTTTAGGGGCTGTAAGGTAGCAGGATTTAAACCAGATTTAACTTAAATCCTGCCAAACAGCAAAAATGACAAATTTAAATCAAACATATTTTTAAATCCTGTTTCTCCTCCGTTTTGTCTTAAATCCCAGATTTAGTAAATCCGGTTGGAAAGCGGATTTCAAAGATTTACACAAACTGAAGCACACAGAAAGGGGGTGAGATGAACAACGAGGGTTACCTTCGCAGCGTCTCGCTTCTCTTCCTCGATGGTTTCGGGTAGAAAGGGAGTGGAAGGGGAGAAATATGAGAATTTCGAACGCCGAAATGCCGTCGACGTCGCCAGGCCCTTTGCTTTCTCGAGGGTTTCGGTTAGAAGGGGGAAGAGGACTTAATTTTAGGAAAATTTACATCATATAATTTTTATGTATTTACATAATCAGAATTTAAAATTTTATATTTATAAAAAAAAAAAGAGGATTTACATACATACCACATAATTCTTATGTATTTACATATTTAACAGCTAAATTTTAATTTTTACATATATATAACACCTTAATCTTCAATATCACATCAAAAATATCACTTTCTTCACTTATTAAAAGTGAAATGCACCTTTTTTACTATAGAAAAGTATTAGATAAGTAAATATCTAACTTTAGGTATTAGATATGTAAATACATAAGAATTATGTAGTATGTATATAAATCTCCCAAAAAATAAATTTTTTCTATGCCTAAAAAATGCTCATCATTTGCTAATTTTGATGTAATAATAAAAATTAAAATATTATTTAATTAAATATAAATTTTTTAATATTTTATATATAAATATATAAGATTTATGTGCTATGTATGTAAATGTTTTTTAATTTTATTATAAAATAATTTTGATTTGATTTAAAATTTTTAATTCATAATTAATTAAAAAATCAGATTATAATAAGTTTTCATTAATAAATAAGTAATTATGTTATATTAAATTACTGTTATTTTTATTTTAATTTATTTAACTAAATCGTATACTTTTAATTAATTTTATAATTTATTAGATAATGATTATAGATGATATTATTAAATTGTAATTATTCTTAAATTATTTTATTCAATTATTTTAATTATTTATTAATTATTTATAATTAATATGTTATATTAATTTAATTCTAATTATGAAACAATAAAAATCGTAATGTTGATTAATATTTATTTTATTTAGTAAAAAACAAATTAATGATTAATTAACTTTAAGAATAATTAATTAATTAATAATTAATAAATTTTAAATTATTTATTGATTATTATAGAATTTTAAGCTTTTTATTAATAATTAATTAGTCTAGTAAATTATTAATTAATAACTAATATAAGCAGAATTAATAGAATTTTAGAGTAATTTAATTTCATTTAATAATCATATTGTTAATATGTAATATTATTATTATTTTTACTAACTCACTTAAATCCTGAAATAAGTTACCAAACACTTTTAAGGAATTTAACTAAATTTAAAATCTATCATTTCAAATAATTTTTAAAACTCAACTACTTCAAAATTTATCAAATCAATGCTTAGATGATTTACTGGATCTTACTTTTTGGTTGGTCGACTCTAAAAGAAATGCAACGTGAAAAAAATACAGCGTAAAAGGATTACAATGTAAAAAAAATGCAGTGTATTTTTGGATTTCTTTCTGTTGTTTTATTATTACATTACAAATGCAAGATTTTTTTCCTTATTTGGTAAAGTTATATAATATAAAATATATTATTAAAGACTCAACCAAAGTGGATGGCAGCGACAAGCAAAGATGGCAATGGCAGTGGCAGTGAGCGAGTGGCCAACGATGATGGTGATGGCAATGAGATATTGGCAGGTAGCTTACTTTATACCAAGGATGTATTTTAGAAATTGCACAAATTTAGGGCTATTTGATTTGAGTGTAAAGTGAAGTAAAGTGAATGCAGTGAATTTTAACTTTTTGTATATTTGGCATGGTGCAAATTAAATTCCAAAGTAAAGTAAAGTATTTATAATACACTGAAAATATCAATTTTGGTATATTTGGAATTTGCCTAAATACACCGACCAGCATAAAGTGTTATAACCGTCGCCCCCGCCGCCTGCCACCTCCCGCCACCATCACCGTCAGCCATGCCCTTCCCCCTCCACCAGCCTATGCCGCCAGCCGCCACCGCCCACAACTCCAAAAATACTACATTACATTTATTCTATAAAACTGAAAAAAAAAAATTAAACTCATGTATTATAGAGTTCTCAACCAAATAATTTTAAAGTAATCAAAATACATTACATTTATTTTATACTGCATTCCTTTTTAAGACATCTAAGCAGACCCTTAGTGAATTTCAAATTCTTCGTATTTAAACAAAAAAGTGAATTTGAAATGCAAGTTAATTTTACATTGCATACCAAATTCTTAAAATCAAATACTAAAATTTATAAAATTCATGCATTCTCTTGAATGCAATGTATTTCTTTTTTAGCAATCAAAGAGCCCCTAAATAGTACTTGGAACCAAACAGGCTTTCAATCATATAAAATTATGGGGATTTACATACATACCACACAATTCTTATGTATTTACATATCTAATCCCTAAACTTCATTTTTTATATGTACCTTTAATCTTCAATATCAAATCAAAAATATTATCATAACTCACTTTTAAAAAGTGAAATACACCTTTTTTACATGTGTTAGATATGTAAATAACTAACTTTAGGTATTGGATATGTAAATGCATAAGAATTGTGTGGTATGTATGTAAATCTTACTAAAAATAAAATCTCACTTCTCCCTCATTTTACCTAAAATTCTAGATTTATAAATTCCAAGATTAGACACGTTTAACTTTGATGTAGAATTAGAATTTCAATATTTTTGTAATAATTATTTTTTAAATTAATTAATTAATAATAATAATAATATTATTATTATTATTATTATTTTGCAATAAAACTTTGACTTGTTAGTGTGATGACATTTAGGGACATCTTATGAGTGAAATAATCATCATATAAGGATTTGATTATCAAGATTCAATAAAAATATTCATTTAACTTATCATTTATTTAAAAAGGTAATGTAATGGCCATCAATTTATGACATAATTCATACTATGTAAATTATTATGTTACCATTATGGCTATGAACATCACTTAAATTAATATATATATATATATATATATATATATATATATATATATATATATATATATATATATATATATATATATATATATATATATATATATATATATATATATATATATATATATATATATATATTCTAAGTTCATTATACAAATATAAAAAATTTAATGCCATTGTTCTTATAATTAACATGCAATGATAATCTCCAATTAGTGGTATTACAAGAAAATAAGAAATTTTTAGTGGCAATAGAATAAAATTACTTACTTGGTCTTCTATAGTACATTGTTTCTTCATTAGAAAAGATAATTTTAACAGAGTTAAGTGTGAGATTTATTATTATTATTATTATTATTATTTTTTTTTTTGATGAATTTTATGTTATAAAAATCTGGTGAAAGGTATTATAAAAAACATACTGATTTCTCTTCCTCATTTTTCTTGTTTACCCTACTCTTGCCTTATTTTATATCATCAATACGACAAATATCAAATTTTGAGAATTTTTTTACCAATGTGAAGGCAAAATATTATTTTCTATTTATTGCAAGTTTTAATTAAGATTTTATATGCTGGTTTCACTGATTTTAGTTTGCAAAGTTTATATTTTAACACTTACCACATGTGTTTTTTAAGTTCAAATGGTATTTTTTAGGGGCATCAATTGAGTTCAGGTCGATTCGAAATTGAGACCACCAAACCGCTTGAACCAACGAATATTATACGAGTTGAAAACCCGAACCTGACTCGACTCCACGCGTGACTAACCTGAAACTAACCTGGTTGCCCCCATTTAAATATGTATTTTTGATCAAATTCAAATCAAAATTGAGTCAAAGTCGAGTTTGTGAGTCAAAATTATGTCAATTTCATATTAATCTTGAGTTATCGGGTCAAATTCAACTTGGCGGGTCAAAATTGAGTAGACAAGTCAATCCAACATTCCAGTCTAACATGAATAATTAAGTGGATTAGATACTTTGACTCGAACCTAACTCGAAAATTAAGTGGGTCAACCCAAACCCGATTTTTCTAAGTCAAGTTCAGATTGAGTTGTCAGGTCGAGCCAATTATTGACACCCTTAATTTTTTTTAACTAATATTTATTGATTGATTCTCCTCAAGTTAAATATACCTCATCATCACTATAGTCTTATTTAGAATAATATGGCATTTTTCTTTGAAAGTTTTTCTTATTGTTGACCTCACTTTTGGAGTGAGCTCTCAACTTCCTCATCATAGATCTATGACTCTTATAGACACTAAGAACTCTTTAGTCATAAGACACTTCTAGTGATTAGATGAACACTTAACATAAGTCTAGAGACTTAGAAGAGTTAGCCATAGGAATAGGTTATGTCTTAAGAATTTATGAAGACTTGCCTACCCCATAGTCTTAAATGCAATCCTTGCTTCCTCCCTCAAACCAAACCTAAAATTCAAATTCAAAATTATAAATTCAATTCCAAATCAAATGATTGAAACCCATGATCGGATTCAAATTCCAAAACCCTTCCTAAGCCCTTTGATTTTATCTTATGGACTTAGTCTTAACCAAATTCAAATCGACTCCAATTTAATTGATTTTCTCAAGTACCAATTCAATCTCAAATCAAATCCCAACCCAATTCCAAATCAAATGACTAGAACCCAAAATCAAATTTAAATTCCAAAATCCCTTCCTAAGTCATATGAACCACCTTCATATGCTTAGCCAAAATTCCCTTTAAACCAAATCAAACTTGATTGATTTCTTTATAAATCAATCATTCCTTCATTTATATTCACTAATATAAATGAAATCTAAATTCAAATAGCCAAAACTAAATCAAACCAAATCAAGACCTTTCTTAAGCCATATGGACCTACCTCCATAAGCTTAATCAAATCGCAACACAAATTAACCCAAACTCAATTGATTTCTTTATAAATCAATAATTCTTTCATTTATATTCACAAATATAAATGAAACCCTCCCTCTAATGACCAAAAATAAATCAAACTAAAATAATTCCCTACTTAAGTTCTTTTGACCTACATCTTTAAGCTTGGTCAAATTTATTTCCAAACCACTCCAAACTCAAGTGATTTTCTAATGAATCACTTATATTTTCATTTATATTCACAAATATAAATAAAATATAAATCCAAATTGCCAAAATCAAACCCAAATCAAATCAAATTTCTAATTCTAGCCTTTTTAGTCAATTTCTTGAACTTGGCTAAATGATACCCAAATCAAATCAATACTCCAATTTCTTCATGATTCAATCATTCCTTCAATCATTATTCCAAAAATAAACATAATCTACAATTATCAAACCAAATCCAAGTCAACTCAAGTCAAGCCCATGTTGACCCCTTTTGACTTGAAATTATCATATGAACCAAAATCCATTTGACTCCAAACCAATTGCAATTAGATTTATATTTCAATCTTAGGCTCATATGTGAGTTCAACTAAACTTGAATCAAGCCAAAACCAAATCAATTGACCCATTTTGGTCCACTTGACTCAAAGTGACCTAAAAGATTTTTTCAACCTAAATTTGATTGAACTAAGCCCATCCAAACCCCATATCATGATAAAAAATCATCATAGGGTAATCAATTACCTTGAATTGGGTCAAACCAAGTCAACCTTTAGCCCAAATGAAACTCAAATTAGCCAAAATCCACCATATACTAAATTGATTAAAACCATTAATTCAAACCAATTCATAATCAATGATTGAACATGACCAAACCCTCACCCAATTGAGCCAAACTAAGTCCAATTGGCCATTTGACCTGAGTTGACCCAAATTGGCCTAAAAAGCTAAAATGGGTCAAATCATGATTTGATCCAAATTGATTGCAACAAATGGCTCAAGTTCATTCCAAATTATTTATTGAACTTGACTAAAGCCATAATTGAGCCCAATTTGACCAATTGGTCAACTTGACCCAACCTAGCCCAAATTGACCAAAATCTAAATTAAACCCAAATTAAACCAAAGAAAAGTTTACAATCATTTTTAATTAACCAATTGAACATGAACCAACACCTAACCCAACCCAATTTGGTCCAATTGGTCAAATTGGTTAACTTAGTCCATTTGACCTATTTGAATTCAAATGAGCCAAAATCAAACCTAAGCCAAATTAATCAAAACCACATGAACCAAAACTCTTCAAAATATCATTTAAACCTAACTCAAGCCTTGGTTTGACCCAATTTGACCAATTAATAACCCAACAATTGAACTCATTTGACCATATGAAGCCAAACCACCCCAAATCAACCCATGAGACCTTAGGAGCTGGCCAAATTGACCCAAACCAGCCCTAGCTCATTCCCAAACTAGCCCAAATCCAAGTAGGACCCAACCTAAGGGAATCAACCATTGAAAAAGCTCATTTGTATTAGATTCTTGCCATAAGAGCTAAGGTCCACTCTCCCATCACCATGGCAGCCACCCCATTATGAAATGGGGCTAGCCTCCCTAGCCCACCATAGAACCAATAGGATCGGCCATGGACCAAAGGGAGGTGAACCAAGTCACCTCCCTTCATACTCGAGCACCCAAAGGACCAATACTCAATCTTCCATATCTTGCCCAGGGCTCCCACGCCTGTAGCTTCCTCCACTCCACAGCCGAATGGTGGAGCGACGTGACCTTTAACACCTCGTGGAATCGAGGGAATTTGGTGGACGTTAGATCCATCACACTTTCGAGTTGCAGTATACACCTCAATTTGACGACAATTATCATAATTGTATTATCGCTCCCAGAGTAGAAACAAAATCCCTCATAGCATTTTCAAGCCCGAGCCTCCTTCTATCAGGAACTCCTCTCTCTCTAAATGAAATAAAATGAGGGTGCTTCAATTCTTCTTCCCACTCCATCGAACTTTAATTAAACTCACACACACCATCACCTACACCTCAAATGCTTTAAACCAAACCACCATGTACTTCCGAAATACTACAATCAAGAAGCGACAAATAGGAGGAGCTTGGTCCATAGAGCAATCTCATCTCAAATCAAAGCTCGATGCGGCTCAGCCGAGGACTCACTTACCAAGCGAAACTTCCTGATCGTTGGGCTAGTCCTGAGCTTCGTGAGGTAATTTCTCAAAACCAAGCCTTGAATGAAAATGTGTTGGTCCTTTTTGAAGTAAATTTGTATTTGAACTTATCATAGCCATTGGATCCTTGTAGATCTTTTGCTCAAAGGTGTGGGTTGAGTTTGGAGTGGATCCGAGCTTAGGTGAGTTTGGATCGAGTGATGGACGGGCTCCGTTGTTCATCGCTTGTATGAAGATTGATCATGGGCCGTCTATTCCGCGTGATTGGAACGGACGACTGTGATCAAATCAGGTAGAATCCCTCTCTATTTTCTCCTTAATCACGAGATCTGATTGTGACCATCCGATCTTAGATCAGATGGTCCACGAGAAAGTGCATCTGCCACAATCCAAGTGAGCCTCCCGATTTGATAACTTAAATACCCTATCAATCGATCCCGTGGAAAGCATATGCTCTCCGTCTGAAACCACGTGAGGAAGTTAGAGATTAAGAGGGCTATTTTAATTAGTTTTGAAGGTTGAAACTTTCTAAAATCATAACTAATCCTAAAATATTCAAAAAAAATATAAATGAGGGCTCATTTTAAAGATATTTTAGAGTATAATCCAATAAAATTATTATTACTTAATTTTAAACAGTAATTTATACTTATTAAGGTTTAATTAAAAATTTAATTAGCCTAATTACTCTCTGATTAATTATCCAATTAATTTCAAATTTTTTAGAGATGTTTTGGCCTCTATTTTTTTCTTGAAATTTGTTGGATGGTTAAGAAAATCAATGGATTAAGCCAGTACCAACCTTAATTAAATGAAGCAAAGTAGATTAATTAATTAATTAAGTTTATTGTCCTCTGTTAACAGTGAGGAGTCTTAGGGAAGTGGTTTGGGTTTATTCCTCATGACCATTTCATTAAGCCTCTTCATTTATTTCAAATTAATTAAAGCTTAAATAATTAATTAGCCACTTAATTAATCAATTAAAAGAAAATATATCTAATTATTTGAGAGCCTCATTGGATGTTTGAAATGACTTAGGGATTGGGATTGATGCCTCTTCCTTGATATATTTTCCCTAAGTTAATTTCATCATTCCAATTAAAGGATATAATCAAAGGATTTAATTAACCAATTAATGGCCTAATTAAGTTAATTTAAAATCCATTCATTCATAACCTTCCTTAATTAACTCTTGGGTAGCTCTTTGGGTATTCAATAACTTAAAGAGAGAGCTAATAAAATTATGGTTAGCTCACATGTGTGAGAAAATCATAAAAGTAATTAAGTGAGTCCCTTAAGTTTAATTAATAATTAATTATGAATGAATTGCATTAGGCCCCTTTCATTTTTTAGAAGCATTGCTAATTTACTTTTTATGTGGTTGCATCTTATATTGGCTCATCATTATTTAGTTAGTTAACTTAAGGTGATGTAGGTAATGGCTAATTAATTGATTTAATTCATATCTTGACCTAATTAAGACATAAAATCAACCTAATTATTTTTCATTGAATTATATTAACTCATACATATGGGGAATGTGATTAGGATTAACAAACCTCTTTCACATTTCTTAAATTAAATCAAACATAAAGATCAAAAATGGCTTTAAGAAATTTTGATTTATTTTCAACGAGTTTATTTAGTATGATTATCCTTAGGACTTAGTTGAAATGAATGAAATTATATGCTTGTGTTTCTTTATTTCTTTCCAATCATGTTAAAATGATATATTCCACTTGTATTCATGCATTCACTTCTTTCAAATCAATCAAATGAAAATGATTTCCTTTATGTCAATTTGTATGTGTTGACTTAATTAGAAATATGTGTGACTATTACCACAATTAAATCTCAAATATATTTTCAAAAACTTATTAATGAAGAATAATATGTATATTGTGACTTTAGTTATGTATACATAAGAAAAGCATGTGAATATAAGCTTAGTGTATGAAGTGAAGTCTCTTTCTTACATTCATGTGTTGATTTGCATAAGTTTGAATGTTAATGGGTATATTAGTTTGGATATTCCGTGGACACATGACTTTAAATAGCCCCAAGGAGGTTCCTACCTCACTCCCCTGGTGCAGAACAATGGTGACATACTCGTTTGATTTCATTCTTATGCATCTTAACATTGAAATTTAAATAGAGCTTTAATTCATTTACACAAATAAATCAATTCAATTAAATTCTACTTTTGCATGATTTTCATTCTTATAGTTGTTTATATATCCATATGTATTTAAGAGTAGCGGGTATATTAGTCTGGATATTTTGGGGACTCACGTCTTTAAGTAGCCCCAAGGAGGTTCTACCTCACTCCCCTGATGTAGAACAATGACACCGTACTTGCTTAAAACTTTTATACAATTGAATGTGTATATAGTTAATGAATGAAAACCCCATTTTTTTTATTAAAAAGACATGCATTCATATTTTTGTTCAAGTGGTTGAATCGATTAGTCATATGATTTAGAGTTCTTTTCTTATACTTTTGTATGGGAATTTAAATAGAGATTTAAATTAATATGACAAAATGATTCAACCAAATGAAGCATCAATTTCAAGTATATTTATTTACATTCATCATTTAAGTGTGTTAAGATACAAATTGCATGTATAGGTATGTTTATGACTTAATCATATGCATACCATATATATGATGGAAAGAAATGAACAAATATGTGTTATCTGATAGTAATTAATTATAATTAATCTTAAGATGTCTTTCTTATTAAATGAGATTATTTAAAACAAACCTAAACCTAGGATTAATTAAAATATGTAATAAGCCATTCATTAATGGGAATTGATTAATTTGCTTTAGATGTGGCTTAGGGTAGGGATGAAAGAGAGTGATCCTCTATTTTTCTCTCTTTACAACACTTAGTTGTTAGGTGTAAACCAAGTGAAACAAAAGAAAATATTAAGGAAAAAATTTACAAATTAATTAAACCATTTAAATTGTAACCACCCATCATAATTAAATCTCTTTATGCTTAGAAAATCTTAACTCTAAAGCCTAGTTAGGGCATACCACATAAGTCTTAACATACACATTAGATTAAGTCACCACTTCTAGCTTTATGTTAGGGTCATGCATGGTTTGATGTATGTTTATTTTGTGGTGTATTATTGTATACTAGATGTTTGAGTGTATGCATCGTAGACCAGATGTTAGGCTGTGGTTAGCCTAATTATATCTTCTGCAGAAGATTGTGCTTAAGGGGTGCTTAAAATAAATATAAATGCTCTCTTTTGCAGGTTGCTTAACCCCTAGGCATAATCTACATTAGGACAGGTGGGCTTGGTTACCCATGTTAAGGGTGCTAAGTTCAAATTATTCATATAACTGCTTGGGTTGTATTGTGTGTTTAGCTAATACTTATTTTGCAAGTGTAGTTAGATTTACCATTTCTATTTTTGATGTAATATTGCATTAGGAATTAGGACTAGTGTTATGGGGGTTAAGGATAAACATTGGCATGCAGGTTTAATCTTGGGGTATCATGTGATGCCTAGAAGCCTACCAAATTAAATGAAGCAAAGATGTGAAGATATGAAGATATGAAGACATGAAGACCCCCCATAACATCTACTTAATTATAATTGTAATCATTCTTTCATATACCGGGATGCATAAGGGTAGATCTCGGCTACCCATTTCTCTTTTTGGGTTGTACGACAATACCCGACTGCACCAGCTTGTTATTCTTTCACATTGAGTTTATAAATTATTTGATGATTTGTTTACATTGTGCAATGGAAATGATATGTATTTTTCTAGTTTCTTCATATATGATGATTTAATGTGTGGCATGGACCACTTAGGCTTTTAGAAAAAACTAAACTTTTTACCCCAATCACAACTCATAATTAAATTTCTAAAATAACTCATAACCTCATTTAAAGCCTGGGTATTAAATCAAGATAATTAAAAGATTTAGAACCCCTTAACTGGATATTATATGCTTAACATCATGCATATCATATTATTTCACTCTTACTAAAAGAGAGTTTCCATCCTTGCACGATAGGGGAAGACTTGATATTTGAGGGTCTCCCTTGTGGTGGAAAATACCTCTTTCTCTTTGATTTAGCCAATAGCACTATTTCATCATGCATTTAGGCATATAAAATTCTATGGCCTGTGTCAAAATAAAGAGTCCAAAATCAAGTAAAATTTGATAAAATTTGCATTAGACTAAGTCAATATTTATACCACTTATTCTCTAGTCTCTGAGGGAGTGGGTTTAAGGACTTTAGTCTCTTTCTAAAAGGATAACAATCTCGCCATCTTGCAAAATATATGACTTGACTATATGGTTTTAAAATGTAGGAGGAGTTAGCTGGTTGTCACTCCAAGCGGTTATAAGTCCAGCAGTCGGGTGGTTTACTCTCTCTTATGGAGGTAAATAATATACCCATTTTGGCCTTAGATTTAGGACGTGCTTTGGCCCTTGTTAAAGCTCCTTAGATTTAGGATTTGAGGTTGCTATTTTCCCTTGAGCTATAAGCATAAATCCTCACCTCTTAGGTATTTCTATAATCTTGTATTATGGGATTATAAGTCCTAACTTTCTAATAAATTTCAACTCAAATATATAATTCTCTTCAAATTTAAATATATAAAAGCCCAACGATAAGATTGTTTTAGAAGCTCACTAGGTTTTCTAGTATCATAAGCATCACCTACTCATCTCCTTCAGCTTTGATAATAAGTCTCTCCTTTCGATCTAACCCACTTGATTTTCCAAATATAACTAATTTATTGATAGTCCTATCTTTGAATTCTTTGGAGACAACAATTGCCTTCTTTAATTGAGAGTATTCCTAAGGAACTCACATTCCTTAGGATGTAATTAACTATGGAGGCTTGCCCTATCGAGAACTTTAGAACTTGGTTTAAATAAAACCTACTTTATTCATCCATGTAAAGTAGGAAAAAAATCTCTAGTATAATCGAAGGCCCATCATGCCTTAGGAGTCCTTATTAGGTGATTAGGTCCATCATAGGGTAGTGATTTCTACCTTTTGAGATAGTGCATTATTCCTTGATGTCATACCTGATCTCCTCAATAAGTACACCCTCAGATCTGCGTGGTGCCCTCCCTATACACACACGACACAAATCACATCTAGAAATAAATACCGTAGATTTTCTGGCAACTCCGCTGGGGATGGTTCCTCTCTCCATCTCTAGTAGACAATTGTTGTCTCCAAGCATCGATAGTAGACTTGTATTTCATATAAGTCCAAGACCATCATTCTTTTCATTGACACTTAGCTTATTTCATTCTTAAGCAAAGCTAGCCAACATCCTCTAGGTTTTAGAACCTCATTCCTTATAGGTCTTGAAACCCCTATTGGTTTTCCCTAATACGTAAAAAATAAATAAAAATTAACTCATTAAAGAAGATGACAAAAATTTAAAACCTCCTTACCACTAGCTTGGCGAGGCAAGGTTCATCTTAATGATTAAGAAAATAAATTCTTTTGCAAAATGCCACTTTCTAAAAGCATCTTTTTAGAAACTCACATAACAAATAATTTTGCACAAAATTTTCAAAAAGCACAAAACTTATATAACCAAACCTCATCCAACAATCCCCACAATTATTACATGGAGGTTCTTTTCAAAATCAAGATCAAAATCATTTTTCAAAAAACATCTTTTTTGAAATCATTCAATATACCCAAATTTATTGAATGAAGATTCTATTTTCAGATAAAATCATAGCATAAAATTGAAACTCCACTTTACATATTTCACATATGCTAAAGTTAGAGTTTCCCTCTTTTTCGAAAGCACACTTTTGGAAATAACCACATTCATTCAACATACTCAATCTTGTTGAATGAAGGTTCTATTTTCAAATAAAATCATAGGATAAAATTAAAACTTCACATAACATACTTCACATATGCCGGAGTTTAAGTTTCTCTCTTTTCAAAAGCAAGAAACCACAGATGAAAGCAAGACATATCATTGAACTCTATTTAACATACCTAAATTTGTTAAATAGATTTTCCATTTTTTTTTAAATCATATCACATTTGACTTCCACTTAGCATACCAAATTTGTTAAGTGAGAGTCTCATTTTAAAGAAATCATATCACATTTGATTCCTACTTAACATACCAAATTTGTTAAGTAAGAATCTCATTTTCAAAAATTATATCACCTTTGGCTTTCACTTAATATACCAAATTTGTTAAGTGAGAGTCTCATTTTCAAAACATAAATCATATCACATTTGACTCCCACCTAACATACCAAATTTGTTAAGTGAAGTCTCATTTTCAAAAAAACAAATCATATCACATTTGATTCCCACTTAACATACCAAATTTGTTAAGTGGGAATCTCATTTTCAAATCATTCACACACTTGGCTCCTACTTAACATATCAAATTTATTAAGTAAGAGCCTCATTTTCAAATCATAAACACATTTGACTTCCACTTATCATACCAAATTTGTTAAGTAAGAATCTCATTTTCAAACACAAATCAAATCACATTTGGTTCTTACTTAACATACCAAATTTATTAAGTAGAGAGCCTTATTTTCAAATTAAACAAATACATATAAATCACATTTTGTTCTTACTTAACATACTAAATTTGTTAAGTAAGAAACTCCACTTTCAAATCAAATAAAAACATATATCACACACATAATCAATCACCATAAGAAAATATTTTTCACAAAATTTCTAAACATACAATCACAATCTTTCCTTAGCATACCTAAATTTGCTAAGTAAAATTTTTCAAAATCAAAATTTCAAACAAGATCGCAACACAAATATCTTCAAAGGTCTCTCCAAATATATGAACTCTGCCCAACCTACTTAAATTGGTTGAGTATGAGTTCTAAAACAAAACCATATGGCAAAGACCCTCCTCACACATCAAAATCTCTCCAATGAGCCCCACTTAACATAACTAAATTTGTTGAGTGTGGGTTCAAATTTCCAAATCAAGTCTAGAATTTATTTTTGAAGCTGAATACTAAGACAAGGGGCTGATTCAGTTATATTTTTAGCAAAAGCAGAGTTTTAGCTCAGTTAGTTTTTGTTCAGCTCAGTTTAGTACACATGGCTTCTAGCAAGTTTGTGTTCTCTTTTCCATCCGATCTTGACTTGGCGCTAGATCAGGCCAAGCTCACCTCACCTGTTGTGCTTATAATTCAGTTTGGTCATGGATTCAAGGCTGTGCAAGTTACTTGTGATGGGGCAGTCCTCACAACAATCAGTAGGGAGGAGGTGGCGGGGCAGACGCCACTCATTCGCCTTGACATGCCTTCTGACTCTACGTTCCCTCCAATGAAGAGGAAGGCAGTAGAGGTCCCCATAGTGAGAGTAGTAGCTTTAGCACAATCAATTCCATTGGTTGCACCAGCATTGTTAGTAATTCCCCTATATGTTCCATCAGTTGTTCATTCTATTGCCCCGACGAGGGCTGACACCTCCTCGTTGGTCCCCTCAAAGGGGAATGCTATCTTGACCTCCAAGATAGTCTCCCCTACCTTCGAGGTAGGTTGTAGCTCCCATCCCACTCGACTCACCTGCACTCAATGCCGTAATAAGAGCCAAAATGTTAAGTAGCATCACGAGGGAGCAACTGTAGAGGTTGAGGTAGCATCCCATATTATAGAGGAGGGTTCACCCAGGGAGGTCTCCCCCTTACTTAGAGGTAATAAGTTCTATCTCCTCTCAGGATTAGATATAGAGGAGGACTATAAGAAGATTATAGCATCACCTCTATCACCAGCATATTATGAGGTACTAGCTAGAAAGAGGAGGAGGCCCTACATTGGATTACATTCAATTATTCACCAGATAGGTAGATCCTATGAACGCTTAGAGTCCGGTGCATTATTCGACTTGAGGTCTTTGATCCCTAGGAGCGTCAAGGATCAGACACACAGAGCTAGATTCATGGAGACCCAAGTGGCGGTGCAGGTAGATAGGAGAGGAGGTATGTCCATATCGGCCACCTCAGATTTGGATTTCCCTACTGAGTCATATCGAGTATAGTACTGACTGTGATCGCATGAGGAGAGCTCTGTTGGCGGCGTTATTCTCCATTATCACGCCCATCAACTACCTTCACTAGTACATGTTCCAGCATCCCCTGTGCCGGCCAAGGCACAAAAAACATCATCACGGGAGAAGAAAGCCCTGTTGGTGATCCAGCTGTGGCCTCAGGGTCCTATTCCATCTACTGACACTGGGTTGAGGTGAGGTCGCTCCTTCTTGACCTTGGTAAAGAAAAGAAGGCGAGTGTTTCCCCCTACCTCACCTCAGTTGGCGTAGTAGTAGGGGAAGGCAATAGTTCTGTAGTTCCCATGGAAGTAGATCCCCCTAGAGATAGCATTCCACTGATAATGGGTAGTCATGAGCATGTATCTTCTAGCGAGCATAGTCCTCTTAGAGATATCACTCTAGTGGCAGGCAGTGTTAGATGCATTTATGTCAGTGAGCATATCCCTACTACCGGTCAGCCACGAGTGTTTATACTGACACGGCTAGATCATTCCTTAGATGACATTCTAGCATAGTATTTTGTGGAGAAGAGAGAAATCCTAGGAAGCGATCGGTCTGATTATGGGGAGGGAAAGGTCAGTTTTGACCCCAATGAGGATGATTTGTTAGAGGACTCGGTGGAGGTCCACATGGTCGATACTAGGAGCTCCCTCCATAGAGACCAGCAGAGTTAGGAAGGTATTGTGATTGAATAGGATGACGCCGTCCATTCAACCTAGCACCTCCTCCACCAGCTTAGACATACATATTATCACATTGACAAGATGGGGAAGAAAATTTAGGAGTTGATGATAGTAGTTTCAGATTGCGAACTTCGACCTCAGTTTCTGACTTTCTCTCATAGTGGTGAGAGCAAGTTGGCACATACCTCAGATCATCCTAGATGCATTCTCATAGAGGAAGATAATGGTAGCTTGCATAGGAAGGTGGTGGATAGTACCTCCATGCATGAGAAAGATATCAAACACATGGTGGAATAACAGGTAAGGGAAGCGCTATCACAAGCCCGAGGTGGTTCATCTATTACAAAAGGTATACCCTACCCGTAGGAATTTGATGTAGTCCAATATCCTAAGGGTTTGGTGCATCCTTCTTTCAAAATCTTTGATGGCAATGGAAACCCTCGCCAACATATTGCACATTTTAGGGCCAGCTGTTGCAACACCAGAGGTAGCGATGCCCTTCTTTTTAGATTATTTGTTAGCAGTTTGGCGGGTGTTGTGTTTGATTAGTATGCCAAACTGCCCAACAGTTCGGTAAATACATTTGTTGAGTTGGAGCACCTCTTCATCAAGAGGTTTGTTGGAGCTCAGCAAAGGATTACTGTAGGCGACCTCATTGTAGCAAAAAAAATCCTAATGAGTCCCTTGTTGATTATATTCTCAAGTGGTGAAACCTGAGTATGAAATGCAAACCACAGTTGTCTGAACAACACATCAGAGAGATTCTCCTTAAGAACATCCATGACCCGGTTGCTTTCATGCTCAAGGGTTTTATAATCAAAACCTTCGAGAAATTAATCGATAAGGCGGCTAGTCTACAAGAGGAAGCCAAACAGTTACCTTTCTAAGACCAGCCAGCGAAGCCCAAACCTCATAAGGCATTTGAGAAGAAGCCAGGGGTAGTCATAATAGTTGATAAGGGGAAGCATCCAGCTAGGGTTCAGATAGACTCGAGCACCTCCTCTCCCTGCCACCTCCATCATCTGGCCCACCTTAGTTTTCATAGCGGCCACCACCACCTTCTCATCATCCTCAGTCCTCTCCACTAGGTAGGTACGTGCACTCATGCCGATAGATTGAATAAGCCTTATTTATTGAAGAGAGAGGTAGTCATGAAGATCTTTAAGAATTTTTAAAGAAGCTTGATTTCTAGTTACTAGAGCCTAAGAGGCTAGAGGAAGTCGGCAGGAGTCATGATCCAAATTATTGCTCCTACCACCGCATGTTAGGCCATGTCTTAGAAGATTGTATTACCTTTAATGACTGGTTTGAGCATAGCTACAAGTCGGGTGCCATCGTCATCCCTAAGGAATACCTGTTAGAATAATATTTTAGTTCTATTAGAGTAATCCTTGGGGATACATGCGATCTTCTTAAGATAAAAGAAGATTGAGATATCTCCTTATCTCGAACATCCAAGAAAATCATTTCTAAGATCAGAAAACTACCCTTAGAGGTGCTTGGGGCATCTCAAGCCTCCAACTCCAAGGAAGGTTTGCAAGTTGCTAAGGACAACTTAAGGGCGACCTCACTTACTTGATAGTACGTGGCGTAACCAGATTTGACTCTTTCGAGTTGTAGCCTCTCAGGTTAGCTCTTATATATTGTCAGAGGAGGGGGGGGGGTGCCAAATCACTCACTCCACTTACTTAATTTCTATTTTGTACCTCCATCTAAATATGAAGAAAATGATTACTTACATCATATCACCGATGATCTTCATGAGTTTATTCCTATAAAAGCTCTCACAAGTAATAATAACTCCTGCTTCTTCTTCTGATTTAGAAATGGATTATCCATTTTTTAATCATTCAGGTTCACCCATTGAGATTGATTTGGAGTCATCTGACTCTGATGATCCTGTAGGAGAAGCTGTAGGTGAACCTGATGAGTAGGTAAAACTTTCCACTAAATTAGCTCATGAAGTTAACCTCCGCAGTGGCAAAGTTTTACCTCTTAGAATAGCACCTTAGGATAAGGGTAAGCAAGTCATTTGTTCAAGCGATCAAGTGGCCTCTCCACACGATGCTCCACTTATGGATATGCTTGTGGAGGACTAGCCCAGAGTTGACTACAATGTCCTCACTCACCTTAGAAAGTTGCCAACTAAGCTAAGAATATATGACGCCCTTGTCTTATCCAGGGAGATAAGGGAGTCATTTATCAAAGCCCTTCTTGATCCGAAAATATACTTAGCTCAACTGACCGCTATTGGAGAGGATACATGTTATTCAGAGAAGCCCATGGAGTTACATTCACCTATGAAGACCTTCTTATGGGGACAATTGATCACAACCGTCTCCTCTACATCACAGTGGATATAGGCAGATTCAGACTCTCCAGGGTGTTAGTTAATCTAGGTGCATCAGTGAACATTATGAGTCTAAAGACCCTTGCCTACCTAATGATTGCCATCTCCGAACTCCGAAAAGATTGAATGATGTTGAGAGGATTCAATGAGTAAGGCAAGAGGGCTTTAGGCTACATAGTGTTACCATTAGAGATAGATGATCGTAAGACAGAAGCCAAGTTCTACATAATTAATTTGGACACATCTTTGACTGCTTTGCTCAGTAGGCCTTAAATACATGAGAATAAGATGATTCCATCCTCTCTATATTAGTGCATCAAATTTCGAAGAGGTGGAATCGAATATTATGTCAAAGGAGACTTAAAGTCATTTTCAGTATATATGAGGACGCGACCTATTATATTCCTCAAAATCAAAAAATCTATTCTCGCAAACTTGGTCAAAGTTCAAAAATAAAAGAAAAGGAAAGAGAAGAAAAAGAAAAATAAAAGAAAAAAATGTAAGTGAGCTAAAAATAGACACTGAGGAAGATGTAGAGCTTGAAGTTAGATTCCACCCACAGTTCATTCCTCCATATAAACACATGGGTAGGATGACTCAACCCCCACCAGAAAGAGCAAGAGGCAGATCCAGAGGCAGTTCTAGAGGTAGAAGACCTCCTTGTTAGTGGTCAGCCAGTTGGAGCTATATTCCAGCTTATAGGAGTACCTCCGCTATCCACATAGACTTTGAATCCAGTTTGGAGGATGAGTCTCATATGGTTAGCATGCCAGTCAACCCGTCTCAGTCGATCCCTTTAGAGGTGACATTTAAGCATGAAAGTGATGAAGACCAGGCCTCCAAGCAAAGTATGAATATGTCCGAGTCAGTATTATGTAGAATAGTTAGACAACAGTTAGGAACCTTAGCTCTAACCCCACTTTCCTCTCAGAAAGTTGAGAGTTTGATAGTTAAGGAGGCCCCCAAGTCATCTACAGATGTCAAGCCAAAGATGTTCTTGTTGGGAGCATCATCCTCAAGTTAGGAAGCTGATGATTTATATAAAGATCTAATATAATTGCCTTTTGATTGGTATTTTCCATGTGTTCTTAATTTGGCAAAGAAGGGATTAATCCCATATACTTAGTCTAAACACAGGTCAGATTACTTTGAAAGGTTATGGGACAACCAAAGCAGATATTCTCAATTAAGACCAGGACTAGGATTCAACATAGTGGGTCCAGTCAACGATCAAAACCATTGCCTAATCATCACCAATCATTTGGAGTCTGATAGATTCTTTTCAAATCATTGTGTGCGAGGATCTAAATGATCTTAAAGTCAGAGATGCACTGCTAGAGTTTGAAGAAGAGATCAGATCAAACATTGGCAAACTCAAAGAAATCAACTTAGGAATAGAAGAAGATCCATGCCTGACATACATCAGTTCCTTGTTGAATGAAGAAGAAATCAATAGCTTAGTTAGGCTATTGACTGAGTTTAAGGACTGCTTTGTATGGAGTTATGAAGAAATTCTTAGTTTATCTCCTAACGTAGTAGCCCACAAATTAGCAATAGATTCTAATGCTAACCTTATTAAGCAAGCTTTAGACACTTGAAATTAAACATTGAGTAGCAGGTCATTTCTAAAATCAAGAAACTGATCGATGATGGTTTTATCAGGGAAGAAAAATATCCTACCTAGTTGGCTAGTGTCGTTCCAGTTAAGAAAAAGAATGACCAAATTTACATATGCATCAATTTTAGGGATCTAAATAAGGTATGTCCTGAAGATGAATTTCCACTACCAATTTTAGATCCAATGGTGGACATTGTCTCATCTCATGCAGTCTTCTATTTAATGGATAAGTTATCTAGCTACAACCAAATTAAGATGACCCTCGAAGATGAGAAAAATACTATTTTTCAAACCCTGATCAGAATCTATTGTTATAAGGTCGTGCCTTTTGGCCTTAAAAATGCTGGTGCTACATACCAGTGGGCCATGACTTAGATCTTCATCGAACTTATTCATCATCAAGTTGAATATTACGTTGATGATCTTATAGTTAAAAGTAAAGAAAGGGAATACCACCTCTTTGACTTAAGTGTAGTTTTCAAACAGTTAATACAAATCACCTCAACATAAATCCCCTGAAGTGTGCATTCAGAGTAGCTTCAGAGAAATTCCTTGGGTTTATTGTTCGACACCGTGGGATAGAAATCAATTCAGAGAAGATCAAGGCTATCATATAAATGCCACCCTCTAAAAGCCTAACTCAACTTGGATCATTTCAAGGGCAGTTGGCATATCTAAGATGTTTCATTTCCAACCTATTAGCAAGGTGCTAACCATTCTTAGCAGTTGTCAAAAAGGATTCCAAGTTCAAGTGGGATGATAAGTGCCTGCATATTTTTGAAGACATCAAGCACTACCTGATGATGCCACCAGTTCTAGCATCCCCTATCCCAGGCAAGCCATTGATACTATATATTACTATATTAGATGACTCCCTTGGTGCTTTGTTGGCCCAAACCAATGACAAAGAGAAAGAGAATGCACTCTACTATCTTAGTCATCGTTTAATCCCTATTGAGGCGAACTACCCAACTATTGAAAAGCACTACCTAACTTTAATCTTTGCATCCCAAAAGCTACAACATTATATACTTTCTCATAAGGTAAATATGATATCTAGGATCAATCCACTACAATATCTCATGACACGGCCAACGTTATCCAGACAGTTGGCGTATTGGTCCATGATTTTGTCACAGTTTGACATCACTTTCATACCCCTCTACTATGTGAAAGGACAAGAACTAATATATTTCTTAGCAGCACACCCACTTTCTGCTGATTCTTTGCTTAATGATGACCTCCCCGATGAGCAAATCATGAACTTAGGGGACATTAGCATTCACCACTAGGAGATGTATTTTGATGCAAGGAGAAGAACCACGATCTACTCTTCCAAGGAAGGCAGGGGTTGGAATAGTTCTCCAAACTTCGGACCGTGATGTGATGAGATTCTCATATCATCTATCTAATCCATGAACCAACAATGAAGTCAAATATAAGGCTCGGATTATCATTCTAAAGTTAATGATTACACTATATGTCCAGAGCATCAACATCTTTGAGGATTCTTAATTAGTCATCAAACAAATTGCTAGGTCTTATAAAGTCCTAAAGCCTAAGCTCCATCATTACCACAAGTATACCATGGAGTTGCTTGCCCAAATCCTAGAGGTTACCATCTACAAGATTCCTCGCAGAGAAAATGCAATACATTGGTCAAGAGCTTGCGGAGTTGTCAAAGATGAGTCCATACCAATAAGGGTCCAAAATAGGCAAGTCTTATCCCTTATTGATGCTGAACTCATCGAGAGACTCTCTTTTGAAGGGGAGGTTATCGTTGCCAAAAAAGATAATGAGTTAGATTGGAAGAAACCATTCATGGATTACCTAAATATAGGAAAACTACCTCAAGAGAAGTCATTAGCCTATCAGGTGAAGCAGAGAGCTCTCTCATACTCTCTTGTGAATGACACCTTATACCGACAGTCTTTTGATCATATGCAATTACATTGCCTGAACAAACATGAAGCCTATAAGATGGTGACCGAGGTACACTCAGGTTTGTGCAGAGCGCATAATCCAATCCGAGGATGAAAGCTAAGATCAAGAGACTATGATACTACTGGCCCTCAATGATCACAGATTACATGGATGTAGCTAGGAGATGCCACTAATGTCAGGTACACGACATGGTCTTACACCAACCAGCCAACATTCTACATCCTACATTGGCCTCATGGCTATTTGAGTGTTGGGGTACCAATATAGTGGGTCTGATCGATCCTCCTTCTTCCAAGGGTCATTGGTTCATTCTAGCTGCCACCGACTACTTTTCTAAGTGGGCGAAGGCAAACCCACTTTGAGAGGTCACAACTCAGCATGTGCTCCAATTTTTTAGGAACCATATCATATATAGGTTTGGGGTGCCTTGATAAATTATATCCGATAATAGTACTACATTCAAGAGCACTAAAATTAATAGCTTTGGTTGGAGACACAACATAGATTAGAGATATTCTACCATCTACTACCTAAGGGCAAATAGCTTAGCAGAAGCCTTCAACAAAACTCTCATCTAGATATTAAAGAAGACACTCGATGACAACAAGTAGTAGTGACTTGAGTAGTTAGTTGAACCCTTGTGGGCTTACCACACCACATACAGGACTCCAACTCAATCTATCCCATTATCCTTAGTGTATGGGTCTGAAGCAGTTCTACTATTAGAAGTCCAACTCCCATCATTAAGGATAGTTGTGGATAGCAGAATCACAACGGAGCAGAATGCCAAGTTACGATTAGAAGAGCTTGAAGGTTTGGAGGAGAGATACCTCTGGGCATGCCAGAACCTCGAGTTGTATAAACCCAAAATGATTCAAGCTCACAACAAGCTAGTTCGTCCTAGAGCTTTTCAAGTAGGAGAGCTTGTTATAGTTCTGAGAAGACTAATTGTTGCCCGTCGAAAGATGAGAGACAAGTTTGAACCTACTTAGGAAGGCCTTTTGCCATAGAAAAGTCTAACCAAGGAGGATCTTATCAGCTTATAAATTATAAGGGAGAGTGCCCCATGCTTCCAATCAACGAGCTTTACCTAAAGAAATATTATCCATAAATCTTGTTTGAAATTAATCATCAATAAAATTTCTTTCGTCTCAAATTCCATCTCTTCATATTGGTTAGAAATATCTTTGCTTGTGAATCTACCACGATGTGTTTATGGTAGGTGTAAGGAACGCAAGCGGCATCCTATCCTTTAGCAACATAACACCAACACAAGCAACACACAACCACATACAGAACAAACACATATCTTTTGTTCATGCTATTTTGATGTGGGATAAAGCCCCCTGGGGCACTCACTCATTAGCTGCTCTAGGTCAGGCTGACATGTTACCTTGCTAGTGTGTCACCCCAGTGGTTACTCGTCAAGAGGATGTAAGTCTATAAGCTTTCTTCCTAACTTAACCATTGCAAATCGACGAGCACCTTTTTAGTTTGGTAGGCCTTACTGCACAGCTGCTAAGCTACCCCATGTTGACTTTATTTAAGAGGATGTAAGCTTACATGCTTTCTTCTTGAACTAGCCATTATGCACTGACTGGGTCGAGTATATTTGAGGCTTAGGATAAGTCCCCCCAGTGGCTCCTTTCTTCCTGACTACTTCAAGTTTGAGTCTAGTCCTTACACAGGACTCCCCACTTGGTAATACAGGTTGGATAGCATCACGTCTGACTATCCGATGATCATTTTCATCTATGAAGATGTAAGTCTACAAGCCTTCTTCTTAGATTGATCGTCACAAACTGGCGAGCACCTTAGGTTGGTTGGTTATTGCCATGCTGACGACGACCCACCTGGTGGATACACCACTCATGGAAAATGTAAATCTATTAGCTTTCTCCTGGTGTTGGCCACTGTATACCTAAATGCTTTCTTTTACAGGGTCATGGATAAAGCCCCTAGTCACACCTCCCCTGTGGGAACTCTATTTAGATCACGTCCTTAGTGACCCCATTTAGACACTACCCTGGTTACTCTAGTATTGGATAATCCCCTTTTCCTAGTAGCCACCTTGTGGTTAGAGAATTTTTCTTACGGATGTGTAGATTCTCCCTTGGTTCAGTAAGTCTGAGATAGGACTAGGTTGATATGAGCTCCTTCTCAGTGTGGTCCCTTGCACACCAACAGGGTCCACACAAACACATAAACTAAAAAAATATATATCTTCGCTTATGGATTAAGAGAAAAACCCTCAGCAGTACCTTTTCCCTAGTGGCATCCTATCTTTAGGGCAGTGTCAGTAAAACTCCCTATAGGAATCACTTGACTACTTTTGAGTTGAGGTAAGTCCTCGGGTCGATATTTTCTTAGTAGTCACCCTTAGGTCAGGTTTGACTTATCGTGCCACCAACAGGTCACCCCGACGGTCATCCTTCCTTTGGAATATGTAAGTCCATTACACATTCTCTCCAGCACGACCGTTGCACACCAACGGGCAACCTTAAGTTGGGTTCAATTTGTTGTGCTAGCAACCTATCACCATAGTGGTTCTTTGTTTAGGAGGATGTAAGTCAACAAGCTTTCTTCCTAACATGACTATTGCACACCGAAAGGCACCCCTTTGGTTGGTTAGCTCTACCTCATGGCCGGTAGACTATTCATTTGGATTTATAAATTTAATATAGGACTTGATTGATATTAGCCCTTTCTTAGTGGATCCATCGTACATCGATAGGGTCGATCTTAAAATGAAGTTAATTCTGACTATCCTTGAGTCGATATGAGTCCACAGCAACATTGGCTCAATAGTCACCTTAGGTCAGGTTCAATTTGTTGCGCTAGCAACTGATCACCCAATCATTCCTTGTTTATGAGGATGTAAGTCTGCAAGCTTTCTTCCTAGATTGACCATTGCACACTGAAAGGCACCCCTTAGGTTTGTTAGCTTTATCTCACAGTCGGTAGACTATCCCTTTGGATTTGTAAATTTAAGATAGGACTAGGCTGATATTAGCCCCTCCTTAGTGGATCCATTGCATATCGATAGGGTCTATCTAAAAT
Organism: Cymbidium sinense; assembly: GCA_021442155.1. Lineage (NCBI taxonomy): Eukaryota > Viridiplantae > Streptophyta > Magnoliopsida > Asparagales > Orchidaceae > Cymbidium > Cymbidium sinense. The sequence continues at coordinate 44,715,619 of CM038227.1, read as the reverse complement.
GAAATTAATCATGACTATCCTTGAGTTAATATGAGTCCACAGTAGCTTTTGCTTTGTAGTCACCTTAGGTCAGGTTCGATTTGTTGTGCTAGAAACCGATCACCCTAGTGGTTCCTTGTCTAGGAGGATGCAAGTCTACAAGCTTTCTTTCTAACTGGACAAGGTATCCCTTAGGTTTGTTAGCCCTACCTAATGATTGGTAGACTATCCCTTTAGATTTGTAATTCTAAGATAAGCTTAGGATGATATTAGCCCCTTCTTAGTGGACCCATCACACACCGACAGGGTCCATCTTATCAAAATCACTATCCTTCCATAGTAGAAACCCAAATTAAATCCACCTTATCCTCAGTGGTTCTGAGCTCATTTCTCAAGCAGTTGTGTCCTCAAAACCAAATCATATCCTCTCCTTAGTGGAGCCCCAAATCATGAGCAATCAAATCAAATTTCATCCCTAGTGGATGCCCACTAATTAAATCAAATCAAATTTCTCCCAGTCAATCAAACCTATCCATGGATGATACTGGTTCACAGTGGAAGGTTCATAATCTTAATCCCCAGTGAATCTTTTCTCCCTAAATCATGTCAAATCAACTCAACTTTTATCCTCTATGGATAACCTGAACCTCCTTCCCTAGTGGAAGGTTCACATGCTTGATCTCTCAGTGGATCCTTCCTTAATTTCTTATGCCCTTTGCATAAGTTGAGTTGCATTGCACTAAGATCTTGATTCCTTCTACATCTTGGGTTTAGGAGTAGATCATTTATGCTAGTGCTTGCGATCCTTCAGACGTTGTTGATCATCTCGGTTGCGTCGTGCTTGATTAGTTACACCACCCACCCTTTTGTTGACCTCACTTTTGGAGTGAGCTCTCAACTCTTATAGATCTAGGACTCTTATACTTAAGACACTTATAATGATTAGGTGAACACTTAAGCCTGGGACTTAGAAGAGTTAGCCATAGGAATAGGTTATGACTTAGGGATTTAGGAAGAATTGACTAATCTATAGCCGTAAACCCGATCCTTGTTTCCTCCCTCAAACCGAACCTCAAATTCAAATCTAAAATCATAAATTCAATTCCAAATCAAATGATTAAAACCCATGATCAGATTCAAATTTCAACTAAGCTCTTTGATTTTATCTTATGGACTTAGCCTTAACCAAATTCAAATCGACCCCAATCTAATTGATTTTCTCAAATACCAATTCAATCTCAAATCAAATCCTAGCCCAATTCCAAATCAAATGACTAGAACCCAAAATCAAATTCAAATTCTAAAATCCCTTCCTATGCCATATGAACCACCTTCATATGCTTAGCCAAAACTCCCTTTAAATCAAATCAAACTAGTTTGATTTCTTTATAAATCAATCATTATTTTATTTATATTAACAAATATAAATGAAATCTAAATTCAAATAGCCAAAACCAAATCAAACTAAATAAAACCAAATCAAGACCTTTCTTAAGCCATATGGACCTACCTCCATAAGCTTAATCAAATATTAACCCAAATTAACCCAAACTCAATTGATTTTTTTTATAAATCAATCATTCCTTCATTTATATTCACAAATATAAATGAAACCCACCCTCCAATGACAAAAAATAAATCAAACTAAAATAATTCCTTACTTAAGCCATTTGTTGACCTCATTTTTAGAATGAGCTCTTAACCCCTCCATCTTAGACATAGGGATTCTCTTAGATTCTAAGAGTTCCTTTATCTTAAGATACATCTAGTGATTAGGTGGACACTCAACCTAGCCCTAGAGACTTAGAAGAGGTAGCCATAGGAATAGGTCATGCCTTAAGGATGTTAGGAAAATTTCCTACCCTTTAGCTTAAACCATTTCATTAATAAAATTCACAGTCCCTTATTCCACTTAGGACTTAGCTTAAAATCATGATCCAACCAATTTAATTGAGATTTTCTCATAATTCATTTATATTCTCATTTATATTCACATATATAAATGAAATATAAATTCAAATAATCAAACTTCAAAATTCAAAATCAATTCATGAAATTTTTCTAAGTCCTTTAAGTTTTCCTTTAAGGACTTAACCTAAATCATGATCAAACCAAATCAAATTCATGGAATTTTCTCATAAATCATTTATATTGTCATTTATATTCAAATATACAAATGAAATATAAATATAAATCAATCAAATCAAATCCTCAAATTAAATTCCAAATCTAAAATTTTCTTAAGTCCTTTAAGTTTTCCCACAAGGACTTAACCTAAATCATGATCAAACCAATTCAAATTCATAGAATTTTCTCATAACTCATTTATATTCTCATTTATATTCACATATATAAATGAAATATAAATACAAATCAAGCAAATCAAATCCTCAAATTAAATTCCAAATCTAAAATTTTCCCAAGTCCTTTAAATCCCTCTTAATGGACTTAGCCTAAGTCATGATCAAATCACTTCAAACCCTTGAAATTTTCTCATGATCCATTTATATTCTCATTTATATTCACATATATAAATGAAATATAAATTCAAACAATTAAAACAAAATCCAAAAATCAAACTTAAATCTACTCAAAATCCAATCTATGCCTTTCAAGTCAAAATCTTGAACTTAGCCAAATCAACTTCATATAAAACCAAACCCTTGTTTTTTCCTTCATGATTCAATCAACCCTACAATCATGAATCCAAATATAAATCCAAACTTCAATCACTAAATCAAAATCCAATTCAAAAATCAAAGCCAAAATCCCTTCATATTCTTCCTTTGAATATGAAATTATCAAATGAATGAAAACCCATTTGACTTCAAACCACTTGAAAATGGATTTATATTTCAATCATAAGTCCATATGTGAGTTTAATCAAACTCAAATCAAGCTTTGACCAAGCCATTTGACCCACTTAGGCTCACTTGACCCAAAGTGACCTAAAGTACGCTTATGAGCCAAATTCTAATCCTAACCAAATTGGATTGAACCAAACTCACCTATGCCTCTCATCATGATCAACAATCATCATGGGATGATCAATCAATCAAATTGGGTCAAACTAAGTCAAACCTAAGAGTTGACCAAGTCAACACTTAGCCCAAAATGAAATCTAACATAGCCAAAATCCACCATAGGACAAATTGATTGAAACCATTGATCTAAGTTCACTCATGACCTATGTTTGAACTTGACCAAGCCAACATTTGAGCCTAACCTTGATGGCCCAGTTGACCCAACTTGACCTAAAAAGTCAAAATGTGTCAAAACTTGATCTAAGCCAAATTGATTGAAACCAATGGGTCAAGTTCACTCCAAATTACTTATTGAACTTGACCAAAGCCCCAATTAGTCAACTAGACCCAACCTAGCTCAATTGACCTTAGACCCAACTTGACCTAAAGGGGTCATGTTGAGCCAAATTTGAACACAACCAAAATTGATTGGAAACAAAGATATAAATCCACTCTATATGACTAACCAAACCTAAACCTACCCTTGCCCTACCTCAAATAGGTAAAATGAGTCAAATAGGTCAACTTGACCCATTTGACCTAAATGAAGTCATATGAGCCAAATTCAAAACTATACCAAATTGAATCAAACCAAAGTCAAAACATTTCAAATGGTCATATGAACTTGACTTGGTTTGACCCAATTTGACCAATTGGTCAACTTGACAGTTGACCCATTTTCACCTAAATGGGTCAACATGAGCCAAACCTTATCAAATGAATTTCAAATCTCATGAAACTTGGCCAAACCTAGTTTCTCCACATACCCAACATATCCAAATTGAAAATTAGCAAAATGATCATCCTACCCCTCGGCCATAGAGAAAATTTTGGCCTAATCCATTGGTAATTTGGTCATGCCCTCTTCAAATCCATTTGATACATTCCTAATACCTCAAGGGGACCTACCGAAGAGTGGTGCACCCAACCCAATGGGTTTGGGTGAGCCCAATTTGACCTAAGGCCAAACTCGACCCCATGGGTCAAATTGGCTCATTCCAAATCCCTCCTCCACCCAATTTGATGCACATGGGGGGTTGGCAATCCACTCAAGGCCTCAAACCGACCATGTGCAAAGAGCAAACAGCCTAAACAAACTCTCCATTGTGATCAATTGGATCAAAATGACAAAGGAGCTTGCGGCCGTCCGATCCATCAATGGGGAGATATACTTCCCCAAATTCAATTCAAAATGATCATTCCTCAATTCAATCAAGCCCTAGAGAGTGTTAGGAAAGATTAGAGAGCCTTCCTAAGCATTCTAAGAGGGATTTGGATTTGAGATTTCTTGATTTTCTCCATTGAAAATAGGGTAGCTCACTTCAACTTCCAACTTTCTCCACACTAAAATCTATTGCAATTCCTCTTGCACACTTCCTCTAAGGACCAATTCGAGTGCTCCCAAGCATCCATTTGAGTTCCCACAATAAGGAGAGAAGGAATTGGATCAAAGCCGTAAGGGACATCAAGTGGTGTTTGTTTATAGAATAATCCACTCAACCCCAAGGCCTAAGATTTTTAACAGGGCTTCATCTCCACTAGACGAAGCTACCTCATCGATCTCGAGCGCCAGTGATCGCCTCCAACGAGGTATGGAATTTTTTGACCACCTAGCATAGGAGGTGTTGGTCTTTTGTGAATGAAATTTTCAAGTCATGCAAATTCCACGGTTGGATGTGTCCTTTATTGGCTTTAGATGGTGTGGGTAAAGTTTTGTTCCAATCTGAGCTTAATCGAGCACGAATATTCAACTAGAACATGGACGATTTCTATTGAGCCTAAGGGAAGAACTAGGGAGATCTTGGCTATCCATCCATACATTTTGGATGGACGACTGAGATTATTCCCACATTTATCCTTTTATAAACCATGGAGATCCCTATCGATCATTAATGGGCGGCGATCAAAGTCGTCATCACGCCGCCTTGATGATGTTTAAGTAGGGGATCACACGGCTGCGTAAAGCGTCGCATGTGTCATGTGCATGATCAGGATTAGTTAAGGATGATTAAATTTAATTAATCTTGATCTTCTAAAAACCATATCTCTCTCAATAAAATTCAAAAAAACATGAGGTAAAATCCTATGGAAAGATAATTCAACCTAGAATATTTTAAAAATAATTTCTATGGATTTTGAATTATTCTCTTCTCTGATTTTGGGTTTTATTAAAAATTTTATTTTGCTAATTACCTTTTAATTAATCTTCTGATTAATCCCAAACTTCTTGGGTATGTTTTAGAAGATGACTTATGCCTCCTCTAATTTTCTTGGGATTTATTGAAGACTTAATTGGGGGAATTGCAAATGTGCTTCCTAATTACCCTCCTTATGTAATTAAGGATAATTAAGGTGTGATTAGTAGTTTTAATTTATTATTAGGGTTGATTAAGGCCAGATCCAGTGTATAAGAGGTTTAGGGAATAATTTTGAGGCATTTCCCCTAAGCTATTCTCTAAACCCCCTTTCTTTCTTTAATCTTCTTTTAATTAAGGGTTAATTCATTAATTATCCCCTTAATTAATTTCAAAGAAAATTATAAAAACTTCTTGAACTTAATTAATCCACTTTGGGTAGATGCTTAGGTGCTTAAGAGCCTAAGTTCAATTAAAAAAAATCAAAACCCAAATCATATGTGTGAAGGGGTATTTTGGAATTACTTAAGCTAAACCTCTTAGCTTAATTAACCATTAATCATGAGCCAAATTGCATTAGGCCCTTTTCTTCCTAAGTGCATTGCAAGTTTAAATTTCTTGTGAGTTTTTATGTCATCTCATTAGCTCATAATTATTTGATTAACTATGCTAAGGTGGTGTTAGTAAGGGTTAATTAATTTGCTTAATTCATACCCTAACTTAATCAAAATCTAAAATGAATCTAATCATCTAAAAATTAAACAAAAATATCAAACACATGTGGGAATAGGCCAGGAACAACAAACTCAACTCACCTTTTCAAAATTAAATCAAACTTAAAACTAAACAAAAATTATATTGAATACACTTTGATTTATTTTAAACCCTCTTATTCCATAAGAATGTCTTTAGGATTTAATTGAAGTGAATGTATTTACATGCTTTCATTGCTTTGATTCTTTCCCCAACATGTTAAATTTGTATGTCATGTGGTATCATGCATTCATATTTTTCAAATTTAAATTTAAAAATGAAATTGTTTACTTATGTCAAATTTGTATGTGTTGGCTAAACTATAAATATGAGTGATTATTATCACTAATAAATTCAAATTATTTTCAAAACATATAAATCAATTAGCAAATCTGAAAGTATGCTACTTATATTTTAATTATAAGCTTGCATGTGAAAGAATATAAAGGTGCGCTTAGCATAGGTTTCCCTCCCCTTTTATGTTAGCATAGTTTTGAATAGGAGTTGGTAAGATTTATGGTTCATTTGAAAAGAACCTAACACTTACCTAATTCCATATCCTATTCATCCCTATTCCATCACCTAAGAAGGGTCTATACTAGCATACATAAATTGCATAAACAAAATGAATGAGTTAATACAACATTTGCATTCTTCTTTCCAATTTATTTCTTTTGTACACATAGGATTCATTTGAACCAAATCAAAACATGAAATAAAATAAACCTAAAATAACTAAATAACTTAAATAAAACCCTCCTCTACATTGAACATGCTTTCACACTTAGAAAATTTGAACCTAAAGCCATAGCTAAGCATACCACACAAACTTTCAAAGCACACACATTAACCTATGTCACCACTTCTAATTTTAGGTTAGGATGGTGTAGGATTTGATGTTTGTTTTGTTTTGTGATATATATTTTAGACTGGATATTAGGGTGTATGCTCGAAGAATGAATGGTAGGATGCTCTTAGTCTAATCATCATTTTCTACAGGGGATTGTGTTTAAGGGGTACTATCATAAATAAAAATAAATTCTTTTGCTTACATGTGCTTAAGTCTAATATACATGCTTGGGAATTTGTGTGATTTATTTTAGCTAAACTTTATTTTATAGGTATTAGTTAGATTTTCACTTTTTCTTTTCATGTAAATTTGTGCAATTAGGATTTTGGAATGATTGTTATGAAGATTATGATGAACATTGGTCATAAGGTCCTATCTTATGCACCATGTGAAGCCTTGGAGCATCTACCTTCCAACTATCCAAAAGAAGGGACCAAAGGGGAAAGAAGAAAAGAAGAATGAAGAATAAAGCTTGAAGAACCCCATAATAATGGATTCCTTGCTTAATTATAATTTAATTCATTTGTAATTCAGGTTGTATAACAGTAGAGCTCAACTACCCACATTTATCTTTTCGGGTTTGTGCGGTGGTACCCGATCACAACGGTCTTTTATTCTTTTTGTGATTAGCTTTATAAATTGATTGATGATTTATTTAGTTTTTTGCATTAAGTGACATCTTTTTCTAGTTTCTTTCTTACTTTATGTATGGCCTGGATGTAGATTAGGCTCTTTAGGAAAAAAATAAATCTATTACCAAACTTAATAACTCAAAACTAAAAATAAAGAACTCATAACCTCACCTAAAGCTTAGGTTTAAAATCAAGATAAAAGAATTAGTAACCCTTAACTGAATGAGTATTTCTTTTACAATATCATGCACAAATGCATCTTATTTCACTCTTGATTAGAGTGCTTCCACCTTTGGCGGAGAAATTTGGCTTGACCTTTGAGAGCCATGGTGAAAACACACCTCCTCCCCTCTCATTGATTTTGGCCAATAACTTTATTTCTCATGGATTATGCATATGAATCCTATTAACCTGAGTTAAAATAATTGTCCAAAAATAAAAATAAAATGAAATTTAAATTGCATTAGATTTAGGTCATTTGAAGCATGCCCTTTACATGATCTAGTCTTTTTAGAGAGTGAGTTTAAGGACTTAGTCTCTTTCTAAATAAATAACAGCCTAGCTATCTTGCATAAGCATAATGACTTGCCTACATGTATTTAAAATTGTAAGAGGAGTTAGTTGGTGGCCATCCCCAAGAGGTTGTAAGTTCAAGCAGTCGGGTGGTTTGTCCTCTCTTGTGGAGGTAAACCAAATACCTATTTTCGCCTTAGATTTAGGTTATGCTTTCAGCCCTCGCCAAAGCTACCTAGATTTAGGTTTTGAGGTTACTTTTCCCCTGTGGGCCATAAGCTTAATTCCTCACCTCTTAGGAATTTTCTTAATCTTGTGTTAAGGAATCATAAGTCCTAAATTTTTAATGAAAAATGCAACTCAAATAAATTAAATCAATTTCAAAAATATAAAGCCCAACTATAGGATAGTTTGAGATGCTCGCTAGGTTTCCTAGCATCGTGGGCATCTCCTGCTTATGTTCCATTTTTGGCTTTGAAAATAACTCCCTCTCTTTGATCAATCCCATTTTATCTTCAAAAATAAACCAATCGATTGATAGTCCTTTCCTATTGAAATATTTGAAGATAATGATCATTTACCTTAATCAAGAGTTTTCCTAAGGAATCCCCATTCATTAGAATGTAATTAACTATGGGGGCTTGCCCTTGTAGAGAACTTAACGAACCCGATTTAAAATAAACTCTGCTTTACTTTTTCATGTAAAGTAAGGAAAGAATCTACAGTATGCATATACATCATCCCAGGAGTATTGAGGTGATTAGGTCCATTAAAGGGTAGTGACTTCTATCATTTGAGACGGTACACTATTTCCTTGATGATGTACCCGATCACCTGAATAAGTATATATGTGGATCTGCGTGGCATCCTAGAAAGATAAATTTCTATATGTTTGCCTCTTTCATTTCTCCCCATAGATTTGAAAGGTGACTCCCTATATAGAAATTTTAAACCAACAGATTTTTCGGGTGACTCCGCTGGGGATGGTTCCTCTCTCCATCTTTAGTAAATGATCGTTATCTTTGAGTATCGATAGTGGGTTTATACTTTGGTATGGATCCAAGACAATTCTTCTTTCTATTGGAACTTAGCATATTTTATTCTTAAGTTGAGTTAGCCAACATCTTTAGGTTTTAGGATCGCACTCCATGTTGGTCTTAAAACCCCCGTTGGGTTCTCCAATGGGTAAAAAAAAAAATTAAAAGATCTAAATAAAAAAAAGAAAACATTAAAAGACTTCCTCCTTATCATTCTTATGATAAGGAAAGGTTCAGTCCTAAAATAATTAAAATAAAATAAATTCTCCATAAGAACTTAGCTTTCCAAAAATGCACTTAATAAAATAATTTCCACAAAATTTTATCACCCTCATTTAACAATTCCCATAATTGTTACATGTAGAAGTTTTCAAAAATAAAACTAAGAAAATCTTCCATAAGCACAAATAAACATCTTCCTTCAATTCACTTTGATGGAGATTTCATTTTCAATAAAATGGACAATTATCTTTTCAAAGATCACAATCATAAAATTTTCTGAAAAGCACACATGGACCTTTCCTTTCAGTACACTCATACATATTGAATGGAAGTTTCATCTTCAAATAAAATTAAAATTTTCAAAAGCACATATGAACATTTTCATTTAATATACTCAAATTTATTAAATAAAGATTTAATTCCTAACTAAAATAACATCATTTGGAAATCCCACTTAAACATATCTCACATATGATTAAGTTAGAATTCCCCTCTTTCAAAAAGCAATAATCACACACAAAACAAAAATTTTACATTTCAAAAATAAGATTGATCTTCATTCTACATACCCAAATTTGTTGAATGAAGTCCACTCTTTCAAAAATTAAAACGTAAACAATCATACTTTCAAAATTCTAAACACATTTGGAACTTCATTTAGCATACCCAAATTTTTTAAGTGAAGTCTCTAAATTCAAAATCCAAAAATTCTTTAAACACATTTTGGAACTTCATTTAGCATACTCAAATTTGCTAAGTGAAGTCTCCAAATTCAAAACTCAAAATTTTCAAACACATTTTGGAACTTCATTTAGCATACTCAAATTTTCTAAGTGAAGTCTCCAAATTCAAAACTCAAAATTTTCAAACACATTTTGGAACTTCATTTAGCATACTCAAATTTGCTAAGTGAAGTCTCCAAATTCAAAACTTAAAATTTTCAAACAACTTTGGAACTTCACTTAGTATACTCAAATTTGTTAAGTAAAGTTTCCAAATCCAAAATCAAAAATTTTCAAACACATTTTGGAACTTCATTTAGCATACTCAAATTTGCTAAGTGAAGTCTCTAAATCCAAAACATCAAAAATTTCTGAACTTATTTTAGAACTTCATTTAGACCAAATTTGCTGAAGTCTCAGTCAAAACCAAAATTTTCAAACTTTTGGAACTTCTTTCCTTAGCATACCAAATTTGCTAAGGAGAAGTTTCCATTTTCAAAACCAAAGTCATCAAAAATTTTGAACACATCCTTTGGAATTTCATTTAGCATACTCAAATTTGCTAAGTGAAATTTCCATTTCACAAAACCAAGTGAGATTTCATCTTTAGCATACTAAATGTGCTAAAGTAAAGTCTCCACTTTCAATCAAATCAACACTTAGGATTTCCTTATTTTGCTAAGGATCTACCCTTTCAAAATCAAAACATCGAAAATGAAACACGTAGGATTTTCTTAGCATACCTAAATTTGTTAAGAATCCTATTTTCAAAAATCAAACAAAACACACTTGGGTTCTTCACTTAGCATTTCTAAATTTGCTAAGTAAGAATTCTAAAATTTCTTAAATCAAAATAAAACAAAAAAAATTACCAAAAGAAATAATCAGTTTCTCAAACACTTCACTTAGCATACCTAAATTTGATAAGTAAGTGAAATTCCAAAATCAATCAAAGAAAAATAAAATCAATTGACCCTTACTTTAACATACCCAAATTTATTAAAGAAAAGGGTATTCAAATCAAAAATTTGAATTCAAACAAACATGAACCTATGGAAGCATCTTTCTCAAAAATTTTGAATCCATATTTTAACATACCTAAATTTGTTGAAGTTGGATTCATATTTAAAATTCTTCTTTCAATCAAATCTTCTCAAATCTATTTGAACCCCACTTAACACTTCCAAGTTGTTGGATGTGAGTTCAAAATTTCAAATTCAAAATTCAAAAATCTATAAAGACAGAAATTTGATACAAACTCATTTCTCATTGTAGATCCCGATTAGATTGAGTTTTGGTCTTTCCGCTTATTGAGATGGTTGGTTCACAGAAGTTCATTTTTACCTTCCCCATGGTATGAATCTAGCTTTGGATCAAGCCAACTTCTCCTGACTGGACCATAAACATCTGATTCACTTTGGTAGGGGATTTGAGGGAGCCATGATTACTTGTGAGTGCACTCCCCTCACTACAGTTAGTAGGACCTTGGTGACCGGGCAGAAGCTGGTCATCGGGATTGACTTACCCTTTGACTTTGATATCTCCTCATTAAAGAGAAAAGTAGTGGTAGTCCCACTTGATTATAGCAAGCGTGTACCTAGTACCGGCCCCTGACCCCGAGTTTTCATCTAGTCAGGCTAGCACCATCTCATTTGTACCCTCTAAGGGTAAGGCTCCCCTGGTCTCAGGGCTTGCCTCCCCTACATTTGAGTATGCATCTAGCTCTCACTCCTCCCATCCTACCCAGACATAGTGTAGGAATAAGAACCACATGATCAAGCGGTACCACACCATGATTGCTAGGAAGTTAGAGGCAGCAGCCCATTCAGCTGTGGATGAGTTCCCCATTGTTACTTCACCACTGATTATAGAAAACTGGTTCCATCCTCTCTTTGGATCATACAGAGAGGATGTTAGGAGGATCCATTCATTACCTCCTCCAGTGGTGCATTATCAACCAGTAGTTACCAGGAGCAGGAGGTCATACGTCAGCCTCCAATCTATCTTATGCTAGTTGGACGGACACTGAGTCCATAACTGGTTTGATCTTGATCCATCCCTCGCATGGGAAGCATATTGAGAGGGCCTGAGGCCCATACAACACATATTACTAGCAGGGAGAGGTGAGGTTTTGTTTCAAAGATTCTTGATTTTTCTGGCTACCGGTATACCATAGCATCCTTCTTGGGACTAGTCATCATGGGAGCGCTCTGCATGAGGTGGTGTCTCCACCACACTCCCTCGCCATCACCAGTCAGTCTCATCTCAATTCCATCCATGAAGGCCATATTGGAGAAGCACCCATTGGTAACATGGGGAGGATCCTATCCCCATCACCTATTATGGCAAGGCCAAGATCTCTCGACCTTCTAGTAGTGGTGTGCGAGAAGGAGCGACACGAAGCATCGTGGTCATCCCTTCACCAACTCTGCCTATACAGCAGGATGTGGAGATGGTGACAGTCATTTCAAATATTGCAGATGATAGTCTAGCTACCCTAGTGATAGTGGAACATCCTAGGATTGTTACCCCTTTAATGGCTAGTAGATGAGTGTGTCATTCAGTGTCCCGATTACATGATTGACTCTTGAGGTGGTGCCTCTCAATGCACGATAGTGATCACACCGGTTAGCCTAGATTATTTGTACCTACTCAGATGGATCATTCATTAGATGAGATAGTGGCATATTTTTTCATGGAGAAGAAGGAGATCTTGGGGTATGAGTCGATGAAGAGAGAAAGTCGACTGATCCCATGAAGATGAATGACTTGTTGGGAACTCAAGTATGCATGGTTGACACTAGAGGATCTATTCTTAGGGAACAATAAGCCATGGAAGGTGATGAGGTTGATCAGAATACAGATCGGCGACACCTACATTGAGGCGAAGGATGAATTGATAGGATGACACATCAGTTAGAGGACTTGTTAGCAGCTATTTTAGTGCATCAAAAATAAGCCCCTTTAGTTCATCCTACTATAGTCGACATCAGTCAGCCTGAGTTAGTGGATGTCTTAGACCCAGTCAAGACTCTACCTCCCGTTGAGCAAAGTAGCATTAGAATATATAGTAAGGTAGTGGAAAGTACCTCCATACAAGAAAAAGACATAAAATCCATGGTTAAGCAGCAAGTGAAGGAAGCTTTGGCTCAAGCCCAGGGAGGATCATCAGTTCCAAAGGGTAGACCTTACCCAGAGAAATTCGATGCTATCTAATATCCTAAGAGTTTCATGCCTCATTCCTTCAAAAGCTTTGATGGCAATGAAAATGCAAGGCAACAAATAGCACATTTCAGGGCCAATTATTGCAACACAGGTAGCAGCGACGCTTTGCTTTTTCGCCTTTTCATTAGTAGCCTAGCGGTTATTACTTTCGATTGGTATGTTGAACTGCCCAACAGTTCAGTAAAGATATTTGCTAAGTTAGAGCAACTCTTTATCAAGAGATTTGTTGGAGCTCGAAAGGTTACTATATCTCTTTGTAGCACACAGTGAGTCCCTCATTGATTATATTCTTCGATGCATAACCTGAGTATGAAGTGTGAATCACAGCTATCTGAATAGCATGCCATTGAGATTCTCTTAAAGAATATCCATGGTCCGGCTGCCTTCATGCTTAAGGGCTTCACTATCAAGATATTTGAGAAGCTAATCAACAAGGTGGCTAGTCTATAAGGAGAGGCCAAATAGTTGTCTTTTCAAGATCAGTTGCCTAAGCAAAAGCCACAGAAGGTCTATGAGAAGAAGCCGCAATGATGGTTAGGGGAAGCGACTAGAGATCGGTTAGAGAGACCACCACCTTAGCGCCTCCACCTTTGCCACCAAAGGACCCTACCACCTCCACAGACCTCATGGCCAGCCCACCTCGATATCACCGTGATGGACATGCATGCATGCTGGTATGGTCCACCTACTCATTTAGATAAGTTAAACAAACCTTATTCTTTTAAGAGTGAAATAATTAGGAAGATCTGTAAGAATCTCTTAAAGAAACCTGATTTTCAACTACTCGAGCCTAGGAGAGTGGAGGAAGTAGGTAAAAGTCATGATCCAAACTTTTGCCCTTACCATCGTATGCTAGGCCATGTTTTGGAGGATTGCTTCATATTCAAGGACTGACTTGAACACAGTTTTAAGACTGGTGCTGTAGTTATCCCAAAGGAATACCTTATGGAACAATGTTCCAGTTCCATTAAGGTAATCCTTAGGGATACATGTGATCCTACCAAAACTAAAGAAGGTTGGGATATTTCTTTATCCAAAATCTCTAAGAAAATTATTCAGAAGATAAAGAAGCTTTCCTTGTAGGTGCTTGAGTTAGCTCAAACCTTCAATACCAAGGAAGGTTTGCAAAGTTGCAGCTCCTAGGAAAGGGGAGTTCAGTGGCAGCAACAACAACGTGTGTCAGCCCGGGATAGCCCTTTAGTGCAGCCACCGATCGTGTCCAGCCTCCAACCTATAGTTGCAGCTTCCACACCGGGGACTTCTTCCATTTCAACTAGCTCTTCTATTTCTTCTACTAGTAGAACTCTTGTATCAGTGAATAAGGGCATCAAATCCTTTACTCACTTTGAATTTCTACTTTGTGCCTCCAAATAATTCAATTGAAGAATAAAGCTAGTTTGAATTACATTTATGTCACTTGGGTTTGTCTTCTTCTATTCCTATGATAACTCTTCAAGTCTAAATAAATAACAACTGATCTTCCTCTTTCGATTGAGTTGGACTTTCCAACTCAATATCTTTGAGATAGACTTGGAATCATTTGATTCAGGGTCCCATAGGAGAAGGCTGGGTGAGCTTGCGGTAGAACCTTCCACCACCTTGAGAGATCAGCAGTCAACCTCCGTGGTGGCAAGGTCCTACCTCCTAGGGGCACCTCAAGATAGAGGGAAATAAGTCATTGATGAAGATTGAGAAGCCCTTCCAGGATGCTCCACCCTTGGATATGCAGGAAGGTGGACTACAACATCCTTTCTCATCTAAGAAAGTTGTCATCTAATAAATATCTTATCTTCAAAAGAAATGAGAGAATCATTAATCAAGGCTCTCCTTGATCCTGAAATATGCTTAGCTCAGTTGACCGCTATAAGTGAGGAAGCACATTATGCAAAAGAAGCCTAAGGGATCAACTTCACAAATGAAGACCTTCTTCTGGATACTTGGAGCACAACCGTCCCCTCTACATCACATGACATGGGTTGCTTGGGGTCTCATGGATTGGTGCATGGTGAACATTATGAGTCTAAAGACCCCTATTTGAGGATTGACATCTACACTCAGGAGATGGGATGATGTTAAGAGGATTCAATGACCAAGGTGAGGGCTTTATTTTATAGTGTTACCTTTGGAGATAGGTGGTGAAAGGCTGCCAAGTTCTACATCATTGATTCAAATACTTCATCCACTGCTTTGCTTGGTAGGCCTTGGATACATTAGAAGAAGATCATTCCATCCTCCCTTCATTAGTGCATCAAGTTCAGAAAAGATGGGATTGAATACCATGTCAATGGAGATGAAAAGCCATTTTTCAGTTAGAGAGGTTGAGATTTATGAGGATGTGACATACTATCTTCCTCAAAACACCCTTTCTCGTGGACTTAAATAAAATTTAAATACAAACACAAAAAAAAGAAAATAAAGAAAAAGAAAGGATAAAAGAAAATGAAATGAAAAATTAAAGTCCAAGTGAACAAGAAAGGGAAATTGAAGAAGAAATAGATCCGCATATCAAATTCCACCTACAGTTCATTCCATCATGTGGACATGTAGGTAGAATGGCTCAACTCCACCGTGAGGAGGCTAGAAAGAGGTAGTTCAGAGGTGGGAGACCCCTAGTTGGCCTTCTGATAGATTGTCAGTTCATGAGTACCCCTACATAGACATAGACTTGGGATTCACTCAGGATGAGTATGATTAGTATACCAGCCAACCCCTCACAGCAGATTTCATTATAGGTGACTTTCGATCTAGATAGAGGCAAAGACCAGGAATCCAAGCAAAATAAAGTACTCGAATTTAGTTTATGTGAAACTATTAGGTAGCAGTTGGGAACCTTAGCTCTTACCTCAGTTACATCTCAGAAAGTTGAAGGTTTAGTAATTAAGAAAGTCTCTAAGTCTTCCAGTGACATGAAGTAGAAGAAGTTCTTTTTGGGATCATCATCCTCAAGCCCTGAAGTTGATGTAGAGCTTGAGGAAGATACTTTTAAAGAATTAATAAAATTACCTTTTGACTTTTACTCGCCTTGTGTTCAAAATCTTATACAAAAAGGTTTAGTTCCTAATACATGGTCCAAAGCAAGTAATACTTTAGAAGCTATGGAATACGGTGGGAAGCACAATCAAGAGTAGATTAGGATTGACAGTGATTAGTCATGATGAAGATTGCTAGTTGTTACCAATCATTTGGAGTCTGATAGTTTCTTTTCACACATCCCAACTCTTATGAGAAAGTGTGTCTAGAATCCTCAAATGATCCAGATGATCTCTAAGTCAAAGAGGTACCACCAAAATTTGAAGAGGAGATTCATTCAACAATAGACAAGCTTAAAGAAATCAATCTCAAGATAGAAGAAAATCCCCACCCGACATACATCTGTTGGTTGCTGAATGAAGAAGAAACCAATGACTTAGTTAGGCTATTGACTGAGTTTAAAGACTACTTCGCATGGAGTTATAAAGAAATGCTCAGATTATCTCCTAACGTAGTAGTCCATAAGCTACCAATAGATCCTAATGCTACCCCTATTAAGCAAGCTCCTAGATGTATGTGATTAGAAATTGAACAATAGGTCATTTCTGAAGTCAAGAAACTGATCGATGCTGATTTCATTAGGGAAGAAAAATATCCTACCTGATTAGCTAGTGTCGTCCCGGTTAAGAAGAAGAATGGTCAAATTTGCATATGTGTCAATTTTAGCGACTTAAATAAGGCATGTTCTAATGACGAGTTTCCACTTCCTATACTAGAATTAATGGTGGACATCACCTCATCTCATGTAGTCTCCTTTTCATGGATGGGTCATTTGGTTATAACCAAATTAAGATGTCTTCTGAAGATGAAGAAATACTACTTTTCGAACCCCAAGCAGAATCTTCTGTTATAGGGTCATGCCTTTCGGCCTTAAAAATATTAGTGCTACATATCAATGGGCCATGACTCAGATCTTCAACAAACTCATCCATTATCAGGTTAAGTGTTACGTTGGTGATCTAGTAGTTAAGAGTTTAGAAAAGGAAAAACATTTCTATGACTTGAGAGTAGTTTTCGAATGGTTAAGATAATATAACCTTAAAATGAATCCTCTAAAGTGTGCATTCAGAGTAGCTTCAGAAAAATTCCTTGGGTTTGTTGTTCGACACTTGGGAATAGAGATAGATCCTAAAAAAGATTAAAGCTATCTTAGAAATGCCACCTCCTAAAAGTTTAACTCAACTCAGAACCTTTCAAGAATGGTTGTCATATCTAAGAAGCTTTATCTCCAACTTATCGGGGAGATGCAAGCCATTTTCAGCACTTATCAAAAAGGATGCCAAGTTCAAGTGGGATGATAAGTGCCAGCATGCTTTTGAAGACATCAAAGATTATTTTGTAAAGCTGCTTGTTCTAGAAGCCCCTATCTCGGGCAGGCCACTCATCCTCTACTTTGCTACATTGGATGACTCTCTTGATGCTCTGTTGGCCCTAGCCAATGATGAAGGCAAGGAGAATGCTCTCTACTATCTCAGTCATTGTTTGATTCCTGCTGAAGTGAACTGTCCACCTATTGCCTAGCTTTGATCTTTAGTTCTCAAAAACTATGGCACTATATGCTTTCTCATAAGGTGAACTTGATCCTGAACAAATCCACTGTAATACCTCATGACATAACCAACGCTATCCAGATGTTTGACATGCTGGTCCGTGATTCTTTTACAATTTAATATCATATTCATACCCCTCCATGCGGTAAAAAGATATGCACTAGCAGATTTCTTAGCAGCGCACCCACTTCCTGCTGATTCTCCGCTTTATGATGATCTCCCTGATGAACAAATCATGAACTTAGGGGAGGCTGGCAACCGTTAATGGGAGATGTATGTTGATGGTGTTGCTTCTTTTCTTAAAGGTGAAGCACCACGATCTTGGCAAGGGTAGGGATAGTTCTTCTAACTCTAAATCATGATGTGATGAGATTCTCATACTATCTATCCAAATGAAGCTAAGTATGAGGCTGATTATTAATCTAGAGTTCTAGATCTCATGTCAAGAGCATCAACATCTTTGGGATTCTCGGTTGGTCATCAACAGTTGCTGATCCTACCAAGTCCTTCAGCTTTAATTATGTACACCATGAAGCATTGGCCCAAATTCTTAAAGTCTATCTACAAGGTTCCCAGCGAATGTAGTAGTAGATGCCTTTGCCAAACTTGCAAAGAATTGGCATCGGAAGATGAGTCCATTTCAATAAGGGTAGACAAGTCCTTTGATCGAACTCATCGAGAGACTTTCTCTTGAAGGGGAGGTTACCATTGCCAAAATGGACAAGAAGCTGGATTGGAGGCAACTTTTCATATATTACTTAAACACCGACAAACTACCTCAAGAAAGGTCACAAGCCTATTAGGTGAAATAGGGAGCTCTCTCCTACGCTCTCGTTGATGACACCCTGTACCGTCGGTCCTTTAACCAAATGTGGTTACGTTAATTAGACAAACACGAAGCCCATGACATTGTAACGAGGTACATTCAGGTCTATGCGAAGCACATCAATCCCGTCCGAAGATGAAGATGAAGATTAAGAGGCTAGGATACTACTAGACTTCGATGATTACAAATTGCATGGACATAGCTAAGAGATGACATCAGTGTCTAGTGCACGGTGTGGTCCTCCACCAACCACCCAACATTCTACACACTATATTAGCCTCATACAGTGTTGGGTTGAGTCATTGTGATCGATCCTCCTTTCCAAGGGGATCGATTCATCTTAGCCAGACTACTTTTCAAGTGGGCGAAGCCATCCCACTCGAGAGATCCATGCTTCGCTTTTTCAGAACCTATATCATATAGTTGAGTGCCTCGATAAATTATAATAATGATCACATTCAAAAGCACGAAGATCAATGCCATAAGACAGATATAGATTGAATACTCCACCATCTACTATCCTAGAGAAAATCTTAGCGAAGCATTCAAGAAAACTCTCATCCAAACTAAGAAGACTCTTGATGACAACAAATGATGGTGGAGCGGCGTTAATTGAAGCTGTCTACCACATGAACTCCAACTTCCCCCCCATGTATGGATCGAACCATTTAGAAGTTCAACTCCCATCACTAAGGATAACATTGTAACAAGATCACTATGAGCGTAATGCAAAGTTAGTTAGAAGAGCTTGAAGGTTTAAAGAAGATTTACTACAGGCATTAAGTTGTATAAGGCCAAAGCTGACATTCACACAAGCTAGTCCCTAGGTCTTTCCAAGTAGAGTACTTGTGTTAATCATAAGGAGTATTGCCGTCAAAGATGGGAGGAAAGTTTGAACCCACTTGGGAAGGCCCCTATCATGAGAAGGCCCTAAAGGAGGATCTTATCAGCTTATTGATTGTAAAGGGAAACACTCGATGCTTCTAATTAATGGGCTCTATCTAAAAAAATATTACCCATAAAACAAATCATGTTTGAAAATAATCATTTATAAGAAGAACAAAATTTGATTTCATTCATCAAATCTTCTCTTATTTTCAAAGCGTTGTTTGCTTATTTTACGAATCTGCCATGATGTGTCTAGGGTAGGTGTAAGAGTCCCCTAGTGGCATCCTATCATTCTTTCACAACATAAACATAATCCCCCGATGCTATTAGAATAGGTGTAAGAGAATTTGAGAGGCATCCTATTTCGATTAGCATAACTAAGTTAGGTGTGAGAGAGCCCAAGCGGCATCCTTTATTAGTAGAAATATTTTTTTGCCATCCGTGGCACCATTTCATCAAAACCCCCCTAGTGTGATTAAGGTAGTGTAAGAGTCCCCCAGAGGCATCTTATTCCTTTTGACACATGCACAAAATACAGACACATCTTTTATCTCGAGCTACTTTGATGTGAGAGCAAGCTCCCGCACTCACTCATTAGGATCCACCTTATACACCTTATGTTAGTGGTTTGGAAGATGTGAGTCCCTGAGCTTTCTTCCTAACTTGACCATTGTAAACCAATGAGCACTTGTTAATATGGTAGACTTCACTGCCCAGCCAGTGAGTTACCTCATGTTGACTTTGCTTAAGAAGATGTGAGTCCCCGTGTTTTCTTTATGAACTAGCCATCATGTTCTAATTAGGTCGAGTATATTTGATATTTAGGATAAGTCCCCCAGAGGCTCCTTTCCTCTTAACTACTTTTGGGTTGATATAAGTCCCCTAGTGGCATTCACTCAGTAGTCGCCCTAGGTCGGATATCACCTGTCAAGCTGAAGATAGACTATCCCAGCAATCAAGTCCACTATAAGAGGATGTGAGTCCCAAGCTTTTCTTCTCTATTGCAAATCGATGTAAGGTTGGTTGATGTTTCGT
Organism: Cymbidium sinense; assembly: GCA_021442155.1. NCBI lineage: Eukaryota > Viridiplantae > Streptophyta > Magnoliopsida > Asparagales > Orchidaceae > Cymbidium > Cymbidium sinense. Next base: position 44,695,199 of record CM038227.1, on the reverse strand, counting down.
TATCGATAGTGACTCACCCGGTACACCACTCTTTATATGAGTTCTGCTTTCTTGAGTTGGACACCGAATACCTATCGGATATATGACTAGCCATGTCATCTTCTCCAGGGTGTTGGATTAAGCCATTAGTGGCCCCATCCCCTGCGGGGACTCTATTTGGATCAGGTCGTTTGTGACCCCATTTAGACACTACACGGGTTACTTTTGGATTGGACAGTCCCCTTTCCTAGTAGCCACCCCTGTGGTTGGAAAATTTGTTCAGCGGATGCACATATTCTCCCTTGGTTCAGTAAATCTGAGATAGGTCTAGGCTGATATAAGATCCTTCTCAGTTTGATCCCTCGCAAACTAACAGGGTCCACGATAAAACAAAATAAACAAAATAAACAAAATAATTCATTTATAGATTAGGAATTCAAGCTCCCAAAGGGCCCCTTTTCCAAAGCAGGCATCTTATTTTTAGGGCAGTGTCAGCATAACTCCCTATAAGAATTACCTGACTACTAGAGTTAAGATAAATCCCCAGGTGGTACTCTGTAGTCTTAGGTCATGCTCAATATATTTTGGCAGTTACCCAATTTTCCACTTTGAAAGATGTAAGACTATGATGCATTCTTTCTAGCATGATTATCACAAATCGACGGGCAGCCCTAGGTCTGGTTTGATTTGTTGCCTAAGGCAAATAATCACCCAAGTGGTCTTTTGTAGTGGAAGATGTGAGTTCCCGAGTTTTGTTCCCTTGAATTGATCATGGCAAACTAAGAGGCACTCCTTTGGTCGGATAGTTCTCCCATTGGCTGGGAAGCTACTCCCTTTGGTTCAATAAATCTGAGATAGGTCCAGGCTGATATGAACTCCTTCTCAGTTTGATCCATCATAAACCGATGGAATCCATCAAAATAAAACAAATTTGAAAATGAAATCAATCTTGACTATCTTTGAGTTGATCTAAGTCCTCTAGTGGCATTCACACATTAGTCAGCCCTAGGTTGGGTTTCAATCTGTTACCTTGCCAATAGATTACCCCAACAACTGGTCTCTACTTTGGAAGATATAAGTCTACAACGCTTTCTTCATAGTACAACCGCTATATACCGAAGAACATCCCCTTGGTTGGATAGCCCTACTATGTGTTTAGTAAGACTACCCATTTGGACTGGTAAATCTGAGTTAGTTCTTAGCCTCGGACTGCCAGTGTCCATCCAACAGGTTCATCTCAAAAAATTGAAACTAATAAAACTAAAACAAATTAAACCCTCTTCCCTAGCTGAAAAAAAAAAAATCAAATCTTTCTCTCCTCAGTGAGATTCAAATCAAATCAAACCTCTCATCCCTTTGTGGATGATTTGAACCTGCTTCCCTAATGGAAGGTTCACACTCTATCCCTTAGTGAATTCTCTCTCTCTCTCTCTCTCTCTCTCTCTCTCTCTCTCTCTTATGTCTTAGACATAAGTAGAGCCATATTGCACTAAGCTCTGGATCCTTTCTACACCTTGGGTTAGGGATATATTATTTTTATTAGTGCTTGTGATCTTTCAGTGTTGTTGATCATTTGGTCAACAATACGTTCCTTTCAGTCCACACCTATTGGGCGCCCTTTGTTGACCTCATTTTTAGAATGAGCTCTCAACCCCTCCATCTTAGACATAGGGCTTCTCTTAGATTCTAAGAGTTCCTTAGTCTTAAGACACATCTAATGATTAGGTGGATGCTCAACCTAGCCCTAGAGACTTAGAAGAGGTAGCCATAGGAATAGGTCATGCCTTAGAAGTGTTAGGAAAATTTCCTACTTTTTAGCTTAAACCATTCCTCACTTTCCTTCATTCAAGTCAAACTTGAAATCAATCTTAATTGATTTTCTCCAAATCCAAATAAACCCCATAGAATCAAAATCCATGATTGAAATTCATGATTGAAACCCATGATCAAAATTCATAAATAAAATTCCTAAGTCCTTAATCTTCCCATAAGGACTTAACCAAAATCATGATCTAAACTAATTTAAACTCATGAGATTTTCTCATAATTCATTTATATTCACATATGTACACGAAATATAAATTCAAACCAATCAAACTAAACTAAAAATTCAAAATCAATTCATAAAATTTTCCTAAGTCCTTTAAGTTTTCCCTTAAGGACTTAACCTAAATCATGATCAAACAAATCAAATTCATGGAATTTTCTCATAACTCAATTATATTCTCATTTATATTCACATATATATAAATGAAATATAAATACAAATCAATCAAATCAAATCCTCAAATTAAATTCCAGATCTAAAATTTTCCTAAGTCCTTTAAGTTATCCCTGAAGGACTTAACCTAAATCATGATAAAACCAAATCAAATTCATGAAATTTTCTCATAACTCATTTATATTCTCATTTATATTCACATATATAAATGAAATATAAATACAACTCAGTCAAATCAAATCCTCAAATTAAATTTTAAATCTAAAATTTTCCCAAGTCCTTTAAATCTCTCCTAATGGACTTATCCTAAGTCATGATCAAATCACTTCAAACCCTTGAAATTTTCTCATGATTCATTTATATTCTTATTTATATTCACATACATATATGAAATATAAATTCAAACAATCAAAACCAATTCCAAAAATCAATCTTAAATCCACTCAAAATCCAATCTAAGCCTTTCAAGTCAAAATCTTAAACTTAGCCAAATCAACTTCAAATCAAGACAAACCCTTGATTTTCCTTCATTATTCAATCAACCCTACAATCATGAATCTAAATATAAATCCAAACTTCAATCACTAAATCAAAATCCAATTCAAAAATCAAAGTCAAAATCCCTTCATGTTCTTCCTTTGAATATGAAATTATCAAATTAATCAAAACCCATTTGACTTCAAACCACTTGCAAATGGAATTATATTTCAATCATAAGTCTATATGTGAGTTCAATCAAACTCAAATCAAGCTTTGACCAAGCCATTTGACCCACTTATGCTCACTTGACCCAAAGTGACTTAAAGTACCCTTATGAGCCAAATTCTAATCCTAACCAAATTGGATTTAACCAAACTCACTTATGCTTCTCATCATGATAAACAATCATCATGGGATGATCAATCAATCAAATTAGGTCAAATCAGGTCAAACCTAAGGGTTGACCAAGTCAACACTTAGCCCAAAATGAAACCTAACATAGCCAAAATCTGCCATAGGCCAAATTGATTCAAACCATTGATCTAAGTTAACTCATGACCTACGTTTGAACTTGACCAAGCCAACATTTGAGCCTAACCTAGCCCAATTGGCCACTTGACCCAAGTTGACCCAAGTTGACCCAACTTGACCTAAAAAGTCAAAATGTGCCAAAGCTTGATCTAAGTCAAATTGATTGAAACTAATGAGTCAAATTCATTCCAAATCACTTATTGACCAAAGTCTTGATTGCTCAACTAGACCCAACCTAGCACAATTGACCTTAGACCCAACTTGACCTAAAGGGGTCATGATGAGCCAAATTTGAACATAACCAAAATTAATTGGAAACAAAGATACCAATCTACTCTCTATGACTAACCAAACCTAAACCTACCGTTGACCTACCTCAAATAGGTCAAATAAGTAATAGGTCAACTCGACCCATTTGACCTAAATGAAGTCATATGAGCCAAATTCAAAACTATACCAAATTGAATCAAACCAAAGCCACCAAAATATTTCAAATGGTCATATGAACTTGACCCAACCCTTGGTTTGACCCAATTTGACTAATTGGTCATCTTTACCCAAGTTGACCAATTTTGACCTAAATGGGTCAACATGAGCCAAACCTTATCAAATGAATTCTAAATCTCATGAAACTTATCCAAACCAAGTTTCTTCACATACCCAACATATCGAAATTGAAAAAATTAGTAAAATGACCATCTTACCACTAGGCCATAGAACAAATTTTGGCCTAATCTATGGGTAATTTGGTCATGCCCTCTTCTTATCTACTTGATACCTTCCTAGTACCTCAAGGGGACCTAATGAGGAATGGTGCACCCAACCCATTAGGTTTGGGTCAGCTGAATTAGACCCAAGGCCAAACCCGACCTTATGGGTCAAATTGGCTCATTTGAAATCCAGCCTCCACCAAATTTGATGCACATGGGAGGTTGGTAATCCACTCAAGGCCTCAAACCAACCATGTGCAAAGAGCTAATAGCCTAAACAAACTCTCCATTACGATTAATTGGATCAAAATGGCAAAATAGCTTGCAACCGTTCGATCCTTCAAGGGGGAGTTATACTCCCCCTAACTCAATTCAAAATGATCATTCCTCAATTTGATCAAGCCCTAGGTTGGATTTCAATCTATTTACTTGCAAATAGATTACCCCAACAACTGATCTCTACTTTGGAGGATGTAAGTCTACTACGCTTTCTTCTTGGTACAGCCGCTATATACTGAAGGACATCCCTTTGGTTGGATAGCCCTACTATGTGTTTAGTTAGACTGCCCCTTTGGATTGGTAAATCTGAGTCAGGTCTTAGCCTCCATGGCTTCTACTCAGTGCAGTCCATCGCAGACCAACAGGGTTCATCTCAAAAAATTGAAACTAACAAAACTAAAACAAATTCAACCCTCTTCCCTAGCTAAAAAAAAAATCAATTCTTTCTCTCCTCAGTGAGATTCAAATCAAATCAAACCTCTCATCACTTTGTGGATGATTTGAACCTGCTTCCCTAATGGAAGGTTCACACTCTATCCCTTAGTGAATTTCTCTCTCTCTCTCTCTCTCTCTCTCTCTCTCTCTCTATATAGACAGTAGAGCCACATTACCTTAAGCTGGATCCTTTCTACACCTTGGGTTAGGGTTATATTATTTTTTATTAGTGCTTGTGATCTTTCGTTGTTGATCGCTTTAGTCACAATCGTTTGCAGTCCACACACCTATTAGGAGCCCTTTGTTGACCTCATTTTTAGAATGAGCTCTCAACCCCTCCATCTTATACATAGGGCTTCTCTTAGACTCAAAGATTCCTTAGTCTTAAGACACATCTAATGATTAGGTGGAAACTCAACTTAGCCCTAGAGACTTAGAAGAGGTAGCCATAGGAATAGGTCATGCCGTAGAAGTGTTAGGAAAATTTTCTACCCTTTAGCTTAAACCATTCCTCACTTTCCTTCATTCAAGTCAAACCCAAAATCAATCTTAATTGATTTTCTCCAAATCCAAATCAACCCCATAGAATCAAAATCCATGATTGAAATTCATGATTGAAACCCATGATCAAAATTCATAAATAAAATTCCTAAGTCCTTAATCTTCCCTTAAGGACTTAACCAAAAGCATGATCTAAACTAATTTAAACTCATGAGATTTTCTCATAATTCATTTATATTCACATTTGTAAATGAAATATAAATTCAAACCAATCAAACTAAACTAAAAATTCAAAATCAATTCATAAAATTTTCCTAAGTCCTTTAAGTTTTCCCCTTAAGGACTTAACCTAGATCATGATCAAACAAATCAAATTCATGGAATTTTCTCATAACTTAGTTATATTCTCATTTGTATTCACATATATAAATAAAATATAAATACAAATCAATCAAATCAAATCCTCAAATTAAATTCCAGATCTAAAATTTTCCTAAGTCCTTTAAGTTATCCCTGAAGGACTTAACCTAAATCATGATAAAACCAAATCAAATTCATGAAATTTTCTCATAACTCATTTATATTCTCATTTATATTCATATATATAAATGAAATATAAATACAACTCAGTCAAATCAAATCCTCAAATTAAATTTTAAATCTAAAATTTTCCCAAGTCCTTTAAATCCCTCCTAATGGACTTATCCTAAGTCATGATCAAATCACTTCAAACCCTTGAAATTTTCTCATGATTCATTTATATTCTCATTTATATTCACATACATGAATGAAATATAAATTCAAACAATCAAAACTAGTTCCAAAAATCAAACTTAAATCCACTCAAAATCCAATCTAAGCCTTTCAAGTCAAAATCTTGAACTTAGCCAAATCAACTTCAAATCAAGACAAACCTTGATTTTCCTTCATTATTCAATCAACCCTACAATCATGAATCTAAATATAAATCCAAACTTCAATCACTAAATCAAAATCCAATTCAAAAATCAAAGTCAAAATCCCTTCATGTTCTTCCTTTGAATATAAAATTATCAAATTAATCAAAACCCATTTGACTTCAAACCACTTGCAAATGAATTTATATTTCAATCATAAGTCCATATGTGAGTTCAATCAAACTCAAATCAAGCTTTGACCAAGCCATTTGACCCACTTAGGCTCACTTGACCCAAAGTGACCTAAAGTACCCTGAGCCAAATTCTAACCAAATTGGATTGAACCAAACTCACTTATGCCTCTCATCATGATCAACAATCATCATGGGATGATCAATCAATCAAATTGGGTCAAATCAGGTTTAAGGGTTGACCAAGTCAACAAAATGAAACTAACATAGCCAAAATCTACCATAGGACAAATTGATTCAAACCATTGATCTAAGTTCACTCATGACCTATGTTTGAACTTGACCAAGCCAACATTTGAGCCTAACCTAGCCCAATTGACCACTTGACCCAAGTTGACCCAAGTTGACCCAAGTTGACCCAGCTTGACATAAAAAGTTAAAATGTGCCAAAACTTGATCTAAGCCAAATTGATTGAAACCAATGGGTCAAGTTCATTCCAAATCACTTGTTGACCAAAGTCTTGATTTCTCAACTAGACCCAACCTAGCCCAATTGACCTTAGACCCAACTTGACCTAAAGGGGTCATGTTGACCCAAATTTGAACATAACCAAAATTAATTGGAAACAAAGATACCAATCTACTCTCTATGACTAACCAAACCTAAACCTACCCTTGACCTACCTCAAATAGGTCAAATGGGTAATAGGTCAACTTGACCCATTTGACCTAAATGAAGTCATATGAGCCAAATTCAAAACTATACCAAATTGAATCAAACCAAAGCCACCAAAATATTTCAAATGGTCATATGAACTTGACCCAACCCTTGATTTGACCCAATTTGACTAATTGGTCATCTTTACTCAAGTTGACCCATTTTGACCTAAATGGGTCAACATGAGCCAAACCTTATCAAATGAATTCTAAATCTCATGAAACTTATCCAAACCTAGTTTCTTCACATACCCAACATATTGAAATTGAAAAATCAATAAAATGACCATCTTACCACTAGGCCATAGAAAAATTTTGGCCTAATCTATGGGTAATTTGGTCATGCCCTCTTCTTATCCACTTGATACCTTCCTAGTACCTGAGGGGTGCACCCAACCCATTGGGTTTGGGTCAACTCAATTAGACCCAAGGCCAAACCCGACCTTATAGGTCAAATTGGCTCATTCGAAATCCCGCCTCCACCAAATTTGATGCACATGGGAGGTTGGCAATCCACTCAAGGCCTCAAACCAACCATGTGCAAAGAGCTAATAGCCTAAACAAACTCTCCATTATGATTAATTGGATCAAAATGGCAAAATAGCTTGCAACCGTCCGATCCTTCAAGGGGGAGATATACTCCCCCTAATTCAATTCAAAATGATCATTCCTCAATTCGATCAAGCCCTAGAGAGTGTTAAGAACGATTAGAGAGCCTTCCTAAACATTCTATGAGGGATTTTGATTTGAGATTTCTTGATTTTCTCTATTGAAAATAGGTGAGCTCACTTGAACTTCCAACTTTCTCCACACTAAAATCTACTGCAATTCCTCTTGCACACTTCCTTTGAGGACCAATTCGAGTGCACCCAAGCATCCATTTGAGTTCCTACAGTAAGGAGAGACAGAATTGGATCAAAGTCGCAAGGGACATCAAGTGGTGTTGGTCTATAGAACAATCCACTCAACCCCAAGGCCTAAGAATTTCAACAGGGCTTCGTCTCCACTAGACAAAGCTACCTCATTGATCTCGAGCGCCGGTGAGATATGAAATTTTTTGACCACCTAGCATAGGAGGTGTTGGTATTTTGTGAAAGGAATTTTCAATTCATGCAAATTCCACTGTTGGATGTGTTCCTTATTGGTTTTAGATGGTGTGGGTAAACTTTTGTTCCAATTCGAGCTCAATCGAGCTCGGATCTTCCCCTAGATCATGGACGGTCGCTCTTAAGCCTAGGGGAAGAACTGGGGAGATCTTGGATGTCCATTCACGCATTTTTTATGGACGATCAAGATTATTCCCATGTTTAGAAAATCATTTGTCCTTCTATAAACCACGGATCTGGTAAATCGTTTGATCGGATGGTTTATGGGTAAAATCCTCCACGTACCAAATCACATACTTAATTTGATGTTAGTGCTAATTAATTAATTTCATCTAAAAGTCATATCTCTCTCAATAAAATTCAAAAAAATTTGAAATAAAATCTTATAGAAAGATAATTCAACCTAGAATATTTTAAAAATAATTTCAATGGATCTTAATTTATGTTTTTCTCTGATTTTGGGTTTTCTTAAAAATTTTATTTTCATAATTACTTTTTAATTAGGCCTCTGATTAATCCCAAACTTCTTGAGTATGCTTTATGGGATGATCTCTGCCTCTCCTAATTTTCTTGAGATTTATTGAAGGCTTAATTGGGAGAATTGAAAATGTGCTTCCTAATTACCCTCCTTGTGTAATTTAGGATAATTAAGATGTGATCTGTGGTTTTAATCCATTATTAGGGTTAATTAAGGTTAGATCCAACAGATAGGAGTTTATGAAATAATTTTAGGGCATTTCCCTTAAGCTATTCTCTAAACCCCCTTTTCTTTCCTTAATATTCTCTTAATTAAGGGTTAATTCATTAATTATCCCCTTAATTAATTTCTGAAAAATTCTAAAAACTTTTAGAACTTAATTAATCCACTTTGGATAGATTCTTAGGTGTAGAGCCTAAGTTCAATTAAGGAAATCAAAACCAATCCATATGTGTGAAGGGGTGTTTTGAAATTACTTAAGCTAAACCTCTTAGCTTAATTAACCATTAATCATAAGCCAAATTGTATTAGGCCCTTTTCTTCCTAGGTGCATTGCAAGTTTAAATTCCTTATGAGTTCTTATGTCATCTGATTGGCTCATAATTATTTGGTTAACTATGCTAAGGTGGTGTAGGTAAGGGTTAATTAATTTGCTTAATTCATACCCTAACCTAATTAAAATCTAAAATGAATCTAATCATCTAAAAATTAAACAAAAATATCAAACACATGTGGGAATGGGCTAGGAACAACAAACTCAACTCACATTTTCAAAATTAAATCAAACTTAAAACTAAACAAAAATCACATTGAATACACTTTGATTTATTTTAAACTTTTTTATTCCATAAGAATGTCTTTAGGATTTAATTAAAGTGAATGTGTTTACATGCTTTTATAGCCTTGATTCTTTCCCTAACATGTTAAATTTGTATGTCATGTGGTTTCATGCATTCATAGTTTTCAAATTCAAATTTAAAAATAAAATTGTTTACTTTATGTCAAATTTGCATGTGTTGGCTAAAGTAGAAATATGAGTGGCTATTACCACTACTAAATTCAAATTATTTTCAAAACATATAAATCAATTAGCAAATCTGAAAGTATGCTACTTATATTTTAATTATAAGCTTGCATGTGAAAGAATATAAATGTGTGCTTAGCATATGTTTCCCTCCCCTTTTATGTTAGCATAGTTTTGAATAGGAGTTGGTAAGATGTATGGTTCATTTGAAAAGAACTTAACACTTACCTAATTCCATATCCTATTCATCCTTATGCCATCATCTGAGAAGGGTTACCTATATTAGCATACATAAATTGCATAAACAAAATGAATCAGTTAATACAACTTTTGCATTCTTCTTTCCAATTTATTTTATTTGTACACATATTTGTATTTAAGGAAAGTGGTATATTAGTGCAATGAGGTTGCGAGGCTAAGCAGTCCTAAGTAGGTCTGTAATCTTACACCTCAGTTAACAATGATTACACTTATGCTTTCTTACTTTCATGTGCATGCAAAAAATTGGATAAGAAATACCTTTTCTACTTAAAGAAAATCATGCATATTAAACTTCCAAATTTCATTAAATGAATTACTTAGCATGCATCATAAAATATGTTAAATATTCTCATTTGTGTGTATAGATATGCTTAGGATTCATTTATATGCATGTTATACATGTTGGGAAAGAAATGAAGTGATGTGTGTTATGTGAATTTGGTTCATTTTATTTAATCTTAAAATGCCTTTATTTTTGAATAAGTTTGTTTAGAGTTCATCTAAACTTAGGATTAATTAAAAGACTTAATCAAAACATTCACTGAACAAAACTAAAATGTGAACTTACTTTAGAAGTTACTTAGGTTTGGGAAGAAAAGAGAAGTTCTCTTCTCTTTCCCTCTCTTTATAACTTAGTAATTAATTATAGGATTCATTTGAACCAAATCAAAATATGAAATAAAATCAACCCAAAATAACTAAACAACTTAAATGAAACCCTCCTCTAAGTTGAACATGCTTTCACACTTACAAAATTTGAACCTAAAGCCATAGCTAAGCATACCACACAAACCTTCAAAGCACACACATTAGCCTAAGTCACCACTTCTAGCTTTAGGTTAGGACGGTGCATGGTTTGATGTTTGTTTTATTTTGTGATATATATTTTAGACTAGATGTTAGGGTGTATGCTCATAGAATGAATGGTAGGATGCTCTTAGTCTAATCATCATTTTTTGCAGGGGATTGTGCTTGAGGGGCACTATCAAAAATAAAAATAAATGCTTTTGCTTGCAGATGCTTTATACCCCTAAGCATAATCCAATAGGCCAGGTGGACTTAGTCACCCATGTATGGGGTGATAAGTCCAATATACATGCTTGAGAATTTGTGTGTTTTGTTTTAGCTAACCTTTATTTTGTAGGTGTTAGTTAGATTTCCACTTTTTCTTTTCATGTAAATTTATGCAATTAGGATTTTGGAATGCTTTTTATGAGGATTAGGATGAGCATTGATTATAAGATCCTATCTTATGCACCATGTGAAGCCTTGTAGCATCTACCTTCCAACCATCCAAAATAAGGGACCAAAGAGGAAAGAAGAAAAGAAGAAGAGAGAAGAAAAGAAGAAGGAAGAATAAAGCTTGAAGACCCCCATAAAAATGAATTGCTTGCTTAATTGTAATTTAATTCATTTATAATCCGAGTTGTATAAGGGTAGAGCTTGGCTACTCACATGTCTTTTTGGGTTTGTGCAGTGGTACCCAACCACAATGGCCTTTTATTCTTTTTGCAATTAGCTTTATAAATTGATTGATGATTTGTTTAGCTTTTGTATTAAGTGGCATCTTTTCCTAGTTTCTTTTTTGATTTATATATGGCCTGTATGTGGATTAGGCTCTTTAGAGAAAAATAAATCTTTTACTAAACTTAATAACTCAAAACTAAAAATAAAGAACTCATAACCTCACCTAAAGCTTAGGTTTAAAATCAAGATAAAAGAATTAGCAACCCCTTAGCTGGATGAGTATTTATTTTATAATTTCATTCACAAATGCATCTTATTTCATTCTTGATTGGAGGGCTTCCAACTTTACCAGAGAAACTTGGCTTGACCTCTAAGAGCCATTGTGGAAACACACCTCCTCCCTTCTCGCTGATTTTGGCCAATAACTTTATTTCTCATGCATTAGGCATATGAATCCTATTAGCCTAAGTCAAAATAATTATCCAAAATGAAAATAAAATGAAATTTAAATTGCATTAGATTTAGGTCATTTGAAGCATGCCCTTTACATGATCTAGTCTCTTTAGGGAGTGAGTTTAAGGACTTAGTCTCTTTCTAAATAAATAATAGCCTAGCTATCTTGCATAAGCATAATGACTTGCCTACATGTATTTAAAATCATAGGAGGAGTTAGTTGGCAGCCACCCCCAGGTAGTTGTAAATCTAAACAGTCGGGTGGTTTGTCCTCTCTTATGGAGGCAAACTAAATACCTATTTTTCCCTTAGATTTAGGTTGTGCTTTCGGCCCTCACCAAAGCTCCCTAGATTTAGGTTCTGAGGTTGCTTTTCTTGTTTATGGGCCAAACCAAGTAAACCTTTAGCTCAAATGAAACCCAAACTAACCAAAACCCACCATACCAAATTGATTGAAACCAATTCATAATCAATGATTGGACATCACCAAACCCTCAATTGAGCCAAACCAAGTCCAATTGGCCATTTGACCTAAGTTGACCCATTGGCCTAAAAAGCTAAAGTGGGTCAAATCATGATTTAATCAAAATTGATTGTAACTAATGGCTCAAGTTCATTCCAAATCATTTATTGAACTTGACCAAAGCCATGATTGAGTCTAATTTGACCAATTGGTTGACTTGACCCAACCTAGCCTAGATTGACCTAAAAGGTCAAATTGGCCAAAATCCAAATTAAACCCAAATCAAACCAAAGCAAAGCCTACAATCATTTTAAATTAATCAATTGAACATGAACTAACACCTAACCCAACCCAATTTGGTTAAATTGGTCAAATTGGTCAACTTAGTCCATTTGACCTATTTGAATTCAAATGAGCCAAAATCAAACCTAAGTTAAATTAATCAAAACCACTTGAACCAAAACTCTTCAAAACATCATTTGAACCTAACCCAAGCCTTGATTTGATCTAATTTGACCAATTGGTCAACCCAACCCAACCTAACCCATTTGAACCCATTTGACCATATGAAGCTAAACCACCCCAAATCAATCCATGGGACCCAAGGAACTGGCCAAACCCGACCCAAACCAGTCCAAATCCAAGTGGGATCCAACCTAAGGGAATTAACCAATAGACAAGCTCAATTGCATTAGATTCTTGCCATCAAAGGTAAGGTCCACTCTCCCATTGCCATGGCAGCCATCCTATTATCAAATGGGGTATGCCTAGCCTCCATAACCCACCCTAGAACTACTAGAATCAGCCATGGACCAAAGGGAGGTGAACTAAGTCACCTCCCTTCAAACCCGAACACCCAAAGAACTAACTAAATTGAATCCTCTCATATCTTGCCTTGAGGTCCCTACCATATCTTCCTCCACTCCCGGCGAGCCACGTGGAGCTCACGGTGACCCCTCCGATTCCTTGATAATGGAGAATTGGTGGAATTTCAAGGATGAAGTCCATCTGTCCATCATACTCAATTTTGGGGTATACTCCCTCAATTCGAGCGACAATTGTTTCCATTCACACTCTCTGAGCCCCCAAGTGAGAAAAAAAATCCCTCATAGCATTTTCAAACCTTCCCAAGCCTCCTTTGATCAAAATTCCTCTCTCCCATGCGAAATTAAAATAAGGGAGGGTGCTTCCATTCATACTTCTTCCTTACTCCATCAAACTTCAATTAAACTCACACACACCATCACCACACCTCATCGAGCAACACCAATCCATTTCCCAAGCTTCCAAGCCACTGGAAGCCATACTTCGATCAAGACTGAACACCAAATATTAGGAGCTTGGTCCATAGAGCAATCTACCTCAAATCAAAGCTCGTGCGGCTCAACAAGGCTTCATTTCTACCAAACAAAGCTTCCTCAGTCATTAGAACTGTCAGTCATAATCTCTGGTAAGGTAATTTCCCAAAACTGAGCCTTGAATAAAAATGTGTTGGTCCTTTTCAAAGTAATTTTGCATTTGAACTCATTCTAGCTATTGGATCCTTGTGGGTCCTTCACACGAAGGTGTGGGTTGAGTTTGAGGAGTGAGCTCGATCGAGTGATCCATGGCGCATGTGGCCATTCATCGCCATAGAAGATGGATCATGGGCCGTCCATTTCGCATGATTGGAATCATGCGATCAAATGATAGGACCCTCTTTATTTTCTCCTTATTTAGATGATCGCATCCGATCTTAGATCGACCGTCCACGCATATCACCGCAATTCGAAATTTCATAGATTTGATAACTTAACTACCCTATCCGGTCACGCCACATGGAAAGCATGCGTCAAGTCAGCAGCCATATGGCGCCGACGAGATTAAGGGTTAATTAAGGCTATTTTAATTAATTTTTAAAGCTGAAACATTCTAAAATCATAACTAATCCTAAAAAAATCTAAAAAAATATTAATGATGGCTCATTTTACAGATATTTAAGAGTATAATCCAAGAAATTTATTATTAAATAATTTTGAATAGTAATTTTTACTTAATTATGATTTAATTAGAAGTTTAATTAGCCTAATTACTCTCTGACTAATTGTCCAATTAATTTTAAATTTTTCAGAGATGTTTAGGGAGATGACCTCTGCCTCCCCTATTTTTCTTAGAATTTATTGGATAATTAATTAGGGAAATCAATGGATTAAGCCTTAATTACTCTCTGATCTTAATTAAAGATAATTAAATAAATGAACAGTGGATTAATTAATTAATTAAGCTTATTGTCCTCTATTAATAGTGAGAAGTCTTAGGGAAGTGGTTTGGGTTCATTTCTTATGACCATTTCATTAAGCCTCTTCATTTATTTCAAATTAATTAAAGCTTAAATAATTAATTAGCCACTTAATTAATCAATTAAAAGAAAAGACATCTAATTATTTCAGAGCCTCATTGGATGTTTGAAATGACTTTGGGATTGGGATTGAGGCCTCTTTTTTGATATATTTCCCCTAAGTTAATTTTATCATTGTAATTAAAAGATATAATCAAAGGATTTAATTAACTAATTAAGGGCTTAATTAAGTTAATTTAAAATCCATTCTTTCATATCATTCCTTAATTAATTCTTGGGTAGCTCTTTGGGTGTTTAATAATCTAAAGGGAGAGGTAATGAAATTTTGGTTAGCTCACATGTGTGAGAAAACCATAAAAGTAATTAAGTGAGTCGCTTAAGCTTAATTAACTATTAATTATCAGCCAATTGTATTAGGCCCTTTTCATTTTTTAGGAGCATTGTTAATTTACTTTTCATGTGGTTGCATCTCATGTTGGCTCATAATTATTTAGTTAATTAACATAAGGTGATGTAGGTAAGGGTTAATTAATTGATTTAATTCATACATTGACCTAATTAAGACATAAAATCAACCTAATTGCTTTTCATTATTTCATATTAACTCACACATATGAGGAATGAGATTAGGATTAACAAACCTCTTTCACATTTCTTAAATCAAATAAAACATAAAGATCAAAAATAGCTTTAAGAAACTTTAATTTATTTTAAATGAGTTTGTTTAATATGATTGTCCTTAGGACTTAGTTGGATTGAATGAAATTACATGCTTGTGTTTCTTTATTTCTTTCGATTATGTTAAAATGTTGTATGCCACTTGCATTCATGCATTCACTTCTTTCAAATTAATCAAATGAAAATGATTTCGTTTATGTCAATTTGCATGTGTTGAATTAATTAGAAATATGTGTGGCTATTATCACTATTAAATCTCAAATGTACTTTCAAAAACTTATTAATGAAGAACAATATGTATATTGTGACTTTAGCTATGTATACATAGGAGAAGCATGTGAATATAAGCTTAGTGTATGAAGTGAAGTCTCTTTCTTACATTCATGTATTGTTTTGCAAAAATTTGAAAGTTAATGGGTATATTACTCTAGACATTCCAGGGACACATGACTTTAAGTAGCCCCAAGGAGGTTGCTATCTCACTCCCCTGGTGCAGAAAAATGGCGACGTACTCTTTTGATTTCATTATTATGCATCTTAACATTGGAATTTAAATAGAGCTTTAATTCATTTACACAAATAAAGCAATTCAATTAAATTCTGCTTTTGCATGATTTTCATTCTTATAGTTGTTTATACATCCATATGTATTTAAGAGTAGCTGGTATATTAGTTTGTACATTCCAGGGATGCAGAGATTTAAGTAGCTCCAAGGAGGTTCCTACCTCACTCCCCTGGTGTAGAACAATGGTGCCATACTTGGTTAAAACTTTTATACCTTTGAATGTGTATTTAGCTAATGAATGAAAATCTCATTTTTCTATTAAAAAGACATGCATTCATATTTTTGTTCAAGTGGTTGAATCGATTAGTCATATTGATTTAGAGTTCTTTTCTTATACTTTTGTATGAGAATTTAGATAGAGCTTTAAATTAATATGACAAAATGATTCAACCAAATGAAGCATCAATTCCAAGTATATTTTCTTACATTCATCATTTAAGTGTGTTAAGATACAAATTGCATATGTAGGTATGTTTAGGACTTAATTATATGCATATCATATATATGATGGAAAGAAATGAGCAAACATGTGTTATGTGCTAGTAGTTAATTCCAATTAATCTTAAGATGTCTTTCTTATTGAATGAGATTATTTAAAGCAAACTTAAACTTAGGATTAATTAAAATATATAATAAGCCATTCACTAAAGGGAATTGATTAATTTGCTTTAGATGTGGCTTAGGGTAGGGATCAAAGAGAGTGATCATCTCTTTTTCTTTCTTTATAACACTTAATTGTTAGGTGTAAGCCAAGTGAAACAAAAGAAAATATTAAGTAAAAAATTATAAATTAATTAAACCATTTAACTTGTAACCACATGTGGTGTTTATTTTTGATTCATGTGTTGGGGACACCAAATCAGGGTGTATTTATTGAGATGATCGGATATGACATTGAGGAATAATGTACTATCTCGAAAGATAGAAGTCACTACCCTACAATGGACCTAATCACCTAAAAAGGACCTAAGGCATAATGGGTCTTCAATATACTAGAGATTTTTCCCCTACTTTATATGGATGAATAAAGTAGGGTTTATTTAGACCGAGTTCCAAAGTTTTCTATTGGGGTAAGTCCCCATAGTTAATTACATCTTAAGGAAAATAAATCCCTTAAGAATACTCTCGATTAAAGTAGGCGATTGTTGTCTCCAAATAATTCAAAGATAGGACTATCAATAAATTGGTTGTGTTTTAGAAAATAAAGTGGGATCGATCAAAGGGAAGAGTTATTATCGAAACCAAAGGAGATGAGTAGAGAGCGCTCATGATACTAAGAAGCCTAGTGAGCATTCAAATTTATACTATGGTTGATCTTTATATATTTAAAGTTGAGGAGATTTATTTATTTGAGTTGAAATTTTATTAGAAATCTATGACTTATAATTCCACAATACAAGATTGTGAAAATACATAAGTGGTAAGGATTTATGCTTGTAGCCCACAAAAAATGATATCTAAAAAGTAGAGGTTTACCTCTGATGAGAGTAAACCACGACTGGGACTTATTACCGTGTAGAGTAAGAAAACCTCCTACGCTTTAAATCCATGTAGGCAAGTCATATGCTTTTGCAAGATGGCTAGGTTATTATTATTTAGAAAAGAAACTAAGTCTTTAAACCCACTCCCTAAGAGACTAGAGCATGATGGGTATGAATAATGACTTAATCTAATACAATTTTTTATCAAATTTCATTTAACTTAAGACTCTTTATTTTGATACAGGCTATAGGATTTTCTATGCCTAAATACATGAGAAGTTCGTTATGGGTCAAATTAAAAGGGAAATAGGTGTTCTTCCATCATAGGCTCTATTGACCTCACTTTTAGAATGAGTTTTCAACTTCTTCATCTTAGACGTAAGACTCCTTTAGATATTAAGAGTTCTTTAGTCTTAAGACATTTCTAGTGATTAGGTGAACACTTAACCTAATCCTAGAGACTTATAAGAATTAGCCATAGGAATAGGTCATGCCTTAGGGGTATTAGGAAAACTTGGCTACCCTATAGCTTGAACCAAATCCTCACTTCCTTCTTTCAAGCCAAACTTCAAATTCAAATCAACTTCAAATTAAATCAATTCCAAATCAAATCTTAAATCAATTTCAACTCAATTGATTTTCTCAAATCTTAATTCAAATCCCAAAAAATCATACCTAAGCCATTTTGATTTCATCTTATGGACTTAGCTCAAATCAAATTCAAATCACTCCAAATTCAAAAGATTTTCTTATAACCCATTTATATTCTCATTTATATTCACAAATATGAATGAAATATAAAATCAAATAACCAAAACTAAATTCCAAATTCAAAATCTTTCCTAAGCCATTTTGATTCCATCTTATAGACTTAGCTCAAATCAAATTCAAATCACACCAAATTCAAAAGATTTTCTCATTATGTAAAACTATTAGGCAACAATTGGAAACTTTAGCTCTAACCTCACTTTCTTCTCAAAAAGTTGAAGGTTTAGTAGTTAAGGAGGCCCTTAAGTCTTCCATGAATGTCAAGCCAAAGAGATTCTTATTGGGATCATCATCCTCAAGTCCAGAAGCTGATGTAGAACTTGAGGATAATTCATATAAAGATTTAATAGAATTACCATTTTATTGGTACTTGCCTTGTGTTTATAATCTTGCAAAGAAATGTTTGATTCCTTACACATGGTCCAAGCACAGGTCAGAGTATTTTGAGAAGCTGTGGAACAATAAATGCAGCGATGCACAATCAAGACCAGGACTAGGATTTGGTATAGTGGGTCCAGTTGATGACGATGATTACTGCTTAGTTGGCACCAATCATCAGGAGTCAGATAGGTTCTTCTCAAACCACACTAACTCTTATGAGGAAGAGTGTTTACAAACTTCAAATGATCCAAATGATCTTCAAATTAAAGATGCACCTCCAAAATTTGAACAAGAAATTCATTTAATTATCGACATGCTTAAAGAAATCAACCTCGGGACAAAAAAAATCCACGCCTAATATACATCAGTTCTCTACTGAATGAAGAAGAAATGAATGACTTAGTTAGGCTATTGACTGAGTTTAAGGACTATTTTGCATGGAGTTATGAAGAGATGCCTGGATTATCTTCTGACATAGCAGCCCACAAACTGGTAATAGATCCTAATGCTAACCCTGCCAAGCAAGCTCCTAGACCCATGCAATTAGAAATCAAACAACATGTCATTTTTGAAGTCAAGAAATTGATCGATACTGGTTTCATCAGGGAAGAAAAATATCCTACCTAGTTAGCCAATGTCATGCCAATTAAGAAAAAGAATGGTCAAATTTGCATATGCGTCGATTTAAGGGACTTAAATAAGGCATGTCCTAAGGATGAATTTCCACTTCCTATACCAGAATTAATGGTGAAAATCACCTCATCTAATGTAGTATTCTCCTTCATGGATGGGTCATCTGGCTACAACCAAATTAAGATGGCCCCGAGGATGAAATAAACACTGCTTTTGAACTCCGATCAGAATCTATTGTTATAAGGTCATATCTTTTGGCCTTAAAAATGTCGGTGTTACCTACTAACAGGCCATGACTCAGATCTTCAACGAACTCATTCACCATCAAGTTGAATGCTATGTTGATGATCTAGTAGTCAAAAGCAAAGAAAAGGAAGACTATCTCTTTGACTTGAGAGTAGTTTTTGAACGGTTAAGATAATACAACCTCAAAATGAATCCCCTGAAGTGTGCATTCAGAGTAGCTTCAGGGAAGTTCCTTGGGTTTATTGTCCGACACCGGGGAATAGAGATAAACCCAAAAAAGATTAAAGCTATCTTAGAAATGTCACCTCCTAAAAGTCTAACTCAACTCAGATCTTTTTAAGGGCGGTTGGCATATCTAGGATGCTTTATCTCCAATCTATCGGGCAGATGCAAGCCATTTTTAGTACTTATCAAAAGAATGTCAAGTTCAAGTGGGATGACAAGTGTCAGCATTGTTTTGAGGACATCAAGCAATATTTGGTGAAGCCACCAATTTTAGCAGCCCCTATCCTGGGCAGGCTACTTATCCTCTACTCTGTTGCATTGGAAGACTCCTTTGGCGCTTTGTTGGCTCAAGCCAATGATGAAGAGAAGGAGAGTGCTCTCAACTACCTCATCCGTCATTTGATCCCTGCTGAAGCAAACTACTCACCTATTGAGAAACATTGCCTAGCTTTAATTTTTCCATCTCAAAAGCTATGATACTATATGCTTTCTCATAAGGTGAACTTGATTTCAAGAATCAACCCATTATAGTATCTCATGACACGACCGACGTTATCCAGATGGTTGGCATATTGGTCAATGATTCTTTCATAGTTTGATATTACATTCGTACCCCTCCGTACAGTGAAAGGACAAGCACTAGCGGATTTCTTAGTGGCATACCCACTACCTACTGATTCCCCGCTTAGTGACGATCTCCCTGGTGAACAAACCATGAACTCAGGGGGGGTTGATAATTGTCACTAGGAGATGTATTTTGATGGTGCAGCTTCCTTTCAAAAAGGAGAAGAACCACAATCTACTTTTTCAGGAAAGGCAGGGGCAGGAATAGTTCTCTTAACTCCATATCGCAAAGTGATGACATTCTCATACTATCTCTCCAATTCATGTACCAACAATGAAGTCGAGTATGAGGCTTTGATTGCCATTCTGGAGTTATCCATTACAGTGTGTGTCAAAAACATCAACATCTACGGGGATTCTCAGCTGGTCATTAACCAGATTGCTGGATCCTATAAGGTTCTAAAACCTAAACTTCGTCACTACCATGAGTACACCATGAAGCTGTTGGCCCAAATCCCTGAGGTCACCATATATAAGGTTCTTCGAGGAGAGAACGCAATAGCATATGCTTTGACTAAACTTGCCAAGGAATTGGCATGTCTGGAAGATGAGTCCATTCGAATAAGGGCCCAAAACAGACAAGTCCTATCCCTTATTGACGCTAAACTCATCGAGAGACTTTCTCTTGAAGGGGAGGTTGCCGTTGCTAATAAAGATAAGGAGCTGGAATGGAGGCAACCATTCATAGATTACTTGAATATAGGCAAACTACCTCAAGAGAAATCACAAACCCATAAGATGAAACAGAGAGCTCTCTCATATGCCCTCGTGGATGCACCTTATACTGGCGATATTTTGATCAAATGTGGTTACACTATTTAGACAAACATGAAGCCCGTAAGATCATGACCGAGGTACATTCAGATCAATGTGGAGTACATCAATCCGATCCAAAGATGAAAGCAAAGATCAAGAGATTAGGATACTACTGGCCTTCGATGATTGCAGACTACATGAACATAGCTAGGAAGTGCCATCAGTGTCAGGTACACGGTGTGGTCCTACATCAACCGCCCAACATTTTACATCCTACATTGGCCTTATGGCCATTTCAGTGTTAGGGTACTGATATAGTGGGTCATATCGATCCTCTTTCTTCCAAGGGTCATCGGTTGATCTTAGTTGCCACAGACTACTTTTCCAAGTGGGCAGGCTCAAAATGTTCTCCAATTTTTCAAGAACCATATCATATATAGGTTCAGGGTGCCTTGATGAATTATATCCAATAATGGTACTACATTTAAGAGTATAAAGATCAACAGCTTCTCCAGGAGGCATAATATAGATTGGAGATACTCCACCATCTACTATCCCAGGGAAAATGGCCTGGTAGAAGCATTCAACAAGACTCTTATCCAAATACTAAAGAAGATACTTGATGACAACAAAAGTATGAGCAGTTGGTTGAAGTCTTGTGGGCCTGCCACACCACATATAGAACTCCAACTCAATCTACCACGTTCTCCTTAGTATATGGGTTCGAAGTGATTCTACCATTAAAAAAGTTTAACTCCCTTCACTAAGGATAGTAATGGGTAGTAAAATCACTATAGAGCATAATGCTAAGTTGCGGTTAGAAGAGCTCAAAGGTTTGGAGGAGAGACACCTATGGGTGTGCCAGAAGCTCAAGTTATTCAAAGCCAAAATGATTCATGCTCATAACAAGCTGGTCTGCCCTAGAGCTTTACAAGTAGGAGAGCTTATTCTAGTTCTAAGGAGACCAATTATTGCCCATCAAAAGATGGGAGGAAAGTTTGAACCCACTTGGGAAGGCCTTTTTGTCATAGAGAAGGCCTACCAAGGAGGATCTTATCAACTTATTGATTGTAAAGGGGAACACGTGATGCTTCCAATTAATTTGCTCTATTTGAATAAATATCATCCATAAAATCATGTTTGAAAATAATTATCATCAAAAATTCTATTCCGATTCATCAAAACATTCTCTTCTTTTGAAGTGTTATCTGCTTATTTGCGAATCTGCCACGATGTGTTTAGGGTAGGTGTAAGAGAACCCAAGAGGCATCCTATCCTTCTTTCACAACACGAACACAAATTAAACACAATTCCCCCGACGCTACTAGAATTGGTGTGAGGGAACCCAAGAGGCATCCTATTTCGACTAGCACGACTAAGTTAGGTGTAAGAGAACCCAAGCATCATCCTTTCTTGGTGGAATCCCAACTGTCATTCGTGGCACCATTTCATCAATTCCCCAACGCTACTAGAATAGGTGTGAGAGAACCCAAGAGGCATCCTATTTTGACTAGCACAACTAAGTTAGGTGTAAGAAAACCTAAGCGACATCCTTTCTTGGGGGAATCCAAACTGCCATTTGTGGCACCATTTCATCAATTTTCCAATGCTACTATAATAGGTGTGAGAGAACCCAAGAGGCATCCTATTTCGACTAGCACAACTAAGTTAGGTGTAAGAGAACCCAAGCGACATCCTTTCTTGGTGGAAACCCAACTGCCATTTGTGGAACCATTTCATTAATTCCCCAGTGTGTTTTAGGATGGGTGTAAGAGAACCCGAGAGACATTCTATTCCTTCTAATATAAACACAAACAAAAATAAACACTCACTCATTAGCTGCTCTAGGTCGGGTTGACATGCTACTTTGCTAGTATGTCACCCCAAGCAGTCATTTATTTGGCGGATGTGAGTCCCGCATTTTCTTCCTGACATGATCACTGCAAACCAATGAGTGCCTTGTTAGCTTGGTAGACCTCATTACGCAGCCAGTAAGCTACTTCATGTTGACTTGGTTTAAGAAGATGTAAGCTAACACGCTTTCTACTTGAACTAGCCATCATATACTAACTAGGTCGAGTATATTTGAGGTTTAGGATAAGTCCTCCAGTAGATCCTTTCCTCTTGACTACTCTTGAGTGGATATAAGTCCCTTAGTGACATTCACTCAGTAGTCGCCCTAGGTCGGATAACACTTGTCGAGCAGAAGATAGACTATCCCGACAATCAATTTTGCTATAGGAGGATGTGAGTCCCCATTGCTTTCTTCCTAGGCTGATTATCACAAACCAATGGGAACTTTAAGTTGGTTGATGTTCACTATGCTGACAGCGACTCACCCGGTGGATACACCACTCTTGACAGATGTGAGTCCCAGCGCTTTCTTCTTGAGTTGTCCACCGAATACCTATATATATTATCTTCTCCAGAGTTTTGGATAAAGCCCTTAGTGGCCCCTTTCCCTGTGGGCACTCTACTTAGATCACATTCTTTGCAACCCCATTTAGACACTACCCAGGTTACTCTTGGATTGGACAGTCCCCTTTTCCTAGTAGCTACCCCTATGGTTGGAGAATTTGTTCAGTGGATGCGCAGATTCTCTCTTGGTTTAATAAATTTGACATAGGTCTAGGATGATATAAGCTCCTTGTCAGTATGATCCCTCATAAACCAATAGGGTCCATGATAAATAAATAAATATATTTTCTTGTAGATTAGGAATTCAAGCCCCCATCGGCCCCTATCCCAAGCATGCATCCTATCTTTAGGGCTATGTCAGCAAAACTCCCTATAAACCGCTGCCACGCTTGAGTTGAGATAAGTCCCTGGGTCATTCCCCTCTATGTCGTTCAATATATTTTTTACAAAGCAGGTCTGCATGGTCACTTTGGAAGATATAAATCTACTACACATTCTTTTTAGCATGATCACATAAAACTCGTGCATCCAGGGTTGACATGTTACATTGCTAATGTGTCACTGGTGGTCTTTAGGAAAGATGTGAGTCCCCATGCTTTCCCCACCAACCATTACAAATCAAAGGCACCCTTTGGTTGGATAGTTCTCCCCTCCGGAAGCTCCTTTGGATTGGTAACTGAGTTAGATCAAGCCTACATAGCCTACTCGCCCATCAAACTGATGGGATCCATCAACAATAATGAAAAATTGAAATTAATTTTGACTATCTTTGAGCTGATTTAAGTCCCCCAATGCTATTCACTCAATAGTCAGCCTAAGGTTGGGTTCAATTCATTGCCTCACCAATTGATCACCCCAGTGAATGATCTCTACTTTGGAGGATGTATGTCTACTACGCTTTCTTCCTAGTACAACTGCTGCACACCGAAAGGCAACCCCTCCAGTCGGATAGTCCTACTATCTGGATGGTATACTACCCTTTTGGATTGGTAAATCTGAATGTAGTTCAAAGCTAATATAGTCCCTACTCAATGCAGTCCATCGCAAACTGATGAGATCCATCAAACAACTAAAAATAAAATTAACTTTGACTATATTTGAGCTGATTTAAGTCCCCCAGTGACATTCACTTAATAGTCAGCTTAAGGTTGGGTTTGATTCGTTGTGTCACCAACTGATCACCCCAGCGATTGATCCCTATTTTGGAGGATGTAACTATACTACGCTTTCTTCCTATTACAGTTGTTGCATACCGAAAGACAACCCCTTTGGTTGGAAGTCTTAATGTGTGGTTGGTTGACTACCCCTTTGGATTGGTAAAGCTGAAGTAGACCAAGGCCAACATGGCCCCTACTCAGTGTAGTCCATCACAAACCAATAAGGTCCATCTCAAAATTCAAAATTTAAAATCTGAAACAAATTCAACCCTCCTCCCCAATAGAGTCAAACTAAACAAACAAAATAAATTCTATCAACCTCCTTAGTGGAGTCAAATCAAATAATCAAATCAATCAGCTTCTCCTTAGTGAGATGCAAATCTTCCAGTTCCCCCAGTGAGACTAATTCAATCCAACTTGAACTTGCTCCCCTAGTAGAGAGTCCACATTTTTATCCCCAGCTGATCCTAAAATCTCATCCCCCAATGGATTTCACAACCTCTTATCCCCGGTGGATAACTTGAACCCTTTCCCCTAGTAGAAGGTTCACATACTTAATCCCTAGTGGATTCCTCCTTCACTCTCTTATGTCTTAGGCATAAGTAGAGTCGCATTACACTAAGCTCTTGATTCCTTCCACACCTTGTGTTGGGAGTAGATCATTTTTGTTAGTACTTGTGATCGTTCGGCATTGTTGATCATCTGAGTCAACACAATATGTGCGGTGTACCTTGTCAATCACACCACACCTATTGGGCGCCTTTTGTTGACCTCACTTTTGGAGTGTATTTCCAACTTCATCATCTTAGACATAGGACTCGTCTAGACATTAAGAGTTCCTTAGTCTTAAGACAGTTCTAGTGATTAGGTGAACAGTTAACTTAACCCTAGAGACTTAGAAGAGTTAGCCATAGAAATAGGTCATGCATTAGGGGTATTAAGAAAACTTGACTACCCTATAGCTTGAACCAAATCCTCAGTTCCTTCTTTCAAGCCAAACTTCAAATTCAAATCAACTTCAAATTCAATCCAACTTCAAATTTAATTCAACTTCAAATTCAAATCAATTCCAAATCAAATCTTAAATCAATTTCAACTCAATTGATTTTCTCAAATCTTAATTCAAATCCCAAAAAATCTTTCCTAAGCTATTTTGATTTCGTCTTATGGACTTAGCTTAAATCAAATTCAAATAACTCCAAATTCAAAAGATTTTCTCATAACCCATTTATTTTTTCATTTATATTCATAAATATGAATGAAATATAAAATCAAATAATGAAAACCAAATTCAAAATTCAATTCCAAATTCAAAATCTTTCCTAAGACATTTTGATTCCATCTTATGGACTTAGCTCAAATCAAATTCAAATAACTCCAAATTCAAAATATTTTCTCATAACCCATTTATATTCTCATATATATTCACAAATATAAATAAAATATAAATTCAAATAACCAAAACTAAATTCAAAACTCAAGTCCAAATCCAACTTAAATCCAACTTACAACCTTCAAGTCAAATTCTTGAACTTAGCCAAATCATTCTGAAATCAATCCAAACCTTTGGATTTTCTCTTCAAACAATCATTTCTTTAATCACAAACTAAATATAAACATAAACTTCAATCATCAAACGAGAATCAAACTAACCCAAATCAAACCCATGTTCATCCTTTGAACTTGAAATTGTTAAATAAATCAAAACCTATTTGACTCCAAATCACTTGCAATTGGATTTATATTTCAATCATAAGTCCATATGTGAGTTCAACCAAACTTGAATCAAACCTTGATTAAGCCAATTGACCCACTTAGGCTCACTTGATCCAAAGTGACCTAAAGCACCTTTTTGAGCCAAATTCTAATCCAACCCAAATTGGATTAAACTAAGCCCATCTAAGCCTCATATTATGAGCAATAATCATCTTAGGATGATCAATCACTCAAATTGGGTCAAACCAAGTCAAACCCAACCTTTGACCAAGTCAACACTTAACCTAAATGAAACTTAAACTTGTCAAAATCTATCGTATAAAAAATTGATTGAAACCATTGATCTAAACCAGTTCATAATCAATGATTGAACTTGACCATGTTGTCATTTGAGCCAAACCTAGCCCAATTGGCCACTTGACTTAAGTTGACCCAAGTTGGCCTGAAAAGTCAAAATGGGTCAAATCTTGATCTAAGCCTAACTGATTGCAACTAATGGGACAAATTCATTCTAAATCACTTGTTGAACTTGACCAAAGCTTCAATTGGCCAACTAAACCTAACCTAACCCAATTGACCATAAACCTAACTTGACCTAAAAGGTCAAATCAACGTAAAATCAAACCAAACTAAAATTGATTGAAACCAAAGCTTGCAAAATATTTCAAATGATCAACCAAGCCTAAACCAACTCATGACCTAACCTAATTAGGTCAAATGGGTCAAATTGGTCAACTTGACTCATTTTACCTAAATGAACCTAAATGAACCAAAACTAAATATAAACCAAATTGAACCAAACCAATGACACCCATAGGCTCCAATTCATCATTTCAACTTGATCTAACCCTTGGTTTTATCCAATTTGACCAATCGGTCAACTTGACCAAAGTTGACCATTTTGACCTAAATGGATCAACTTGAGCCAAATCATATCAAATCAACTCCAAATTATTTGAAATTTGGCCTTCCCTATTTTTGAATCATTTTAAATCAGTCCAAATTGAAATCAAGGCCAAATGACCATTTTACCCTTAGGTCAAAGGGTAACCTATGGCCAAATTCACTTGGAATTTGGCCAATTCCTTCTCATGACCACTTGGCATCTTCTTAGTGGTCCATTTGGACACTAAGGGAGGAGGTGCACATGACCTAATGGGTTTGGGTCAACCATGACCCAACATAAGGCCAAATAGACCCCTCCAATGGGAATTTTCCACTTGGATCACTCCATACACTCACCTAGCACATGTGGACTTCCTCTCCTCCACTCCTTTGCCAAAACAAAACCACATGGAGTCCCTAACAGCCTAAACAAACCAATTAATCCAAGCAATTGAAGGAAAATATCAAGATGGCTCTCAGCCATCCAATCCAAGTAGGGGGAGATATACTCCCCCTCATTCCAACTCAAAGCAGACTCCCTGAATTCAATTGAGCCCTAGGAACTAAAACCAAGTGTCTCTAAGACTTGGCAAGCACTCCCAAGCTCATTCCAATTTCTCCTTCTCGATTTTCTTCACAAATGAAGCAGATGAGTTAATTCAAAACTCCAACTTACTCAATTCTTCACCAAACCTAAATTCACTTTGCAAGCACCATCAAGGGAGCTAGTTGAGCTCACCCAAAGTGTTCCCCAAGTCTCCAAGCCACAGGAAGGTGGATTTTAATCAAAGTCACAAGTCATTGAAGGGGAGCTTGGTCAACCCACATATCCACTTCAAATCAAGGCTTGAAACTTTCAATAGAGCTTCGTCTCCACTAGAAGAAGCTACCTCCTCCATTGGAAGCACCGGTGATAGCCTCCGATAAGGTATGACTCAAAACTAATCCTAAGTTGAAAATTGTTTGGCCTTTTGTGAAGGAAATTATAATCCTATTAAATTCTAGCTGTTGGATGTTCTTCCCTATACCTCTTGATGGTGTGGGGTGAATCCTAGCCTAATTCAAGCTTAGGTAAGCTCGGATCAAGCCATGGAGGATGGACGGCCTATGTCACCTACAACTTAGATAATGATGAATCATGATTTGTCCATCCCACGTGTTTTGGATGGATGGCTCTGACTAAACCGAGTAGATCCGCTAATTTAAGCCCTTTAGAACCACGAGATTAACCCTGTGGTGAAATTAATTCTATAATTTCTAAAGAATGTATACTTCCATCTTCTATCTATGCGGAATAAAATGAAGCTAGAAATATACTTCTTTTTATGCATTTGAACACCATATAGATCCACAAATATTCTTATTAGGGTGATCGGGCATGACATTGAGAAGAGGTGTACTATCTCGAAAGATAGAAGTCACTAAGCTACAATAGACCTAATCACCTGAATAAGGACTCCTAAGAATAATGGGTCTGCATATATACCAAAGATTCTTCCCCTACTTCACATGAAAAAGTAAAGTAGGGCTTATTTTAAACTGAATTTGTTAAGTTCCCTACATGGGAAAGCTCCTATACTTAATTACAACCTAAGGAAGGAGATTCCTTAGAAATACTCTCGATTAAGGTAAATGATCATTGTCTCCAAAGATTTCAATAGGTAGGACTATCAATTGATTAATTTATTTTGGAAGATCAAATGGGATTGATCAAAGAGTGAGAGTTATTATCGAAGCCAAAGGAAGATAAGTAGGAGATGCTCACAATGCTAGGAAACCTAGCAAGCATCTCAAACTATCCTATGGTTGGGCTTTACATTTTTGAAATTAATTTTACTTGTTTGAGTTGAATTTTTTATTAGAAATTTATGGCTTATGATTCCATAACACAAGATTACGGAAATGTCTAGGAGGTGAGGATTTATACTTGTGGCCCACAAAGGGGAGAAGCAACCTCAAAATCTAAATCTAGGGAGCTTTAGTGAGGGCCAAAAGAATGACCTAAATTTAAGGCAAAAATGGGTATACAGTTTACCTCCACAAGAGAGGGTAAACCACCCGACTGCTTGGACTTACAACCGCCTGGGGGTGGCCGCCAACTAACTCCTCCTATGATTTTAAATTCATGTAGGCAAGTCATATGCTTTATGCAAGATAACTAGGCTGTTATTTATTTTAGAAAGATACTAAGTCCTTAAACTCACTCCCTAAGAGACTAGATCATATAAGGGCATGAAAAATGACCTAAATCTAATGCAATTCATATTATATTTTTATTTTCATTTTTGGACAATCATTTTTGACTCAGACATATAGGATTCATATGCC
Organism: Cymbidium sinense; assembly: GCA_021442155.1. Taxonomy (NCBI): domain Eukaryota; kingdom Viridiplantae; phylum Streptophyta; class Magnoliopsida; order Asparagales; family Orchidaceae; genus Cymbidium; species Cymbidium sinense. The sequence continues at coordinate 44,665,808 of CM038227.1, read as the reverse complement.
TAATGCATGAGAAATGAGATTATGGGCCAAAATCAACGAGAAGGGGAGGTATCCACCATGGCTCTCATAGGTCAAGCCAAGTTCTTTAGTAAAGGTGGAAGCCCTCCAATCAAGAGTGAAATAATATACTTTTATGCATTATGTTATAAAAGAAATACTCATTCAACTAAGGGGTTACTAATTCTTTTATCTTGATTTTTAGCCTAAACTTTAGGTTAGTTTGTGAGTTCTTTATTTTAATTTTGAGTTATTTAAGTTGGTAGAAGATTTATTTTTTTCTAAGAGCCTAATCATCATTCAGGCCATACATCAAGCAAGGAAGAAACTAAGAAAATATGTCATCTTAGTGCACAAGCTAAACAAAACATCAAATATTTTATAAAGCTAACGCAAAAGAATAAAAAGCCAAGTGTGGTCGGGCACCATCGCACAAACCTAAAAACAAATTGGGTAGCCGAGCTCCACCCTTATACAACCCAGATTAAAAATGAATTAATTTATAATCAAGCAAGAAAATTTATGTTATGGGGGTCTTCATTCTTCTTTTCTTCTTTCTTCTTTCTTCTTTCTTCTTTCTTCTTTGGTTCCTTCTTTTGGATGGTTGGAATGTGGATTCTCCAAAGGCTTCACATAGTGCATAAGATGAAATCTTATGACCAATGCTCATCCTAATCCCCCATAATAATCATTCCAAAATTCTAATTGTAAAAATTACATGAATTGGAAAAGTAAATCTAATAAACACCTGTAAAATAGAGATTAGATAAACAAATTATACAAATCCCAAGCATGTATATTGGACTTAACACCCCACACATGGGTAACCAAGTCCACCTGACTTATTAGATTATGCTTAGGAGTATAAGCACCTACACAACAAAAGTATTTATACTTTTATTACAGCTCCCCTTAAGCACAATCCCCTGCAAAAAAATAATGATTAGACTAAATCATCCTACTATCCATTTTACGCAAATTCACCCTAATATCCTAACTAAAATAAAATATCATAAAAAAAAAGTAAAAATCAAACCATGCACCTCCTTAACCTAAGGATAGAAGTGATGACTTAGTCTAATGTGTGTGCTTTGGAAGATTTGTGTGGTATGTTTTGCTATGGCTTGAAGGTTTGGATTCTCTAAGTGTGAAGATGTTCAACTTAGATGGATGGTCTCATTTAAGTGTTTAGTTGATTTGGGTTGATTATATTTGGTGTTTTGTTTAGGTTTGAATGAATCATACAATTAATTACTAAGTGTTGTAAAGAGAGGGAAAAGAGAGGAGAACTTCTCTTTCCTTCCCTACCTTAAGTAATATCTAAAGTAGATTCATGTTTAGTGAATGTTATATTATGTGTTTTAATTAATCTTAAGTTTAGATCAATTATAAGCAAACCTATTCAAAAAGAAAGTCATTTTAAGAATAAGCAAAATGAATTAATATCACAAAACACACATCACTTCATTTCTTTCCCAACATGTATAACATGCATATAAATGAATCCTAAGCATATTTATACATACAAATGGAAACAGTTAGCACACTTTATGATGAATGCTAAGTGAGTTACTTAAGAAAATTTGAATGTTTTATGATGCATGATTTTTAATAAGTAGAAAAGAGATTTTCTTATCCATTTTTCACAGGCATACATGTATGTATGAAAGGCATAAGTGAGTACGACACCATTGTTAACACCAGGGGTGTAAGGTACATGACCTACTTAAGGATACTTAAAGTCTTACAACTCTAGGGTTGTCCAGACTAATATACCACTTTCCTTAAATACAAACACATGTACAAAAGAAATGAATGAAAAAAAGAAAGATACAAAAAATTTCTATTTGTTTATTTGTTTTGTTTATGAAATTTATATGTACAAGTGTGGATGTCCTTCTTAAGTAATAGCATAGGAATGAATAGGAATGGGGTTAGGCAAGTGTTTTGTTCTTTTCAAATGAACTATACACTTTGTCAAATCCTATTCAAAACTATGCTAAAAGAAAAGAGAAGAAAAGAGAACAAAAGCCATACCATGCACATCTTCATATTTATATCTACATGCAAGCTTATAAATAATTATAAGTAGCATACTTTCAATTTTTGATGTTTGATTTATAGATTTTAAAAATAGTTTTGGATTTAATAGTAGGAATAGCCATTCATATTTTTACTTTAGCCAAAACATGCAATTTAACATAAAGAAAATATTTTAATTTTAATTTGATTTTTAAAATGTATGAATGCATAAAATTCATATGACATACACATTTAGCATGTTAGGAAAGAACTAAAGTGATGAAAGCATGTAAACACATTCACCCTAATTAATTCCTAAAGATAATCTTATGAAATAAGAAAGCTTAAAACAAAATAAGTTGTTTTTAAGGAAGGTTTGATTTTATTTTGAGTTTGATTAAATTTGAGAAATATGATGTGAGTTTGCTATTCCTAACCCATTCCCACATATGTTTGTTGCTTCAATTTAATTTTTAGGTGATTAGATTAATTTTATGCTTTGGTTAGGTTAAGGTAAATTATTACCCCTTACACCACCTTAGCATAGTTAATAAAATAATTATAATGATGATATGACATAAAACCACACAAGGAATTTAAATCACTAATATACCCAAGAAGAAAAGGGCCTACTCATGATTAATTAATTAATTTTAAGTTAATTAATTTCATAACCCCTCTCACACATGTGAGTTGAATTTTGATTTTCTTAATTGTACTTAGGATCTTGAAAACCTAAGCATCTACCCAAGATAGATTAATTGAGTTCTGGAAAGTTTTAGAATTTTATGAAATTAATTAATGAGGTAATTAGTGAATTAACCCTTAATTAAGGTTGGATTAATGAAGAAAGGGGTTTAAGGAATATCTTAAGGAAAGTATCCCAAAAATATTCCCTAAATCTCATATTTACTTAATCAAAACTTAATTGACTCAATCAGAGGGTTAAACCACTAATTATACCATTAATTAAGTTTAATTATATTAAGAGAGTGATTAAGGAATGAACTAGCAATTTCTCTAATTAAACCACCAATAAATCCCAAGAAAATTAGGGGAGGCAGGAGTCATCACTCTAATTATGCACAAGAAGTTTAGGATTAATCAGTGAGATAATTAAAGGGTAATTAGCAAAATAACATTCCCAATAAAACTCAAATCTAGAGAAAAGCATCGTTCAAAATCCATTGAAATCATTTTAGATATTCTATGTTCAATTATCTATCCAATGCAATTTATTTCATATTTTTTTATTTTTCTAGGCTTAGATATAAATTTAGGAAGTTTCCATGATTAATTAGGTGATTTAATAGCATAATTAAATGTTTAATCCTGTCGATGCCATGTAGACCACTGACGCGGCATGCGCTTTCCACGTGGCATGATGGGATTCGATATTAAAGTTGTCACATCATAGCGCCATGTCAGCGGCAGCACTACGTGCTTTCCCCTCACCCATCCGATCAAGAATCGGACTACTGAGATTAAAGCCACGAATCTAAGAGATTAAAACATGGATCTTTGTGTCTTTGATCATGTTCGTCCATCCAAAATGCATGGATGGATGGCCCATGATCCTTCCTTATTCTTCTTTATGAGAAGATGGAAGCTCCATCTTCTATTAAAACTCGACCCACACCATCTAAAGGGAAAGAGGATCACATCTAACGGCTAGAATCTCATGGGGTGATAATCCACTTCACAAAGGACCAAACCACATTGAAATTATGCTTGGTTTAATGGCATACCTCAGCGGAGGTGACCATCAATTCTTGATTCCCTTGAAGAAGCTTCGTCTAGTGGAGATAAAGCTTTGTTGAGAGTTTGAGGTCTTGAGATTGGTTGGATCCTCCTATGGGTCAAGTCCACCTCCACTTGAGTTCAGTCTTGATCAATAATGGTCTTCCCTTGCCTTTGGAACTTAGAAAAGAGCTTAGGCAAGTTCAATCAAGCTCCCTGATGGAGATTGCAAAGGGAATTAGGTTGATATTGAGTGCAGGCTAAGTTGGATTTTCAGTGGAGCTCCCTTAGTTTCAAGCTATGAAAATCGAGAAAATGGAAAATGGGAATTGCTTGAGAGAGCTTGGGGAGGCTGGGAAATGACTTCTCTGGCTTCCTCTTACTCAATTGAATTAGGAACTGTTGGAATAAAATCAAATTAGGTTGATATTGAGTGCAGGCTAAGTTGGATTTTCAGTGGAGCTCCCTTAGTTTCAAGCTATGAAAATCGAGAACATGGAAAATGGGAATTGCTTGAGAGAGCTTGGGGAGGCTGGGAAATGACTTCTCTAGCTTCCTCTTACTCAATTGAATTAGGAACTGTTGGAATAAAATCAAATTAGAGGGAGTATATCCCAACATCGAGATGGCCATGAAGAAGCTTGCCATTTTGATCCAATTGAGCTTATGCAATGGGTTTGTTAGGCTATTAGAGGTGTCCTTGAATTCAATTTTGGCTAGAGGGGGAGTGGGTTGGGCAAGTTTCAATGAATTTAGAGTTGGTTTGATATGATTTGGTTCATGTTGACCCATTTAGGTCAAAATGGGTCAACTTGGGTCAAGTTGACCAATTGATCAAATTGGGTCAAACTAAGGGTTGGGTCAAGTTCATATGACCATTTGAAATATTTTGGTGGCTTTAGTTTGATTCAATTTGGTTTATGTTTGAAATTGGTTCAATTGAGTTCATTTAGGTCAAATGGGTCAAGTTGATCAAATTAACCCAGTTGACCTATTTAGGTTAGGTCATGAGTTGGTTCATGTTTAGTTGGTCATATGAAATGGATTGGTATCTTTATTTCCAATCAAATAAGTTTATATTTGAGTTTGACTGCGACCTTTAGGTCAAGTCGCCCATGGTCAATGATTTGGAATGGGCTTGACCCATTAGTTTTAATCAATTTGGCTTTAGATCAAGTTTTGACATATTTTAAGCTGCTAACTTGGGTTAAGTAAGTGGCCAATTAGGTTAGGGCTCAAATGTTGACTGGTCAAGTTCAAACATTGGTCATGAACATAGATCAATGGTTTCAATCAATTTGGCCTATGGTGAATTTTGGCTATGTTAGTTTCATTTTGGCTTGACTCCAACCCTAGGTTTGACTTGGTTTTGACCCAATTTGAGTGATTGATCATCTCATGATGATTGTTAGTCATGATGAGAGATTTATATGGGCTTAGTTCAATCCAATTTTGTTGGGATTAGAATTTGGTCACTTTAGGTGAGCCTAAGTGGGTCAAATGGCTCAAATGGCTCAAAGCTTAATTTGAGTTTGATTGAACTCAAATATGGACTTATGATTGAAATATAAATTTGTAAGAGATTTGAAGTCAAACGGTTTTGACAATTTCAAGTTCAAAGGGTGAACATGAGTTTGAGCGGGTTCGATTTTTTGAATTGAGTTTTGATTTGATGATTGTAGTTTATGCTTATATTTGGATTCATTGATTGAAGGATTCATGAAAAAAAAATCAACAGTTTAGCTTGATTTGAAATTAATTTGACTAAGTTCAAGATTTTGACTTGAAAAGCTTAGGTTGAATTTTGATTGAATTTGAGTTTGATTTTCAGAGTTGGTTTTGGTTGTTTGAATTTATATTTCATTTATATATGTAATATAAATGATAATATAAATGGGTTATGAGAAAATTTCAAGGATTTGAAGTGGTTTGAACTTGATTTAGGTTACGTCCTTTAAGAGGGAAATAAAGGACTTATGAAAGATTTTGAGAATTTGGTTTGATTGATTTGAATTTTATTTCATTTATATGTGTGAATATAAATGAGAATATAAATGAGTTGTGAGAAAATTTCAAGGATTTCAAGTGATTTGAATTTTATTTAAGCTAAGTCCATGAGAGGGAATCAAAGGACTTCGGAAATATTTCAAACTTGGAATTTCAATTATGGGTTTCAATCATGTAGAATTGATTTGATTTTGGAGGAAATCAATCAAGTTTGAATTGATAAGTTTTATGTTATTTGATTTGGAGTTTTACTTGAAGGAAGGAAGTGAGGAATGTGGCTCAAGCTATAGGATAGGTAAATTTTCCTGACACCCCTAAGGCATGACCTATTCTTATGGCTAACTCTTCAAACTCTCTAGGGCTAGGTTGAGTGTCCACCTAATCACTAGATGTGTCTTAAGACTAAGGATCTCTTAAAGTCTAAGAGGAATCCTATGTCTAATATAGAGGGGTTGAGAGCTCATCCTAAAAATGAGGTCAACAAAGAGCTCCCAATAGGTGTGGTGTGACTAACAAAAAATACTGCACGTATTGGTGTTGATCGAAATGATCAACAACACCGAACGATCACATGCACTAACAAAAATTGTCTACTTCTAACCCAAGGTGTAGAAAGAATCTAGAACTTAGTGCAATGTGGCCCTACTTATGTTAAGGACATAAGAGAGGAAAAGAGGAATCCACTAGGGATAGAGTATTTGAACCTTCCACTAGGGAAGCAGGTTCAAGTCATCCATAAGGGGATGAGAGGTTTGATTTGATTTGAGTCTCACTGGGAAGAAATTTGATTTGTTTAATTGAGTTCCACTTGGGAAGAGGGTTAAATTTGTTTCAATTTATTGTTTGTTTAATTGTGTTTGTTTTGACTCCACCGGGGATAAAAAGGTGAACTCTCCAATGGGGAGGCAAGTTCAAGTCATCCACAAGGGAGGAAAGGTTAAATCCGCTGAGGGATTATAATTTCAGATCCACTGGGGAACTAGAAAGGTTTGCATCTCACTAAGAAGGAGCAAAAGATTTTGATTTTGATTGATTAATTATTTTTAATTATTTCATTCATTTCATATTTTAATTTTGGATTTTGAGATGGACCCTATTAGTTTGCGATGGACCGCACTGAGTAGGAGCCATGGAGGCCTAGACCTAACTCAGATTTACTAATCCAAAGGGGTAGTCTACTAAACACATAGTAGGAATAGCCAACCAAAGGGATGCCTTTTGGTATGCGCAAATGTATTGGAAAGCATATACTTACATCCTCCAAAGTAGGGACCAGTTGCTAAGGTAATATAATGTCAAGGTAATAAATTGAACCCAACCTAGGGCTGACTATTAAGTGAATGTCGCTGGGGGACTTAGATCAACTTAAAGATAGTGAAGATTAATTTCATTTTTAGATTTATTTTGATGGGTCCCATCAATTTTTGATGGACTGCACTAAGTAGGGGCCATGGAGGCCTAGACCTAACTCAGACTTACCAATCCAAATGGAGTAGTCTACCAAACATAAGATAGGACTATATAACCAAGGAGATGTCTTTCAGTTTGCAATGATCATTTCAAGAGAAGAAATCTCGGGGACTCACATCTTCCACTACAAAAGCCCACTAGGGTGATCGGTTGCTTTGGGCAATAAATCGAACCCGACCTAGGGTTGACTATTTGAGTGAATGTTGTCGGGGGACTTAGATCAGCTCAAAGATAGTCAAGATTAATTTCATTTTATTTAGATTTATTTTGATGGGTTCCGTTGGTTTGCAATGGATTACACTAAGTAGGGGCCATTGAGGCCTAGACCTAACTTAGACTTACCAATCCAAAGAGAGTAGTCTACCAACCACAAGGTAGGATTATCCAACTAAGGAGACGCCTTTCAGTTTGCAATGATCAATTCAGGAGAAGAAATCTTGGGGACTCACATCTTCCACTATAAAAGACCATTGGGATGATCGGTTGCTTTGGGCAATAAATCGAACCCGACCTAGGGCTGACTATTGAGTGAATGCCACTGGGGGACTTAGATCAGCTCGAAGATAGTCAATATTAATTTTATTTTTAGATTATTTTGATGGATTATATTGGTTTATGATGGATCACACTGAGAAAAAGCTTACACTAGCATATACCTATCTCAAATTTACTGAACCAAAGGTAGTAGCTTCCCGACCGATGGGAGGACTATCCAACCAAGGAGATGTCTTTCAGTTTGTAATGATCAATTCAGGAGAAGCAATCTTGGGGACTCACATCTTCGACTACAAAAGACCATTGGGGTGATCGGTTGCATTGGGCAACAAATTGAACCTGACCTAGGGCTGACTATTAAGTGAATGCCGCTGGGGGACTTAGATTAGCAAGAAGATAGTCAAGATTAATTTTATTTTTAGATTATTTTGATGGATTCCATTGGTTTGTGATGGATCACACTGAGAAGGAGCTTACACTAGCCTATACCTATCTTAGATTTATTGAACTAAAGGGAGTAGCTTCCCGGCTTATGGGAGAACTATCTGACCAAATGAGTGCCTTTCAGTTTACAATGGTCAATTTAAAGGAAGAAAGCTCGGGGACTCACATCTTCCACTACAAAAGACCACTGGGATGATTGGTTGCTTTGGGCAACAAATCAAACTTGACTTAGGGCTGCCCGTCGATTTGCGACAGTCATGCTGTAAAGAATGCGTCATAGTCTTGCATCTTCCAAAGCGGAATGACTACCGGGGTAACCTGCTTATGGCAAAGCAGATTGAACCCAACTTAAGGGAGACTACGAAGTGAGTACCGACCCATGGATTTACCTCAACACGGGTAATCAGGTAATTCCTATAGGGAGTTCTGCTGACACTACCCTAAAGATAGGATGACTGCTTGGGAAAAGGGGCCCTTTGGGGGCTTGAATTCCTAATCCGCAAGTGAATTAATTTGTTTATTTATTTAGTTTATTTTAACGTGAACCCTGTTGGTTTGCGAGAGATCAAATTGAGAAAAATCTTATATCAACATAGGCTTATCTCAAATTTACTGAACCAAGGGAGAATATGTGCATCCGTTGAACAAATTCTCTAACCACAGGGGTGGCTACTAGGAAAGGGGAACTGTCCAATCCAAGAGTAACCCGAGTAGTGTCTAAATGGAGTCGCAAAGGACGTGATCCAAATAGAATACCCGAAGGGGATGGGGCCACTAAAGTCTTAATCCAAAACCCTGGAGAAGATGATATGGCTAGTCATATATCAAATAAGTATTCGGTGGCTAACTCACGGAGAAAGTGTGAGGACTCACACCGCCAAGAGTGTATCCAGGGTGAGTCGTCGATAGGGAACATCAACTAACCTAAGGTGCCATTAGCCTAAGAAGAAAGCTCGGGACTCACATCTTCTTATAACATAATTGGTGTGATAGTCATCTTCTACCAACAAAAGACCACCAGGACTAATGCCAATGCTAGAGGGACTTATATCAACTCAAACGTAGTCAAGAGGAAAGGAGCCTCTAGAGGAATTAGCATAAACCTCTAATATACTCGAGCTAATTATAAATCATGGGAGGATCCCTAGCAGTCCGATCTTTGATCGAACGACAGGGATCAAAGCGCGTCTCGCCGCCACGCCGCCACTTGATTTGATATTTAAGTAATAGGCTCATGGCGACGTGTAAAGTGTTGCCACGCTACAGCCGTGAGTTGATTAGTTAAGGATGTTAATTAATACTAATTAATCTATTAATCTTCTAAAATTCATATCTCCTTCAATAAAATTTAGAAAAATATGAGGTAAAATCCTATAGAAACATAATTCAACTTAGAACATTTTAAAAATAATTTCAATGGATTTTGAATTATCCTTTTCTCTAATTTTAGGTTTTATTAGAAATTTTATTTTACAAATTATCTTTTAATTAAACTTTTAATCAATCCCAAACTTCTTGGATATGTTTGCCTCCCCAAATTTTCTTGGGATTTATTGAAGGCTTAATTGTGAGAATTATAAATATGTTTTATAATTACTCCTTTAACATAATTAAGGATAATTAAGGTATGATTAGTGGTTTTAATCCATTATTAGGGTTGATTAATGTTAGATCCAGTAGATATGAGATTTAGGGAATATTTTGGGGCATTTCCCCTAAGCTATTCCCTAAACTCATTTTCTTTTCTTAATCCTTTCTTAATTAAAGGTTAATTCATTAATTATCCCATTAATTAATTTCTAAAAATTCTAAAAAACTTTCAGAACTTAATTAATCTACCTTGGGTAGATGCTTAGGTGTTTAAGAGTCTAAGTTCAATTAAGAAAATCAAAACCCAATTCATATGTGTGAAGGGGTGTTTTGAAATTACTTAAGCTAAACCCCTAAGCTTAATTAACCATTAATCATGAGCCAAATTGCATTAAGCCCTTTTCTTTCTAGGTGCATTGCAAGTTTAAATTCCTTGTGAGTTTTTATGACATCTCATTGACTCATGATTATTTGGTTAACTATGTTAAGGTGGTGTAGGTAAGGGTTAATTAACTCGCTTAATTCATACCTTAACCTAATTAATACATAAAAATGAATCTAATCATCTAAAAATTAAACAAAAATATCAAACACATGTGGAAATGGGTTAGGAACAATAAACTCAATTCACATTTTCAAAATTAAATCAAACTTAAAACTAAACAAAAATTGCATTGAATACACTTTGATTTATTTTAAACCTTCTTATTTCATAAGAATGTCTTTAGGATTTAAGTAAAGTGAATGTGTTTACATGCTTTCATTGCCTTGATTCTTTCCCCAACATGTTAAATTTGTATGTCATGTGATTTCATGCATTCATAATTTTAAAATTCAAATTTAAAAATGATTTACTTTATGTCAAATTTGCATGTGTTGGCTAAAATAGAAATATTGGCTATTATCACTACTAAATTCAATTTATTTCCAAAACATATAAATCAATTATCAAATCTGAAAGTGTGCTACTTATATTTTAATTATAAGCTTGCATGTGAAGAATATAAGGGTGTGCTTAGTATAATTTTCCCTTCTATTTTATGTTAGTATAGTTTTGAATAGGAGTTGGTAAGATGCATGGTTCATTTAAAAAAAAAACCTAACACTTACCTAATTCTATATCCTATTCATTTCTATGCTACAACTTAATAAGGGTTACCTATACTTGCACACATAAATTGCATAAACAAAATGAATTAACTAATACAACTTTTGCTTTCTTCTTTTCCATTTCATTTCTTTTGTACACATATTTGTATTTAAGTAAAGTGGTATATTAGTCTAGACAACCCCGAGGTTGCGAGGCTTTAAGTAGCCCTAACTAGGTCTTGTATCTTACACCTCAACAAGTTAACAAATTACCTTATGCCTTTCTTACTTTCATATGTATATGTGAAAAATTGGATAAAGAAATCCTTTTCTACTTAAGAAAAATCATGCATATTCAACTTCCAAATTTCCTTAAATGGGTTACTTAGCATACATCATAAATTGTGTTAAATGTTCTCAGATATGCTTAGGATTTATTCATATGCATGTTATATATGTTGGGAAAGAAATGAAGTAATGTGTGTTATGAGGATTTAATTCATTTTATTTAATCTTAAAATGCATTTATCTTTGAATAGGTTTATTTAGAATTCATTTAAACTTAAGATTAATTAAAACACTTAATCAAAACATTTACTAAACAAAACTAAAATATGAATCCACTTTAGAAATTACTTAGGTTAGGGAAGGAAAGAGAAGTCCCCTTCTCTTTCCCTCTCTTTATAACTTAGTAATTAATTGTAGGATTCACTTGAACCAAATCAAAATATAAAATAAAATTAACTCTAAAATAATTAAATAACTTAAATGAAACCTTCCTGTAAGTTGAACATATTTTCACACTTAGAACATTCTAACTTAAAGCCATAGCTAAGCATACCACACAAACCTTCAAAACACACACATTAGCCTAAGTTACCACTTCTAGCTTTAGGTTAGGATGGTGCATAGTTTGATATTTATTTTATTTTGTAATATATATTTTAGACTGGATGTTAGGGTGCATGCTTGTAGAATGAATGGTAGGACGCTCTTATTCTAATCATCATTTTCTGCAGGGGATTGTGCTTAAGGGGCGCTATCATAAATAAAAATAAATGCTTTTGCTTGCAAGTGCTTTATACCCCTAAGCATAATTCAATATGCCAGGTGGACTTAGTCACCCATGTGTGGCAAGATAAGTCCAATATACATGCTTAAAAATTTGTGTGGTTTGTTTTAGCTAACTTTTGTTTGGCAAGCATTAGTTAGATTTTCACTTTTCCTTTTCATGTAAATTTGTACAATTAGGATATTAGAATGATTGTTATGGGGATTAGGATGAGAATTGGTCATAAGATTCTATCTTATGCACCATGTGAAGCCTTGGAACATTTACCTTCCAACCATCCAAAAGAAAGGACCAAAGAGGAAAAAAGAAAAAAAAAATAGAGAAGAATAGAAAAATGAAGAATAATGCTTGAAGACCCCCATAATAATGAAGAACAAAACAAAAATTTCACATTTCAAAAATAAGATTGATCTCCATTTTACATACCCAAATTTGTTGAATGGAAGTCCACTCTTTTAAAAATTAAAACTTAAACACATTTTTGAACTTCATTTCGCATACTCAAATTTGCTAAGTGAAGTCTTCAAATTCAAAACTCAAAATTTTCAAACACATTTTGGAACTTCATTTAGCATACTCAAATTTGCTAAGTGAAGTCTCCAAATTCAAAACTCAAAATTTTTAAACACATTTTGGAACTTCATTTAGCATACTCAATTTGCTAAGTGAAGTCTCCAAATTCCAAACTTAAAATTTTCAAACAACTTTGGAACTTCACTTAACATACTCAAATTTGTTATGTAAAGTTTCCAAATCCAAAATCAAAAATTTTCAAACACATTTTGGAACTTCATTTAGCATGCTCAAATTTGCTAAGTGAACTCTCCAAATCCAAAACATCAAAAAATTCTAAACATATTTTGGAACTTCATCCTTAACATACCAAATTTGTTAAGTGAAGTCTCCGAAGTCAAAACCAAAAATTTTCAAGCACCTTTTGGAACTTCTTTCCTTAGCATACCAAATTTGCTAAGGAGAAGTTTCCATTTTCAAAACCAAAGTCATAAAAAATTTTGAACACATCCTTTGAAATTTCATTTAACATACTCAAATTTGCTAAGTGAAATTTCCATTTCACAAAACTAAGTGGGATTTCATCTTTAGCATACCAAATTTGCTAAAGTAAAGTCTCCACTTCCAATCAAATCAAAACAAAAAATGAAACACTTAGGATTTCTTTAACATACCTAAATTTGCTAAGGATCCCACCCTTTTCAAAAATAAAAACATCAAAACAAAAATGAAACACTTAGGATTTTCTTAGCATACCTAAATTTGCTAAGAATCCTATTTCCAAAAATCAAATAAAACACACTTGGGTTCTTCACTTAGCATACCTAAATTTGCTAAGTATGAATTCCAAAATTTCCAAAATCAAAACAAAAAAATTCACAAAAAGAAACAATCACTTTTTCAAAACACTTCACTTAGCATACCCAAATTTGCTAATTAAGTGAAAATCCAAAATCAATCAAACAAAAACAAAATCAATTGGCCCTTACTTTAACATACCAAAATTTGTCAAAGGAATGGGCCTTCAAATCAAAAATTCGAATTCAAACAAACATGAATCTATGGAAGCATCATTCTTAAAAATTTTGAATCCATATTTCAATATACCTAAATTTATTAAAGTTGGATTCATATTCAAAATTCCTCTTTCAATCAAATCTGCTCAAATCTATTTGAACCCCACTTAACACTTCCAAGTTGTTGGATGTGGGTTCAAATTTTCAAATTCAAAATTAAAAAATCTATAAAGATAGAAATTTGATAGAAACTATTTCTCATTGTAGATCCTTACAGTCAGTACAGTGATAGTTCAGTTTTCAATCTTTCATAATTATTCTAAGATGGCTGGTTCACAGAAGTTCATTTTTATATTCCCCCATGGTATGGATCTGGCTTTGGATCAAGATAACTTTCCCTGACTGAACCATACACATCTGATTCATTTTGGTAGGGGATTCGAAGGAGCCAGGATTACTTGTGAGGCACTCACTGCTTAGTAGGACCATGATAATCGGTAAGCCCTCGTGATTGACTTACCTCCAATTGATGTCTCCTCAGGAAAGCAAAGGGCAACCCCAGGGCTTGCTTATAGAAGCACAATAGTACCACTAGCATCAACCCCGACATAATACGCCTAGAGTTTCTCATGCTACCCTAGTGAGGGCTAGCACCATCTCATCTGTACCCTCTAAGGGTAAAGCTCCCCTAGTCTCAGGGTTTGCCTCCCCTACATTTAAGTATGGGTCTAGCTCATTCTCCTCCCATCCTATCTGGACACAGTGTAGGAATAAGAACTACATGATCAAGTGGTACCACACCAGGATCGCTAGTGGAGTTGCGTGAGCATTACCCACCGGTTATAAAACCAATTCCATCCTCTCTCTAGGTTGAGAGAAGATATCGAGGATTCGCTCATCACCTCCGGTGCGTGTACCGCTACTGTGAGGAAGAGGTCGTCATGCTCAGAACACGCTTTGATCTCCAATCCATGGGAAGCATATACGCTAGGAGAGGGCTCGAGAGGCCCATACATCACATATTACCAGCAGGGAGAGGCGGAGGTTCAACCAGACAAAGATCCGCTTATTGATTTTCCAGCCGTGCGACCATACTGACAGTATCCTTCTTACTAGGACTAGTCATCATAGGAGAGCAGCTCCCATGCATAGAGAGTCGATGGTGTCTCCACCCCACCGCTCTACCCTTAGTCCACCATCACCAGTCCAGGTTACAGTATCTCCTATTCTAGCAAAGGCCATATCCGGGGAGAAGAGCACCCCATTGGTGATTCGATACTAATAGGGATCTACCCTCTCACCTATTATGGCAAAAGAAGCTCACCCCAAGCATCGCGGGTCATCCCTTCACTAACTCTGCCCATACAACAGAATGTGGAGATGGTGACAATCATTTCAAATATTGCAAATGATAGTCTAACTGCACCACTGATAGTGGAACATCTTAGGATTATTACCCCTCTCATAGTCAGTAGCAGTCAGGAGTGTCATTCATCCAGTGAGTACGGTCCACATAAGATTGACTCTCCAGTGACATGCGAGGTATGGTGCCTCTCAATGCACGATAGTGATCACATCGTTCAACCTAGATTATTTGTACCTGCCTAGATGGGTCATTCTTTGGATGAGATAGTGGCACATTATTTTAGGGAGAAGAAGGAGATTTTAAGAGACCGTCGATCCTCATCCCATGGTGTATTACACTAGAGGATCTTTTCTTTAGGAACAACAAGCCATGGAAGATGATGAGGTTGATCAAGAAGACACCGTAAAATCAGCCTAGCACCTCTGACATTAGTTAAGGTAGAAGGATGAGCAGATTGATAGGATGGCACATTAGTTAGAGGACTTGTTAGCGAATTTTGCCGTAAATAAGCCCCTTTAGTTCATCCTACTACGACATCGACCGAAGTTAGTGCATGTCTTGGACCCACTCAAGACTCTACGTACCGTTGAGTAAGGTAGCACTAGCATGTATAGGAAGGTAGTGGAAAGTACTTCCATATAAGAAAAAGACATAAAATCCATGATTGAGCAGCAAGTGAAGAAAGCTTTGGCTCAAGCCCAGGGAGGATCATCGATTCCAAAGGGTAGACCCTACCTAGAGGAATTCAATGCTATCCAATATCCCAAGGGTTTTGTGCCTCCTTCCCTCAAAAGCTTTGATGGCAGTGGAA
Organism: Cymbidium sinense; assembly: GCA_021442155.1. Lineage (NCBI taxonomy): Eukaryota > Viridiplantae > Streptophyta > Magnoliopsida > Asparagales > Orchidaceae > Cymbidium > Cymbidium sinense. Next base: position 44,650,176 of record CM038227.1, on the reverse strand, counting down.
ACCTAAGGTAGCACATAACACATTTCAAGGCCAGTTGTTGCAACGCAGGTGGCAGTGACACTTTTCTTTTCTATCTTTTTGTTAGTAGCCTAGCGAGTATTGCTTTCAATTGGTATGTTGAACAGCCTAATGGTTCAATAAAGATATTTGCTGAGTTAGAGAAACTCTTCATCAAGAGGTTTGTTAGAGCTCAGCAAAGGGTTATTATAGGTGATCTCATTGTAGCATAACAACACCCCAGTGAGTCCATTATTGATTATATTCTTTGATGGCATAACTTGAGTACGAGGTGTGAACCATAGCTATCTGAATAGCATGCCATTGAGATTCTCTTGAAGAATATCTATGGCCCGATCGCCTTCATGCTTAAGGGCTTCACTATCAAGATAATTGAGAAGCTAATCAATAAGGTAGCTAGTTTATAAGGAGAGGCCAAACAATTGCCTTTTCAAGATCAGTTACTTAAGAAGAAACCGTAGAAGGTCTATGAGAAGAACCAGGAGCAGTAGCAGTAGTTGACAAGGGGAAGCAGCTAGCTAGAGATCAGTCAGAGAGACAATGACCTCAGCAGCCTCGACCTCCTTTGCCACCTCTCGAGCCTTATCCACTCCATGGCCAATGCCAATGCCATACCACCACTGAGTGGCATGCATACCCGCCACCAAGTAGATATGATTTACCTACTCTTTTAGATAAGTTAAACAACCCTTATTCTTTTAAGATCGAGGTAATCAGAAAGATCTTTAAGAATCTCTTCAAGAAACCTAATTTTCAGCTACCCGAGCCTAGGAGAACGGAGGAAGTAGGCAAAAGTCATGATCCAAACTTTTTCCCTTATCATTGTATGCTAAGCCACATTTTGGAAGATTGCTTCACATTCAAGGACTGGCTTGAATACAATTTCAAGACCGGTGCTGCAGCTATCCCAAAGGAATACCTTGTGGAACAGCCTTCCAGTTCCATTAGGGTAATCCTTGGGGATACATGTGATCCTACCAAAATCAAAGAAGGTTGAGATATTTCTCTATCCAAAACCTTTAAAAAAATCATTCAAAAGATCAAGAAGCTTTCCTCATAAAGTCACCAAACCTCCAACACCAAGGAAGGTTTGTTGTCTGCCAACAGGAAAGGGGGACCTCAACAAGAAGATGTGTCACCGGATTGCCCTTAGACAGCCCAGACCATGTCCACCCACCGGTCCTTTCCACACTAGTGAGTTTTTCCATTTCAACTAGCTCTTCTGTTTCTTCTACTAGTAGAACTCGTGTATCAGCGGATAAGGGCATCAAATTCCTTACCCCACTCACTTTACTTGATTTCTACTTTGTACCTCCAAACAATTCCAAGAAATTGAAGAATAAAGCTACTTTGAATTACATGTGTCACTTCTGATGGATTATCTTCTTCTATTCCTAACGATAACTCTTCAAGTCTAAATAACTATAATAATTTTGATCTTCCTCTTTCTGATTCTGAGTTAGACTTTCTAACTCTAAATATTATGGGTTCACCTCTTGAGATAGACTTAGAATCATCTGATTTCAAGAGTCCCATAGGAGAAGCTGTAGGTGAGCCTGATGTGTAGGTAGAACCTTCCACCACCTTGCCTCAAGAGATCATCGAAGTCAACTTATGTAGTGGCAAGGTTCTACCTCCTAGGGCAGCACCTCAAGATAGAGGGAAATAAGTCATTGGTACTGAAGATCGAGAAACCCTTCCAGATGATGCTCCGCCCTTGGATATGCTTATAGAAGACCAGCCGAAGGTGGACTACAACATCTTTTCTCATCTAAGAAAGTTTCCATCTAAGCTAAGCATATATGATGCCCTTGTCTTATCCAAAGAGATGAGGGAATCATTAATCAAGGCTCTCCTTAATCCTAAAATATGCTTAGCACAACTGACCGCTATAGGGATCACCTTCATAGATGAAGACCTTCTTCTAGAAGACTTGGAGCACAACCGTCCCCTCTACATCATACATGATTCAAAGTATCAAAGGAACATTATGAGTCTAAATTCCCTTACCTATTTGAGGATCTACATCTCTACACTTTGTGATCTAATAATCAAGAGTTTAGAAAAGGAAGACTATCTCTTTGACTTGAGAGTAGTTTTCGAACGGTTAAGACAATATAACCTTAAAATGAATCTCCTGAAGTATGCATTCAGAGTAGCTTCAGGGAAATTCCTTACATTTATTATTCGACACTGGGGAATAGAAATTGATCCAAAAAAGATCAAAGCTATCTTAGAAATGCCACCTCCTAAGAGTTTAACCTAACTCAAATCCTTTCAAGGACGGTTGGCATATCTAAGACACTTTATCTAAAACTTATCGAGGAGATGCAAGCCATTCTTAGCACTTATCAAAAAGGATGTTAAGTTCAAGTGGGATGACAAGTGCCAGCATGCTTTCAAAAACATCAAAGAGTACTTGGTGAAGCCGCTAGCAGCTCTATCCCAGTCGACTCATCCTCTCTACACCGCCAGATTGGATGACTCTCTTGGTGCTCTGTTGGCCCAAGCTACCATCGTCTAATTCCTAGTGAAGCAAATTATCCACCTATTGAGAAACATTGCCTAGCTTTGATCCTTGCATCTCAGAAGCTACGACACTACATGCTTTCTCATAAGGTGAACTTGATCTTCAGAATAAATCCACTACAGTATCTCATGATACAGTCAATGTTATTCGAACATTTGGCACATTGATCCATGATACTCTCGTAGCTTGACATCACATTCATACCCCTCCGTGTAGTAAAAAGACAGGCACTGACAAATTTCTTTGCAGCACACCCACTTCCCGCTGATTCTCCGCTTAGTGATGATCTCTCTAATGAACAAATTATAAACTTAGGGGAGGCTGGTAACCACCGATGGGAGATGCATTTTAATGGTGCTACTACTTTTCTTAAAGGTGAAGCACCATCTATTCCCGTGAAAGCGGGGTAATAGTTCTTCTAACTCCAAGATGGTATGAGAATCTCGGACTATCTATCCAACCCTACACCAACAATGAAGCTAGTATGAGGCTTTGATTTCCACCAAGTTAGCCATCACTATCGTGTGAAGAGCATCAACATCTTAGGGATTCTCTGCTGGTCATCAACCGATTGTTGGAGTGTCCTCAAGCCAAGCCCATTAGTCATTATGGCCCATTCTTGAAGTTACCATCTACAAGGTTCTCCGAGCAGAGAACGCAATAGCAGATGCCTTGGCAAAACTTGCCAAAGAATTGGCATGTCTGAAAGATGAGTCCATTTCAATAAGGGTCCAAAATAGACAAGCCCTATCCCTTATTGATGCTGAACTCATTGAGAGACTTGCTCTTGAAGGGGAGGTTGCCATTGCCAAAATAGATAAGGAGCTAGATTAGAGGCAACAGTTCATAGACTACTTGAACACCGATAAGCTACCTCAAGAAAGGTCACAAGCCCATCAGGTAAAATAAAGAGCTCTCTCCTACGCTCTCATTGATGGCACCCTGTACCACCGATCCTTTGACCAAATGTGGTTACATTATTTAAACAAGCACGAAGCCCATGACATTGAAATTGAGGTACATTCAGGTCTATGCGGAGCATATTAATCTGGTCTGAAGATGAAGACAAAGATCAAGAGACTAGGATACTACTGGCCTTCGATGATTACAGATTATATGGATGTAGCTAGGATGCCATCAATGTCAAGTATACGGTGTGGTCCTCCACCAACTACCAAACATTCTACACCCAACATTGGCCTCATGGCCATTCGAGTGTTAGGGTACCGACATTGTAGGTCCGATCGATCCTCCTTCTTCTAAATGGCATCGATTCATCTTAGCTGCCACTGATAACTTTTCCAAGTGAACAGAAGCCATCTCGCTCAGAGTGGTCATAGCTCAGCATGTGCTTCAATTTTTTAGGAACCATATCGTATATAGTTTGGGGTGTCTCGATGAATTATATTCGATAATGGTACTGCATTCAAAAGCACAAAGATCAATAGCTTCGCCAAAAGATAAGGTATAGATTGGAGATACTCCACCATCTACTACCCCAGAGAAAATGGCTTAGCAGAAGCATTCAACAAAACTCTCATCCAAATATTGAAGAAGACTCTTGATGATAATAAACGACAGTGGAATAAGCAGTTGGTTAAATCCTTGTGAGCCTACCGCACCACATAACGAACTCCAACTCAGTCTACCCCATTTTCCTCAGTGTATGGGTCTGAAGCCATTCTTCCTTTAGAAGTTTAACTCCCATCACTAAGGATAACATTGGGTAACAAGATCACTACAGAGCAGAATACAAAGTTGCGGTTAGAAGAGCTCGAAGATTTAGAGGAGAGTCGCCTACGGGCGTGCCAAAACCTCGAGTTGTATTAGGCCAAAATGATTCAAGCTCACAATAAGCTGGTCCGCCCTAGGTCTTTTTGAGTAAGAGAACTTATGTTAGTCCTAAAGAGACCAATTATTGCCCATCAAAAGATGGGAGGCAAGTTTGAACCTACTTAGGAAGGCCCCTATGTCATAGAGAAGGCCTACTAAGGAGGATCTTATCAGCTTATTGATTATAAAGGAGAACATCTGATGCTTCCAATTAATGGACTCTACCTAAAGAAATATTACTCATGCAAAAATTATGTTTCAAAATAGTCATTGATAATAAGAAAAAAATTTGATTCCATTCATCAAATCTTCTCTTCTTTTTGAAGTGTTGTTTGCTTGTCTTGTGAATCCGCCATGACGTGTCTAGGGTAGGTGTAAGAGTCCCCTAGTGGCATCTTATCCCTCTTTCACAACACAAACACAATCTCTTGACACTATTAGAATAGGTGTAAGAGAACCCGAGAGGCATCCTATTTTGATTAGCATAACTAAGTTAGGTGTGAGAGAACCCAAACGACATCCTTTCTTAGTGGGAATCTTTGTTTTTCCATCCATGGCATCATTTCATCAAAACCCCTAGTGTGATTAAGGTAGATGTAAGAGTCCCCCAAAGGCGTCCTATTCCTTTTGACACATGCACAAAACACAGATAAAAATATTTTATCTTGAGCTACTTTAATATGGGAACAAGTCCCCTATGACACTTACTCATTAGCTTCTCTAGGTTGGATCTATATGTTATCTTGCTAGTATGTCACCCAGTGGTCAGTGGTTTAGAAGATGTGAGTCTCTGACCTTTCTCCCTAACTTGACCATTGCAAACCAATGAGTACCTTGTTAGTATGGTAGACTTCACTGCTCAGCTAGTGAGCTACCTTGTTAGTATGGTAGACTTCACTGCTCAGCTAGTGAGCTACCTTATGTTGACTTAAAAAGATGTGAATCCCTATGCTTTCTTCTTGAACTAGCCATCATGTTCTAATTATGTTGAGTATATTTGAGGTTTAGGATAAGTCTCCCAGAGGCTCCTTTCCTCTTAACTACTTTTGGGTTGATATAAGTTCCCCAGTAAAATTCACTCAGTAGTCACCCTAGGTTGGATAGCACCTGTCGAGCTGAAGTTAAACTATCCTAGCAATCAGTTCCACTATAGGAGGATGTGAGTCCACGAGCTTTCATCCTAGGCGATTGTTAAAGCGAGCACCTTAGTTGGTTGGTTGATGTTTTATCTTGTGCGACTCACCCGGTGAGTACACCACTCTTGGCATATATGAGTCCCCGTGCTTTCTCCTTGAGATGGACACTAGATACATATTTAATATATGACTAGCCATGCCATCTTCTCCAGGGTGTTGGATTAAGCCCTAAGTGGCCCCATCCCCTATGGGCACTCTATTTGGATCAAGTCTTTTACAACCCCACTTAGACACTACCTGGGTTACTTTTGGATTGGAGAATCCCCCTTTCCTAGTAGCCACCCCTGTGGTTGGAAAATTTGTTCAGTGAATGTGCAGATTTTCCCTTGGTTCAATAAATCTGAGATGGGTCTAGGTTGATTTAAGCTCCTTCTCAGTTTGATCTCTCACAAATTAACAGGTCCACGATAAAACAAACTAAATAAAATAAACAAATTAATCCACTTGTGGATTAGGAATTCAAGCCCCCAAAGTGCCCCTTTTCCCAAGCAGGCATCCAATCTTTAGAACAATGTCAGTAGAACTCCCTATAAGAATTGTCTGACTACCAGAGTTAAGATAAATCCTCAGGTTGGTACTCACTCCGTAGTCGCCCTTAGGTCAAGCTCAAACCTCCAATCAAGAGTGAAAATATTATGCATTTGTGCATGATGTTTTAAAAGAAATGCTCATCCAGCTAAAGGGTTGCTAATTCTTTTATCTTGATTTTTAGCTTAAATTTTAGATGAGGTTATAAATTCTTTATTTTAATTTTGAATTGATTAATTTGGTAGAAGATTTATTTTTTTCCTAAGAGTCTAATCCACATCTAGGCCATACATCTAGCAAGGAAGAAACTAGGAAAAGGATGTCATCGTAATACACAAGTTAAATAAATCATCAATCAATTTATAAAGCTAAAGCAAAATAATAAAAGGCCATTTGTGGTCAGGCACCACCGCACAAATCCAAAAATAAATTAGGTAGCCGAGCTCTACTCTTATACAACCCGGATTACAAATGAATTAAGTACAATTAAGCAAGAAATTCATTATTATGGGGGAGGGGTCTTCAAGCTTCATTTCTTCATTCTTCTTTTCTTCTTTTCTTCTTTCTTCTTCTTTTCTTCTTTCTTCTTTGGTTCCTTATTTTGGATGGTTGAAAGGTGGTTACTCCAAAGGCTTCACATGGTGCATAAAATGAGATCTTATGACCAATGCTCATCCTAATCCCCCATAACAAACATTCCAAAATCCTAATTGCAAAAATACATGAAAAGGAAAAATAAATCTAGTTAACACCTCCAAAATAGAGATTAATGAAATAAATCACACAAATCTCACACATGAGTAACCAAGTCCACCTGACCTATTAGATTATGCTTAGCGGTATGAGCACCTGCACTGCAAAAATAGTTATATTTTTATTACAGTGCCCCTTAAGCACAATCCTCTGCATAAAATAATGATTAGACTAAATCAACCTACCATTCATTCTACATGCATTCACCCTAACATCCGAACTAAAATATATATGACAAAATAAAAGCAAACATCAATCCATACACCGCCTTAATCTAAAGCTAGAAATGGTGACTTAGTCTGATGTGTATGCTTTAGATGGTTTGTGTGGTGTGCTTAGCTATGGTTTTACGGTTTGAATTTTCTAAGTGTGTAGGTGTTCAACTTAGATGGTTAGTTTCATTTAAGTGTTTAGTTGATTTGGGTTAATTTTATTTGGTTTGGATGAACCTCAATTAATTACTATGTTTTAAAGAGAGGGAAAAGAGAAGAAAACTTTCCCTTCCTTCCCTACCTTAGGTAACTGTTATTATTTATTAAGGATGATAAGCTAAAAAACCTTTTTCTCACAAAAGAGCTAATGTCAAATAAAAATGTTTATAGTCATACTCAAATAATCTCATGCGAGTAAGGATGTGGCCTATGTCCTCTATCTATATGATTTTGTTGCCTAATGGCATCACATAAAATACAGATATGACCAGAACCCTTTGAGCGGGTGGCTCGGCATTTATACAGCTCTACTATATTTTGGTATTGGTAATAACCCATATGTTCCTTAATGGCTTTGGGCCTTGAGCTATGAATCATGGAATATATTTATTGGCAAAAATCCTTATGTTAGCTCAAGTTGAGTTAAAATTTTTCTCTTAGATAAATACTACCCCATGCCTATAATAATACCCCAACAATACTGACCAAAATGACAATTCTTCGATCAGGAATAATTTCCCTCACTAAGTAGACTAAGAACCACGATAGCCCAGAATGATGAAACCATAAGATCTTGATCGGGCATGTCATCATCCTCCCCCCAATATATTCTTTAAGTTAAATGATAACTTCACCCATTATTCTTTGTATGGTATGCATTAACAAATTGTATTTTTCATATGTGAATATTTAAGATATATTCTAGAATTCCAAAGGGATGTAATCACAATTTCTTTATTCGTTATGTGCATTCTACATGGCATCTAAAAAACCACTTTAACCACGCCAAATGCATACTAGATAGATATGTATGCTTCCAACCTTAATTGAGAGTGTTCTTTTGCTGCAGTAAGAGGTGTAATTAATTATGGAGGCTTGTATCCATAGGAAGTAGAATCATATCTAAATAAACCCTAACTTGATATTAGGGAAAATCTGGTTGAACATATATACCAATCTACCTCATGAAATATATATATATATATATATATATATATATATATATATATATATATATATATATATATATATATATATATATATCTCTCAAAGATGGATGAGCGTATCCTCAAAGGTATTTTTTCAGAGTGATTAGATTTCTAGCAACTCCATTGTTGAGTACTTCTCTCTCCATCTATTGTTGGAAATATATGATGTCATCATAAAGTTAAATAAAGTGTTATAATCTTTTAAAATTTTAAGACCTACGACTAGTTTTTTTAATGGAAAACATCAAGAACATGATGAGTATCAAGCTTGATGAGGGATCCACTATAAGATTCTCTCAGGCCATAATCAATGCTGGTTTCGCTAGAGCTACTCTCCAATTTGGAACAATATTGGAGGTTGTCAAGTTCCTACCAGTTGGACCAGTCACTATTTAGGGGCACTAGAATGCCAAAGGCATTCAATTAGGGGAAACGGCCAAATGTTATCATCCTGAATGAGCCCAACCCTAAAGCCTAGAACTCAAACAAGGCTTCTATCTTTGATAGACTATCAAAGGCAATGCCAACCACCCATGTTGAGGGTAATATGACCACTAGGCCTAAGTTGAAATCCATCGTAGCCAACCCACTCAGCAATGCGCTAGTGGAACATACTACCCACATAATGCTACCTTCACTTGGGGAGTGCATTACTGCGAAGTGTCTTCCTCGGGCATTAAAACATCTAGGAGGGCCTGTAGAAAATACAATGTTGCTCGCATAGCTATTGGAATGTTCGTTCATGCAGAACAATAATACAACCTACTGGTGGAAGAAAATGTACCCACTAGCAACAATTTTGATCCACTCCGATGGGTCAAAAGAAATAGCTCAATAAGAGCTATAAAGAAATCATTCTAGGATAAACATATACATTGCAATCCACAAAGTCAACCATGTAGAGAAGAATCCATTTCTTCCAAAATCTATAAGGTTCTGAAGGCTATCAGAAATAGAAACTTTTAAAGAAGAATTAAAAAGTTGGTAAGCTATGTCACCAACCCAACAAATTCCTGCCCTAAAAGAGGTGGGAATATTCAAAAATATCATGCCCTTTTACAACAAGACCCAAAGTTTACAAGCACTATAGTCAGTGAACACCAACGATAAGCCCTTAAACATAAAGATACTAAGTGGCCAGTTGTCGAAATGCCCCAACAACCACAATGTACATTCGGTGAATACTAGGGTGTGACATCTGGGATACATACCTAGAAATCCGCCACTAAAAAGTCCCAACAACAACATCGGTGAACACCAGGGTGTGACATCTGGGATAAATACCTAAAGATCCACTACTGGAAGGTCTCGATTGATTTGGGTACCAAAAGAATCCCAAGTCATTGACCGCAAGCTCACCCCACCAAATGACGAAGGAGTGGAATCCCCCATCTTCAACTAGAAACGTCGATCTAATAAAAGTTACCCAGCAGATGATGAGGCAAATAATCGACTCTTCTAAAAACATAAAGATTTTCTGACTAAAGAAGAGCAATCGATCTTAGACCTCCATAGTAATGATGATATTGATCACATGGAGATTGAAACTATTTGTATGGTTGACACACATTCGTAAAATAAAAACATGACACCCAAATAATAGAATGAAGGGGGACACCAAGAGAACCCAAATTATCAACAATCTAAAGCTGAAGCTCAAATAGAGGTTAAAGTAATAGAAAAGCTACCTGACATTATAACAAAGTTAAAATGACAAATGGGATCTCAACTCCAACAAAGAGACCAAGAGATCAGTCAACTTAATACTTGGCTTAATGAAATGAACGGGCTAGCGAAAAAGTTGTTTGGTCAGCTTCTTCTGATTATGATTGCAATGCAACAAATACCTCTAAGAGATCCTTTGAAAATGAGTAACCCAATAGATAAAATTGGGGTATACAAAATACCACATCCAACTTGCCAATAGTTCCTACACAAAGGCAAGAAGGCCTAGGAGAAGTTACAATAAATGTCCATCAAGAAGCAGATATTTTTACCAACTCCCAGGTGGAAGACCTTATAATCTAAAAGGTCAAAGCAGTTATCACCTTAGAAGTATTGACTCCATGAGCCCCTTCTTATATGAGATTGATTTTTATGATAGCAAACACATGTTAAAATACTGCTAATCAAGTTAAATTCAAGTGTGCAAGAAAAATTCTCTAGCTCATAGTTCTTCAGTTATATCAAATTGCTAAAGCTACTAGACATAGACTTGGTGGGAATTTCTCTAGGAATTATTATATTAAGGCAAATGAAAAGCTCACTAAATTAAAATAAATTATTCATTCACTTTTAGATTCATCATTCTAAAATAATTTATATTTTTCTATATCTTAATATTATAATTATTCATTAAGTTATTCATTTTGGATAGTATGAACTAAATGCATGATATTTGTTTTATTAAATGTGCATTCAAGCAAAATAAATTATATTTAAACTTTATTAAATCATTTCCGCATCATTCATAATTTTTAGAGCATGAAAATTGAATTATCCTAAAATTATATTTTTACTCTTATTTTGTCTCCTATTATTATTTCTTCTCTCTCTTATTATCATTTTCATCCTAACATTATTTTGGCTGGATTTTTTAATGCATTTTTTGTAATAAATTATGTAAAATTCATTCAAAATATTTCCATAATATATTCCAAGGTTGTTAAAATCGTAATAACCGAAAATGAGAGGATCAAGATTTAAAATTAACCGAAACCGGATGATATAATAAATATTAAAATTATCTAAATGAGATTTAAATGATCAAATAATCATATAATATGTGTAATTTGAGAGAAATAAATTATAAAATATAAATCATAAGCAAAAAAATCTCCTACAATTTTAAAGTTAAATGCATTAATATATAAATTCTAACCTTTTTTTGTAGCCATGATAACTCTTTGAAATAACCCATTATAGAGCTTCAAGAAATTACTTATCTAAAAAGGAATTGAAATTAAAATAAAATTAGTAATTTGACATCAATTATATAAAATATATAAGAAAAATATAAACTAAACTAACTACAAAAAGACATTATAAATTATGATATATAACACTTAATACTTAAAACTAATAAATAACAAGTCATAATAAAATTGAGATATTAATAATTTAATAAAAATGATATATGACGTATCAATAATTTTTGTGTTCTTTAGCTGAAAACTTCCTCTAAAAACTAAAACATCAAATACATAATTAAAATTTATCTCTAAAATAAGTTCAAAAGAAATAGATTTTAATTAAATATATTAAAATTCATCTCTAAATGTTGTCTCTTCAAAGGATCCTGCATCAAAAACTACCTCCCCAAAGTTTGTCTCCCAATCAACTCCAAAAGGTTCTAAAATATCATGTTCAGGTATTTCATGTCTTTCATCTGTTGCACCAATTGCTTCATGACCTTCATTAGTATCGATAAATCACACATACAAAATAAATTATTTCTTCGTATTTATAATTAACATAAGTATAATTTAATTAACTTACTATTAGTTGTTATATTGGATGATATATTTACACCTTTAATACTAGGAATGGCATCATCTTTATATCTTTCATTCTCTAAAGCATCATAATTTAATTCAGGAGTGCATCTTCATCAACTATCCAAAAATCTATTGTCTCAATACTTGAATAATCTAATAGATCATAATTTATTTTTTTAAGATGAAACCTATCAAATAAATATAAAATGTTAGATAAGTATCAATGTTAAGAACTTAAGAACAATAGCATAATAATAGAAGATTATTTAAAAAAAACATACTTATTCCTCAAATTAAGATTATAAAGAACATAAACAAGATCATTTAACCTCTCATGTTCTAAATTATTTCTTCTTTTTGTATGAATTTATTCAACAATACTTTAATTTCTTTCACACCCAGAAGAAGAAGAAGTTTGGCTTAAAATTCTAATAGCCAATTTTTATAAATTAGGAGCACTAGAATCAAACATCTTATATCATTCAGCTGCATATAAAATTTTAATTAACTTTAAAAATATAAAATATGTCAAAAAAAAGATAATGAGATACAATAAAAAATAAATTGAATTATGAAAAACTCACTAACCAAGTTGCATTTGTTTGGCATAGTGAGTGCAATCGGCTTCCCAAAACTTTCTAAATTATTCCGATATATTCTAACTTCATTCATTGTCAATTTAGGCTTGGGACATATATCTTTATTTCTAATAAGTTCAATTAATCCTTACATAACTTCTTGTTTTTGACAGTAATTCTCTTGATCATACTAAAAATGTGGATTTAAGAAATAAACAGCTGAGTGAATACCTTGGCGGAGTTTTTTATCTGATCTTTTCTTAATAATGTAAGTATATGACTTATACAATCTTTTAACACCTATAAATATTCCCTTAAGTGTCTTTCTTATTCTACACATGCCATCATAAACATAACCAAGAGATTATTTTCATATGAATCAACAACTCGCAATAATCTTATTAATGGTCCTGTTATTTTTGACATGATTAAATAATTATTCTAAAATTTGTTATACATGAAGATAGAAGATGCTTCTTTTTCTTTAACAATTTTTGTTAACTTTGAATCCACATAATGCTTATTTGTAGCAACAGCAAATCATGTTTCTAATCATATACACTTTTCAAAGTAATAAAAATTGTTGAAAAATAAGTAGCTCCTAGACGTACTATTTCAATTCACCCTTGTCTTTTCCTCAACCAAGACAATAAAAAATATGATTATAAATTAATATTGCTTTCTTTGATGCCTTTTTAGCATCCACTACATAAGGCAAGCTACCAATATCTTTTAGAATCAAATTCAAGCAATGTGTTGCACAAGGAGACCAATAAATATTTCTGTACTTTTCATTCAATAACTCTCCAGCCTTCTTATAATTTGTTGCATTATCAGTCACAAGTTGCACAATATTTTCTAGACTTATCCACTTAATTAACTTCAGTAAATAAAGAACAAAAAGTTGTAGCATCTTTCTTTATACCAGAAGCATCAATAGATTTTAAAAAAGATACTCTTCATGGACAAAAAATTAAAAAGTTAATCAATATTCTATTTCTAACATCTGTCCATCCATCAGCCATTAAAGTGCAACATGTTTCCTCCTAACAACGCCTATAAGATTCAACCAGAAGTTTATATTCTTCTTTACAATCCCTCAACAGATTAATTCTCATCATATGATATGATGGAAGTTCATAACCTGGTCTAATAGCAAGTATTGCATCTATAGATTTCTGAGAAAATGATAAATTTAAAGCATTAAATGGAATACAACTGTCAATAAACTATCTAGCAATGGTCATGTCAGCTCTCTGTTATACTTCTTTAGATGCCAAAATACTTTTTAAAGATGGTTGTGACCCAAGTTCTATTCTTGGAGCAAAGTAAGCATCAATTTCATATACTTTTCTTTTTTCCTTTATGTAATCATTTATCATGTGTAGTTGATGATTGTGATTTGGATAGATAAGAGCCTCTCTCTTCTTCAATAATATGTTAATTATAAGGATGCACACTCTCTCTATCCTCTTGTGTATCTTTCTTTTTTTTAGATATTGCTTTTGAATTTTCTTGCATTTGAAAGTGAATATCATGTGAAACTTTTTTGCATGGAGTAATGTTCCCCTTAACCCCTGCTAAATGTTGCTTCATTTTATTTATGCCTCCACCCTTGTATATTAGTCCATAATACAAACACTTATACTGTTTTTTCTCATTAGGACATCTAGATTCACTAAAATGATTCCAAGCTGGATCTATTTTCTCATAAACATTATGGGAAGAAATAGAATTTTGACTTTCAGAAAGATCCATTCTAAATATAAAAAAGAAAATAAATGTTGAATAAATGAAAATAAAATTATAAACTTAAACATGAGAAGTAAGGATATCTAAGATAATAAACAAGAGAATGTGCATAAATAAATTGTCAAAATACATACTATAAGAAGATGAATTGGTTCATCAGACTCAACATGAACTTATCATAGATTTAAAAAATAGTTATATATAATAAAATCAATTCAGTAAAAATTTCTTGAACTTGTATGAGAGAATTATACGCACATAATATATATTACCTATAGTATTTATGAAGGGATTTCTGAAACATGAGAGATACCAATGAAAAATATAAGATGAAATTCAGAAATTGCTAAATATCACCTTGAATCTTGTCTGGATGGTGCATCTTGAATCTCTCCAACCATTCTCTGCTCTTCAGATTCTGAGGGAATTAACTTACTGTGTCCTGCTGTGAAGGACAGACTGGCTCAGAATTATTGCAAAGGAGAGAAGCGGGGGGTCAAGAACAGTTTCCTGTATCGGGCCCTACATTGGAAAATATTAAGAATAAATTCACAACAATCTGATGCAAGCTCTGAGAGTTCTATTACACCTACAAAGTTCAAATATTCCAACCATAAAAAATGAATGGTGCAATGCAGTTCAAAGCTCTATAAAGTCAATCCATAATGTTGTGGTGTTGAAAGAATGCTAGTAATTGAGCCTATAACATTGTGGCGGAGCATGAGTCAACAATTACCTACTACCTAGTGCAAAAATTATGGGTCTGATATTATTATTTTAATCAATAGTTGCGATGAATGATTACTATATGCCCAATCAAGTTTTATGAACTTGAAAATAGCAACTAATGTAAAAAATTCATTTTACTCATTAAAAACTTATGATATTAGTCGTGTAGGCTGTGCATTATAATTTTTAGTTGTGAAATGGCCAAATTTTTTTATCATGAATATGAAGAGATTTTTGAAAGTGAAGTCCATACAACATGGTTTTATCAATTCTAGGCATGACATGGAAGAGGAATTACAGTGTCAGTAGGAAAATCAAGAAGCACGAGTAGAGTACTAAAGTGGCCTAAACACCATAATGTTGTTTTGAAGAATTGTTCTTAGAACAATTCCTAGTTGAAAGATATGCAACAGTTTATTCAAGAGGGAGCAATAGTTTGAGGTTATTGCCGCATTTAATAAATGTTGGGAACGTAGTACATGGAAGAAGTTGTTATAGCTCTTTTTAAGAATATGAAGTCATACTTATGCATTCTGCATCAACATTTCAATCGAAATAGATGGAATTGGATGAAGCATTACATATGCCGATTACAAGTGATGAAATATAGGATGATATAATTCAAGTTAGTTTGATAAAAAAAACCTGATTCTCAAAATAACTTTGCTAAACTAGTAACACTTGTATTGTGATTTCTTGTGTAAAATAAAAGTGCCCAAAAATGTTGCAACTAGCACACAAACTCACTTTACACAACGTGATAATTTAAAAAGAACACAACAAATGACAATTTAAATCCTAGAGGTAGAGCCAATAGTCGATGATTTTATGTCAGCTCATGGTGTCAACTTTGTTAAAGAGATAGGAGGTCAAGCATTACCTGTAGACTACGTAATGGAGAATGATCACATGTCATTATAATCAAGTAGGTTGAAATGATCAACAAGCAAGAAGCTACACAATAGTGGTCGAACAAAGAAATAATTGATTAAGAGATACTTAAGGACTTATTAAATGATAATGTGGAAAATATTGACGTAATTCATCAGATAATGAACTAATATTATACATACATAATGGATGACTGTTTGACAAAGCTAGAAAATATTTCATTAATCTCTATTGAGACAATCCTAACTATGCAAGATGCATCAAGAATTGCAATGACAATAAAATAACACTCATGAGGTGGAAATGCGATATACTTTGCACTTGAATCAAGCATCTTGTAGCTAGTCATCCTTGTTTCTATGCATCTTCAACTTGATTGTAGGTTATTTTAAAGTTTTATTGGAGTTTAGGAGCCTTAATGGCCTTCTAGTTATTTTGTTATCTATGTTGTATTTTTTCCTATTATTTAGTGTGGTGTATTTTCATTTTGTCTTAACATGATGTAACAATCTTATTTATTAACATGATGTCTCCTAGTTCTATTATTTTATGGAAGTCTTGATTGCATACATTTTTATCATATTCAGAAATGTCTAATTATGTTAGAAGAAGTTTACCTGATCCCATATATTCCCTAATCGATACATTTCTAAAAGTGAAGAATGTTGGTATTAATGTGTTGCTTATATCTGTTATTAAAAAAGCTCGATCATCAGATGATGAATATTTCATTTTAAGATCTACATTCGATAGGCGATACAATGGACATCAATATGTGGGCAATGTTCTTAATGATCATCCATGGCATTCATACAACTACTTTAGAATACAAACAGATGCATTTGTGCAATTGTAAAATCATCTAATTATTCATGGGCTACTAAGTATCACTAGAAACATAATGTTAGCTAAACAACTTCATATTTTTTCTTAGTAGTGTTGCACATACGCATAGTTGCAAAGAGTTATGCAAATTTTCTCAACATTCATTTGAAACAATGAGCCATTACTTGAACAAGATGTTGCAAGCCATTACTCATTATCAAAGAAGTTCATCAATTCACCACCTATGGAAGGAGAGTGTCAACATAAATAAAAGACAATCCATAATTTTATGGTTTCACTAATGATGCAATTGATGGCACATATGTACCAGCTATTATTAATTCGCGATTGTAAAAATAGTTACTGCAATAAAAAAAGATTTAATTCACAAAATATAATAACTGTTCTTTGTTTCAATCCGCAATTTTCCTATCTCATTTCTAGTATGAAAAGGTTCATAGCATATATGAGGATTCTATGGTGATCAGTAGAGCTAAGAGGTTTTCATGTTTTACAAGGAAATCATTACCTAGTCAACTCAGCCAATGCAAATACATATAAACTATTGCACCATTTAGATGATTTTGATATCATTTAAGTGATTACTACGAAGGAGCATTTTGTAGATACATGATGCCATAGAAATTGTTTAACCATCATCACACACAACTATATACCATAGTTGGGGGGAATTTTGGAATTTGAAAAGTAAGATTTCAAGTCTTGGCATACAAACAACAATTAAGTAACTTAAAATTAACAAGTTTTGCTTTAAGGTGCTTGTTGCCCATGTTGTTTCCCTTGAGTACGATTATTAAGAACGTGGGACTTTAGCACCCGTTGACCTATTTGTTTGTAGAACAATCCCATTAACGTCTATCTTACAGGGATAATTAAGATTTTATTGGAATATTTAAATGTTATTTAAATTAGAACTAGGTGTAGAATTAATGGGGTTTAGGATGAACATGGATGAGCAGCAAGATCTAATGGTACCTTGTGATTCCTAGATGATTTTCACATTGAAGAAAAAGTAAACATACGATAAAGGATATAAAGACCACCAGGTTGCACGAGGGCAAAGCTCGGCTACCCATTTATATTTTTCTTTTAGGGTGTATATCAATACCTGATCGCAATGACCTCCATTTTTCTATTTAGTTTTGTGATTTATTTGTTTAATGTGAGTACTTTCATTATGCACCGTATGCTTTTTCCTATGTTTATTTTTGTGATTGCATGTGTTTTAAAAGCTTGGTTTTTATCTACTGGGCTACTAAAATAAATTAATTTTTCTACCCAAAATCAACGACCAAAAGGAGTAT
Source organism: Cymbidium sinense (assembly GCA_021442155.1). Taxonomy (NCBI): domain Eukaryota; kingdom Viridiplantae; phylum Streptophyta; class Magnoliopsida; order Asparagales; family Orchidaceae; genus Cymbidium; species Cymbidium sinense. The sequence continues at coordinate 44,632,301 of CM038227.1, read as the reverse complement.
CATTAGCTTTTTTTTTTGTCTATTTCTAGTGAAATAATGAAGGATAGGCAACAGAACGAGACGAGATCATGCCGAATTAGGGTAGGGGGAATTTAATTAGGTGATCTTTTTATTTTGTTAAAATTATTATTACATTTTCTCTAATATATTCTTTTATGAATTTAAAATTTTCTTCAATAGCAATTATATATATTATCTCTTATATTTAATATTAAATATTTTAATTAATTAAAATAGTGATTATATATATATATATATATATATATATATATATATATATATATATATATATATATATATATATATATATATATATATATATATATATATATATATATATATCTTGATAATCTCACATCATTCGCATAAATTTTGTATTTTCATCCTAAGCATTATTTCAAATTGTGTCATTATCACGCATTGGTGATTTTGCATTTTTTAATTCGCGCCAAAACTCATGCAATATGATTGTTATTTCTCAATAATTTGGATGTCCTAAACATGTTTGTGCAATTACTTTTGCAAACAAGCATCATTCAGCCAACTTCAGCGTCAATTAAAGTACCCAAACTTCAATTCATGTAAAGTTGCATTCATCATTTGGCATCTTTCATTGAATCAATCGAAAAGCATTCTCTTTGAAGATTTCAACATCTCATATGCATAAGCATAGCTTGTTCTACATTCAAGCATTATTTTGAGTAATTTTGATTGCCAACAAAGCATTTTGGACTTGATTTACAAGATTTTTTGTTCATCATCCATCGATTTTGATTCCACTATGTTTTGCTTGATCTTACTTATGGAATTGACGTTGAGGTCAACAAGTATTTTCTTCGCTTAAATGAAGTCATCAGGTAGCTTCTTAAGAAAACAAAATGTTCCTATTAAAACCATGGTCTTAAAAGGTTCAACAAATTGGCAAAAGTTTCTTCTTATAAATCATTTGCTATTGGTTTTGTTAAAGCTGAAAAATTCTCTGAAGACAAGGAGGTTATGTGGCCTTAAATAAATTGCTAGAATGACAACTTGTTCGAGAGTTGTAGTTTGTATTCCCATCTCAAATGATGATTAAATTCTTTGTGATTTTGCTGAGGGAAACTACTAAAAAGAACCAACTTGCAAAGTAAGAACAATAATAACAAAAAATATCTACTTTTATGACATAAATGCCTACTAACAAAGTATCTATTTATACATAACATTCAAGATAAATAAGAAGTAACGCTAAAAACACAAATATGCCTTAATCTACAAACATCCCAAATTTAACACAGTTGAGTATCAAAGGTGGCAATTCATTAGTTAGCAAATGCATGAAATATTCAAATAAAACTCTAAAGGATATCATCTATGAAAGTATGCATAGAATTGAAATGTCTTCTTAAATTAAATTGATAAGTAATTTCAAATATAGTTACAAAAAAATATGCATTGCAAAAAAATAATTATAAATCACATGAAAGAAGAATCTAAAGTAGAAATAAATAACAGAACTTTATTATACATACCTCTTTAGTATCATCAATGCAATCTATGTTTATCAAAAAAAACCTAGCTCAAATCATTGGCCAATACATCATTGTAGTATCTATCCTAGAAGTCTTCATCATCATTATTACTCGCTTAATCTTGCATAGATGTTCTGAACCTTGCAGAATCGATAAAAAATAAGGCTAGTAAAAATAAAAAAATAAAAAAATTTGAGGAAGCTTCATCATGATTACCAAGTAATAGGAAAAACTGTTAACTTCCAAATATATGATAGAAATATGACTAAATTGCAAAGAAAGTATGAACATGATACTTATAAAGAAAATAAGATGGGAAGACTAACTCAATTAAATTTTCTATGAAAATAGGGGAAGCAAGGTAGTATATATAAGAAGAAAAACTTTGATCTATTTTGAAAACACAAACAAGGATGAGAAAATTTTGATGTGATTGCAAAAAGAGAATGCAAGTAAATGTTCATAACAATGTCCATTATTAAGGGCATCCATTTATAAGGGGCAAGTTGAAAGCAGAGATTAAGAAGTTCCAAGACTTTATTTCACAAATAACCTAAGTCTTTTAGAAAATGTGTGTTACATTATTGAGTGTCTATTATGGAAGTTATGTAAATTTATTAAGTAAATAAATTGGATGCAATAAAAGTAGAGCTAAACATGTTTAAATTTATTAGAAACCAACAAAGATAATATGCACCAAAAATTCAAAATCTAACTAAAACTAAGATCAAATTTATTCATGTAAAAATTCCAAATATTCCTAATATAAAATGACTACACCTGAACAATATCCAAACAAAAATAGCACATCCATACATAGAAAAAGGAAGGAATTTTTTTGTGAATAATGTTACTTTGAGTTCATAGTGCAACCAAAATGATGTAGGATACTCTAAATCAGGCTCAATAAAGATAAACAAAGGTTCGAGTTGAAAAAGAGCATGTTTGTATTAAAATTTCTAAAAATTACATCAACTTCCACAAAGCAATAAAAAACTCTACAACATCTGTTCAGGTTGTTAAACCATAATGATAAATATGTATATAGTTTTTCAAATTCCTTCCACTGACCTAACTAGTTATAACGAGAGACAGGCATCAAGTATGAAATGGCACTCTTAAGTTGTTCTTATTTATTCATCATCTTCAATTGTTCATCATCATCAATTTTTAAGTTCACCCACCCTAATTTTTTAATATTTTAAATCCTTCGAATTGAAGTAATAATTAAAAATCAAATATAATAGAAACTGCAAATGAAAAATCATTGAACACACAAAAATAAAAAATAAAAATAAAAATAGCATACTGTTGACCTCCATATGTGTGCCACAAAGTCAAAGTCAAGCTCGCAAGTCTAATTTAACGGACTTCGGAAGCGACGGTGCGCAAATCGGGGATCAAAATGCACTAGATGTCACCGAAAATGATAGAAATGACCTTCGATTGACAAACAGACTTCACCGTTGCGTTCAGAATGTCGAAATTGATCAGAATATAAATATTGCAAAATTTAACGATCAATCGCGTCTTCTATGTGTCGCATGTAGTCGGGAAGTCGCGACGATATCCGAACGACCTCTGTTCATGAAATTGACGTCGTTAGTTTTGAAACATCGAAATCTATCAAATGAGATCGCGCAATTGGACGAGTGCTGCAAATGTGATTTGAAGTGGCGACCGTCATCGGTAAATCGCGGTTGTCGCCGAAATTAACTCAAATGATCTCCGATTGATGAACAGACTTCGTCATCGCGTTGAATAGTCGTCGATATAAATATTGCGTAACAATGATCAATTGATCCTCGAGCATCAACGCGCAAACGCTCGAGGTCGGTTGTCGGCGAGAATCAAACGACTCCATTCATGAAATTGATCATGTCATTACGCGTCGAAATCTATCAAATAAGGCATGCGCTCAATTCACAAGTCTGCGCGCATAAATCGGCGATCGGCGGCGCATTTTGAAATTGATCCACTGGCCAATTAAACCAAATGGCCCAATTCGGCCGATTGGGCGTTGAGTCAGAACGTAATAATATCCAAGATTGATATATATATTGACTATATGAATCTATCGGCATAAAACTCATAATTGAGATTTAATTAAATATTTATGAAAATTAACTAAACCAAAATAGTCGTAACCGAAGCCTCCTTCCGCTCTGAATGGCGAAACCGTTCGTTCCTCCCAAAACAGTTCCCACTCGGCTTCACAGCAACCGCACTCGCACTCTTCAATATCGGATTTTCCTCAAACCGCAGGCATGAAACCTACGTAACCATTCTACGTCTCTCTCTCTCTCTCTCTCTCTCTTTCTACCCGCCTAGAGAATGAAAGCATCCGCACTAGGGCTGCCGCAGAAGCAGAGCACGAGATGTCTTTCTCTGAACCTGATAGACGAGCCCATAGCAACATTGTTTTGCAATCTAAAAGAGGAAGAAAATCTCACTATTGTATGCAAGGTCCTTCATTCTGGACGCATCAAATATCTGTTCCAGAAGCATGCATTGCGGTAGGTGTAGAGGTGAGAAGATAAGATGGGAGAAAACTCTGGTTCAGGTGGAATTTAAACCAGCGCCATGGCTGTGTTCCTCAGCGTACAATAATTTGATGGATCTCAGACTAGAGCTCATTACAGCAAGTTTTTTTTAATTCCCTCTTCCTATCTCACGATCTTTTCCGTTCAGCCCAGATTCACCTCAGATCGCATTCTGCTCGGGATCCCAACTGATGGGCTTACGGCGTTGAGGTTGTACCTTCACATCTGTCGAGGTGGATGGTGAATTTCTGTGAAAGTGATGTGTTGGCGCTCAACAATGGAAGATGCACATGCTGCTATCCCCGATCTTGATGGCTCGACGTCATTCTTTGGTGTTTATGATGGCCATGGAGGAAAGGTAGTTGCGAAGTTCTGTGCTGAATACCTGCACACTCAAGTACTTAAGAGTGAAACCTCTTCTACTGGAGATAAAGGTGCTCCTGTTCAGAAAGCTTTCTTGACGACGGATGAGTTGGAGAAATCCAAAGCTGATAATGTAAAATTGTATGGGAAGATCCTTTACGTACAGGATTACAGTCAAGAAAATCTAATTTCCAGAGGCCCGAAGAAGTATGCTGAGGATATCAAAAGTGGTTTCAGTTCAGATGTTGAATCCAAGTATAAAAAAATATATGAAGATGACATAAATCCTTTTGCTGCTTTCTCAAAGAAGACCTCAGAGTGCTTGTTGGCTTGCACCTACTTGTCTTCGCTTGCCTCTACAGAATGTCAGCCTTGCATGCCCGTGATGAAACCTTTTTGAAAATTGGGAATCAAACAAATCTGACTCATACTTCTTAAGTAAAAACAATTATGAACTACATCACAGCAATCCTCAACTCTCAATGGTGCATTAAAAAAAAGGGTGCAGATTTGAGAGATGTATTTGCCGATCAAGATCAAAGTTCAATACTGAAAGTTTGAAGAACTCGTTGTGCTCAACCGGGCACGACGAGTTTAAAATCGGCTGTGGTATCGTAAAGGCACATTATATTTATCAAGGCATATATCAGTCGAAGACCTCGTCATGCTCATCGGCATGTGAGATGAAATTCGGCGTGGTGTTCCAGACACCTTCGCTTCATCGAGAACCGATTGACCTCGTTGTGCGGTAGGAGACATGAAAAATAGGTTGTGGTGTCGCTGAACCTGCTCATATCTCATTAAGGTGTCTGCAGTGATTGAAAGCCCGTTATGCTCATTGAGCATAATGAGATAAAATTCGGCTATGGTGTGCATGAATCTGCTCTTCACCTTCGTCATGGCGTCTGGAGTAAGTCTAAACACTCTCAATGCAACCCCTTACACTAGGATAAAGCCAGAATACTATCGAAATGCTGACAAAATTTAGAATATTTGCATATCTATTTGCTTTTATGCATATGATTGAAGGCCTCGTTATGTTCATCACGGCATAACAAATGATTGAAGGTTGGCAGGCTTGGCTTTCATCAACCTTACTCATGAGTGACAAGTAAACACCGTCACGACCCTACGGAGATGGCCAGGGAGGTCCAAAATTTTGTTAAAATTCTAAACTTAGAACAAAAAAGAAGTAAAGGAGAGAAAATAGCATACAACAAACATAAAAGTAAAACAAAAAAGAGGGGGAAATCAAATTTGAATAAAAGAAGAAAATTCAAACTTAAACAAAAGAGGGGGAAATCAAATTTGAATAAAAGAGAAAAAATCAAACTAAATAAAAGAGTGGGAAAAATGAGAATTACTTTAAGGAGTAAATCTTCTTCTTAAAATGACAAATTAAGTTATCTTTTGAACCTAGTACAAGCACACAGAAAACAATACTAAATCCAATTCTTCAAAAATCATAAGGCCTCTTTTAATCAAAAATTAAGGAATTTTATCTTAACTATGATTTTCACAATCAATGATTTCATTAGTTAGATGAAAATCGCCAAGCTATAAACACACGCATAGGCCTCGACACTACGCTGAATGCTTAAATTCAAATGTCTGAGGGTGTTGCGCGTGTTGTTTCCTGGTTTAGTCTTAGATGGGTCAGTTAACCTAAAACTAGAATAAGAGTTTCAAATAAGTGAAATATTTGAAATTGATTACGTCGTGATAGTAGATCTAATCCTCGTTAGCTAAATTGAGTTTAAAGCTCTTAAACATATCCAAATTAATCAATTTTTCAAATCAAATCAATTTTCAAATATCAATCTAAAATTATTTAAATGAAACTCTATCACTAAAAATTTGAACTAAATTCAATCTATCCACCTTCCGCAACAGTTTGTCGGGGTTGACAAACTAAGAAAACTCTAGCTCACAAAGGAGTAAATGTCAAATCAAGTGTTCTGCTATGTTCACTCTCAATCAATCTCTTGCGAGTAAGGACGTAGCTCGTATCCTCGGAACTGTGTGGTTTGGATAGTAGGCTCCACAGATGAAGCAGTTATGACCAAAGTCCCTTGGTTTGGCGGTCCGTCCATTATATTACGATCACGTGGCAGTATGCTCCGATGCTTTGAGTTGTGAATCATGAGTATACTTGATAGGGAAAATAGCCCTCACTAATAGACTTAAGATTGTCTCTTTAGATAAATAACTAATCTATATACACGATGTCAACTATGAATGCTTAAATTCAAGTGTTCGAGGATCTTGGCGGGTTGCTTGATTTAGTCTTAAGAAGGGTGGGTTAACAAAACCTAAAATCTATAATAAGAGTTTCAAATCGTTGAAAATCGATAAACTAATTTATCAGTAAGATAGATCTCTAATTAGCTAAATAGAGTTAACAGGATCTAAAACTCTCAAACATATTCTAAACAAATCAATTTCAAATGTCAATCTAAAAATTGACTAAATAAAATTCTATCATTAAAAAATTAAAGCAAAACTCAATCTATCCACCTTCCGTAATTGTTTGTCAGGGGTGACAAATTAAAAAAATTATAGCTCACAAAAGAGTCAATGTCAAATCAAGTGTTCTGCTATGTTCACTCTCAATCAATCTCTCGCTAGTAAGGATGTGGCCCGTGTCCTTTGAACTGCGTGGCTTGGCTAGTAAGCTCCATAGATGAAGCAGTTATGACCAAAGTTCTCTGATCGGGTGGTTTGGCCAGTCCGGCTCCATTATATTACGATCACGCGTGGCATTATACTCACAATAGCTCGCCCTTTGAGTTGTGAATCATAGGATATACTTGATAGGGAAAATACCTCCGTAAGGTAGACTTAAGCATATCTCCTTAGACAAACACTGTCTACATTTCTTGGGACCTTCATCTTCTTGATGAGGATCCTTTTGTCGGTTGGGTCACCTCCTCGACTAAGTAGTAGGGAATTTTGCAGGGATGACGAACCATGGGATCTAGATCGGCATGTCATCATTCCCCAACCATATCGGTTTAAGCTATAATGATAAATTTTATAGTCTAAATTCTTAAGCGTACATCGTCTTTATATCGCTTTCGTGATCTAATGACTAGCCCAATCGAAAGTTCTCTCTCACTTGTGAGAGGGGTAATTAAATAGGGGCTTGCTTTATGGAAACACGGAACCAGATCTAAAGTTCTCACCAAATGAGGATGAAATCTGGGTAGTGTCTATCTATTATTCATTACGCCGTACACTTTAAACACTCTTTTCATCAAAGAGGTCTGGCGATTTTTGAATTACGATTTTGGCGACTCGTGACGGATTCTCTTTCCATCTTTGGCTAGTCGAATTTAAGCTATAATAGCAGTGGAGCATGATAGAATAAATTATCAATGAAATTAAATTTAAATTAATCATATTCTTATGATTAATCTATCTATTTTGTATATCGATGGATCTTCAAAACACCGTTTATCATACTGGGTGGAGCCAATATCCTCAGCTAACACATGTCAATCGGGAATGTTGGAGCTATTATTCAATTTGATAGTGTAGACTTCCCAACCATCACTGCTATAAATAATGCTTTACCTAAAGCATCTACATATTCTACGCACCAACTTGTGCAAAGGAGGATGACAATTGGAATGGCCACTACTGCTACTGAGGTTTCTCAAAAGAGAGTCTTTGTACTTAGAAGATTGATTCATTTTGAGGTCATGAAGAGAACCTTCACTTTAAAGTTTTGGTCATACACGTGAATCGACAACCACCTTTGAACCTTTTAGCAGGAAGGTATGATACTGAAGCCTCCTATTCTAAAGAAAAATTGAGTGAAAGGCAAAGGAGAAGAAACACTAAATTGTGAGCTAAGTAGTTGTTATCTGAATAACAAGTCATACAACTAACCTTACAACCAGAAGTGAGTATTTCTACCCTACAATAAATTTAAAAATTTTGAGATTGGTTAAAAAGAATAGCTCTGCGATTGATATTAAGTGATATTTTTGGGCTCAGCAATAGTCAGCTTCAACCTTTATGAAGAAACAACATGAAACTTTATCTACTCGAGCACATAGAGTTCTGAAGGTTGTTAAGAAAAAATATCTTATGAAGAATAGGTATCAAATGTCAATTATCAAAGAAGCCAAAAATGCTCCACTACAAAAGCTACAATCAGTTGTAGTAAGAGCTTAAGATTATTCTAAGCAATTCTATATATGAGCATGAGCAAACACAGATCATGTTAGAATCATAGAAAAGGTCCCGATATAAAGAAAAATAAATATGGAGGCAAATGCCTTGAGAAGAAGTAATAGTACAAAAGCTTCTTCATCTGGAAGCAAGCTAACCTAGAGATAGTGAGGAAAGAGAAATGTTGAACTGCGTGCTCAACAGCCATTGTTCAAGTAAAAATTGTACAGCCAGCTATGGAACTAGAAGCGAGTGTTCTAACTCATAACAAGTTTGACAACCTAAGATGGGTAAAGTGGAGCAGCTCTATTGGTCAAATCAAGCAATCCTTCTAGACCCGATAATATCAGGTTTCAACTTCTCTAATAAGGAAACTCAAAATTACATATGCAAGAGTGTATTGGGTCCTCAAAGTTGCTAAGAAGAAATGACTGATGAAAAGAAAATATGAAGGTCCTATCCTTAGAAAGACTAGAGTTACTCCTCTAAAGAGACCTCCTCTTACAATCCTGACAAGATGTCTACTAATTCAAGTCCCACATGGTGAGCATCGAGGCGTGACACTTGGAACATAGGTCCAAGAATCCGCCGTCGAAAGGTCCAAGCAAAAAGATAAGCAAATTTGGAGGCCAGAAACTTGAAGTCAAGCTGCCTTAAAGAAAGGCAATGACATGACATCTGGACTAACCTCCCACAAAATCCACTCCTCATGCTAAAGTATTTGGAGCTGAAGCAGGCTTTCCACTTGAAGTTGAACTACCTTCACTCTGAGTAGTCATTCAACACAATCTCACTCAAGATGAGAATGTCTGTCTGCAGATATGAGAATTTGATGGACTTGATGAGGTCAGGCACCAAGCTCAACAAAATCTAGAAGTCTATCGAGTAAAGATGTCCAAAAGCTTCATCACTATATATTATCTCACAAGATTACCCTCATCTTGAGGATCGATCCGTTGAAGTACTTGATGATAAGATGGTGCTTGGCAAGATGGATAAGTGTATTACTTTTGCAATTTGATATCACATAATGCCCGCAAAGCGTGAAGGGATAAGTCTTAGCAGATTTTTTGGCTACACACCCTATCCCTGCGGACTCTTCTCTTAATGATGATTTACCTTATGAGCAAATTATGCTCATTCATGAAAGAGAAAAATCATAAATTTGGGAAATGTACTTCGATGGGGCCTCATCGATCAAACAAAACCAATCTCTAAACTTTCCAAGATCAAGAGCAAGAATCGACATCATCTTCATAACACCAGAAGGAGGGATAATGAGACGGTCATATGGATTGACTGAGCCAAGAACTAATAATGAATTGAATATGACATAGGTCTTGAAGAAGTTATTTTCATAGGCATTCAAAACTTGCATATTTTTGGCGATTTTCAGCTTATTATAAATCAAGTACTTGGCATCTATAGAATCAACAAGCTTGTGTTAGCTTTCTATTACAAGCGAGTTCTCGAGCTTATGAAGCAGATGCCAAATATCACACTAACTCGAGTCTCTTGAACCGAGAATAGTAAAGTCGACTGCTTATCAAAACTAAAATGACAAGTGAATAATGATGACAAAACAATGATTAGTTCAAGATCGGCTATATTTACTCATAGAAGTCCAAGATTGAGAAAGATCAATCGCAGAAGAGTGTAATACCAATCACCAAACAAATCAAAAGAGAATATTACGCTATGCTTTCATCAATAACACTTTATATAGTAGATCCTTTGAACAAATGTGGCTACGATGCCTAGGTGTAGATGAAGCTAGCAAAGTGATGGTTGAAGTTCATGAAGGACTTTGTGGTGTACATCAGTCAGGTCCCAAGATGGCAGTAAAGATCAAAATGATGGGTTATTATTGGCCATCTATGGTGAGAGACTGTATTAATCATGTTAAGAAATTTCATGAGTGTCAAGTATATGGGAATCTCATCCATCAACCTCCAAATCCATTACACCCAATAATAGCATCCTGACCATTTGAATGTTGGGGTACAGGTGTAATTGGACCAATTGATCTACCGTCATCAGCTGGATATCGCTTCATCTTAGCAGCGACTGACTATTTCTCTAAGTGGGCTGAGACTGCCCCATTTAAAGAAGTTACTGCCGACCGAGTGATCAACTTCTTCACGCATAATGTAGTCTATAGATTTAGAGTGTCACGCCGAATAATTTCTAACAATGGCACAGCCTTCAAAAGTGCAAAGATTTATAGATTCATCGATCGAAAAAAAATTGATTAGCGATACTCTTCAATATATAATCCAAGAGAAAATGATTTGGCGGAGGCCTTCAACAAGACATCAAACTACTCAAGAAGATCCTCACTAAAAATAAGAGAGAATGGCATACCAAGCTAGTAGAGGCTCTATGGGCATATCGAACTACATATAAGACACCGACTAAAGCCACTCCCTATTCATTGGTATTTGGAACTGAAGAAGTTCTTCCGCTTGAAGTTGAGTTGCCTTCACTTCGAGTAGCCATCCAGTACAATCTAACTGAATATCAAAATGCTCATCTGAGAATGGAGGAACTCGATGCGCTTGATGAAGTTATATTGCAAGCTCATCAAAATCTGGAAGTCTATCGAGCAAAGATGTCCTCTACATCCTAAAGTCTAGGACACGGATGGGTTCTAAAGGTCAAACTCAACAAGCCCACAAATGGCCGAGTTACTGATGCTCTCCTCACTCAACAAGTTGCAAAAGGCCGCAGTGAAAGAGCCCCTGTTCGTCAGTCTGATGACAAAATCACAAACCCACTACAACTTAAGTCGAAGACTCGAGTAGGTTCTAAAGGTCGAACTCAACAAGCCCAGATATGGCCAAGTTGCTGACGCTCTCCTCACTCAACAAGCTGCAAGAAAAGGCCGCAGTGAAAGATCCCCTGTTCGTCAGTCCATGACTGTAACTATTTAATTTCAAACCAAATCCAGCTTAGTGATTATAAGCAACCAGGATCCAAGAGATCTCTCTACTTGATTGATAGATCAAGGCAATCTAAAGAAATGCTCAATTCAAGGCCACCTCAAATTAATCTTCATATTACCTGCATGGTGATATCTCAATTTATTCTCAAATGATCTGATCAAGCTCAAAGCACAGATCAAAGTCTATCTCCTCATCAAGTCTGTCAAAGCAGAAAGCACAGGACCTAGGAAGTAATTTCATAGTTCAAACAAAGCTGATGGCTGAATTAAAAGAATTTTGTAGTTATTCAATCTGTTAAAGCACATGTTGCTAGACTAATAACTCAACATTGACCCTATATAAGCCAAAAGGTCATTTCAGATGTATCCTTCAACGAATCCACAAAGCGAAGCATGTGGTTCATGACGTACATATATTTCCTGACAAGTCAATGTTGACAAATCAGGTCAATTCTTCATCAAGTTCTATCAAGCATGGATAAACTGATTTCTCAATGGAGTCCTTCATCAAAACAAGCAGACTAATTCCTCCATCAAACCCAACCAAGCATGAAGCTAGGGTCGGAGGAGACTCAAATCTACAATGACATAAAAGAAAGAGATCTTCAACAAAATCATTGAAGCAGATAGTAGATGGTGTAAGAACTCTTATCTATCTGATAAGTCGATTCTAAAAAATTGGGCAATCCCCGTCATTTAGCATGACCTGAATAAGGCAGCATACTAATAACAAATCCTATCAAAGCTCTGTAAGCTATTGCAATCGAAGCTATAATGATCCAAGCTTTATGGTCAACCTAAATGGTCAACCAATTTTTAACAAATGCGCCTCACTCCAGGCACAAATCACATTTGTTGGGGGGCATTTGTTGACCTCCATATGTGTGCCACAAAGTCAAAGTCAAGCTCGCAAGTCTAATTTAACGGACTTGGGAAGCAACAGTGCACAAATCAAGGATCAAAATGCATTAGATGTCACCGAAAATGATTAAAATGACCTCCGATTAACAAACAGACTTCGTCGTTACATTTAGAACATCAAAATTGATCAGAATATAAATATTGCAAAATTTAACGATCAATCAATTAAGCGCTCGAGCTATCAATGTGTCATCATGCATATTAGAGTCGGAAAGTTATGATGATATTTGAATGACCTCTATTTATAAAATTGATCATGTCGTTAGCTTTGAAACATCAAAATCTATCAAATGAGACTGTCTGCACTCAATTCGGATGAGTCTGTGCAAATGTCGAGTGATTTGAAGTGATAGTACACAAATCGAGGCTGAAATGCGATCGACATCGTCGAAATTAACTCAAATGATCTCCGATCGATAAATAGACTTTGTCATCGTGATTAGAATGTTGAAATTGGTTAGAATATAAATATTGCACAACTTAATGATTAAGCGATCCAGTCATCGCACATATATCGGTCGAGCCGATGAAAATCAAACGACCACCGTTCATAAAATTGATCATTCCATTGGCTTCAAAATGCCAAAATCTATCAAATAAGACTATTCACACTCAATTCAGACAAGTCTGCATAGAAATCAAGCGGTCGAAAGCAGCGACACGCATTTTGAGCTAAAATTGATCTAATTTGACACCGACTTAAACCAAATGGCCTCCGATTATGAAACGGACTGCGCCGTTGAGTCCAGAACATCAGAATAAACTAAGATTGATATATATATATATTGACTATATGAATCTGTGGGCATAAAACTCATAATTGAGATTTAATTAAATATTTAGAAAAATTAACTAAACCTAAATAGTCATAACCGAAGCCTCCTCCTGCTCTTATATTTGAATGGCAAAACCACTCGTTCCCAAAACCATTCCTTTCTCTCTTTCTTCCACATTGTAACCACTCTTATATCTCTCTCTCTCTCTCTCTCTCTCTCTCTCTCTCTCTCTCTCTCTGACCACGAGCCCATAGCACATTGTTTTGCAATCCCAAGAGGAAGAAAATCTCCTTTATTATGCAAGGTCCTTCATTCGGGCGCGTCAAATATCTATTCCAAAAGCATGCATTGCGGTAGGTGTAGATGTGAGAAGATAAGATGGGAGAAAATTCTAGTTCATGTGGAATTTAAACCCGGTGCCATGGTCGTGTTCCTCCTGATAATTTGATGGATCTCGGTAGAGCTCATTACCGAGAAAATATTGCGTCGAGTCCCGCGTAGCTTACGTCGGACTCAATCTGGCGCGTGTCCAGTGATTTTTTTCCCATTTTAAAGCTTATTGGAGTTGTAACTGGACGGATGGCGACAACGCCATTTATCCTGGCCTGACCCGGCCCGGCCTGCCTCATTCAAATAGCGGGAGAAAAAGCATCGTTAGAATGCGTGTGAGGAATTTAAAAGAAATATATATCTAGATTTAGGGTTTATGGGTGTATTTTTTTCTTGCAAACCGAGTTTAGTGAGAGAAAGAGAAAATCTCATTTCTTTTTTACAAAAGAACCATGAAGATGGAGAACAAATTTGGAAGTTATGGCCTTGAGGAAATAGCTGAGGATGTATTAAATAAAAATTTATAGGTAATTTTTCTCAACCGTTATATACGTACAATTTTTTTATGATTTGTTAGTGTTATTCCTTGAAATTCTTAGTGTATATTTCCTACACTGTTTGGAGTTCTTTACAAGAGGACTTTGTTTTGAGGGATTTTTGCATATACTCTATACTCTGAGAGTCTGAGATGATTTTTATTTTACAATTTATTTTGCCTGGATGGAGAGAATATGATCAATACATTCCATTAGAAATAATTTTCTTTGGCCTATTTGGAGGAAATATGTTCATTACATTCCATCACGAACAATTTGGAGGTTGTTTGGTTAGTTTTTTAGTGTTATTTTGCATATGTACTCTCTTGAGAGTACAAAAGATTTTTGGACATTTTCTCTAGTTTCTTTGGACTGGTTGTTGAGATTATTTTTATTACATCTGTACTCTTTGTACTCTCTGTATTCTCTGTACTCTCTGTACTCAGACTCTGAGTCTGAGCATTTTTCATTTTTCCTTCTTTTCTTTGGCTGTTTGGAGGAAATATGTTCATTAGGCACAATTTGGAGGTTGTTTGGTTGATTTGTTAGTGTTTTCTTGTATCCATACTCTTTGTACTCTCATGAGAGTATCTGAATGATTTTGGCCATTTTTTCTAGTTTCTTTGGCCTGGTTATTGAGATTAGATTCAGTACATTCTGTTGGAAGCAATTTGGCAGCTGTTTGGATGATTTCTAGGAGATTTTTGCATGCCAATATTTTTACAGTTTATTTAGCCTATTTATAGGAGATATGTTCATTACAATCCATTAGTAGCAATTTTGTAGGGTGACTAGGTTGATTTTTATGGTTGATTTGCATCTATACTGTCATTTACTAACTGTTCATTTTAAAGTTTACCATGTATGGGAAAAGAATAACTTCGAGATGTTGTCCTACCACTGCTCTAACGGTGTTTGATAATACTGCAGCACTCTTTAGTAATAAAGTCATTGATATTTTACAGAGGCTTCATCTGCATCAATTCATTAGACTCCATGGAATTCAAACAAGACTTTGCTATTACCAATCTGTCTTGTTGGGACATGAGAAGCGCTTTCTTTGGGTGGGCGTCATTCCTTTCACCCCGATGAAGTTGCGGTGATAACAGGATGCCAAATAGAGGGAGAAGGTCTTATAGAGGGAATGTGTTATCTGTGAGGTCAGCACTTCCAGTGAGGAAGCCCTTAAAGAGCATCTTGAAGGTAAAAAATATAAAGCAAAAGAAGCATTATTGAGCAAGAAGACTACCCCCTCTATACTCTCTGTACTCTCTGTACTTTTTGTACTCTGTACTCTCTGTACTCTCTATACTCTTCTCAACTCATGGGTAACTTGATATAATATTGTTTATGTTTCATCAGTAATTTTTCTCAACCGTTGTATACGTATAATTTTTTTATGGTTTGTTAGTGTTATTCCTTGTGAATTCTTTTTATTTAATATATTTTTACACTATTTGGAGTTCTTCAGAAGAGACTTTACTTATTTTGAGGATCCGCTGGGTATATCAGTAATCTTGTGAGAGATCGACTAATTTCATATTATTTTTCATGAGCCCGGCCCGTTCTGAGAGAGAATATGTTCATTACATTTCACTGAAGTAACTGAGACCTGCTTAGGTTGGTTTTAGGAGAGTTTTGCATGATGTTTCCTCAGACTCTCAGAGATAAAGATATTTTGGGCATTTTTTCAGCCTATGAGAATGTTTAGAGGAAATATCTTCATTACAAATCCATTAGAATAATTTGAGGCTATTTGATTGTTATTTTACATTGCATCTCTCTCAGACTCTCACTCTCGCACCAGACATCAGACTCTCTCAGACTCTCATGAGAGTACGAGCATTTAATTTATTTCCTATTTTTTTGACTGCTTTGAAGGAAATATGTTCATTATATTCCATCGGAATAATTTGTCGCTTGATTTTTTTGTATTAGTTTATTTTGACTCTCTCTTTAGAGTAGATAATTTTTGTGATATTTTTTCCAATTTTGGCTCAGTTGTTCAGATTATATTCATTACATTCCAAGTAAGTATTTGGAGATTTTGGAGATTTTTTTCATTCAGATTCTCAGACTCTCATAAAGAGTACATATTTTGGTCATTTTTTCTTATTTCGAATTTTTGAAAAATATGTTCATTATTATAACCCATCAGGAACAATTTGGAGGCCATTTGGTTGATATTTTTAGTGTTATTTTACATCTGTACTCTCTGTACTTTCTTGAGAGTACAGATGATTTTGTGGACATTTTTTTCTAGTTTCTTTGGCCTGGTTGTTCAGATTATGTACATTACATTCCAGTAGAAGTAATTTGGTGGCTGTTTGGATAGTTTCTGGGGGATTTTTGCATCTGTACTCTCTGTACTCTTAGTATTTAGCTCAATTATTTCACTTTCTTTGGCCTGTTTGGAAGGAATATGCTTATTTGTGGAGCTATTTTACATGCCACATTTATGTAGAGTTGTCTGGGTAGGTGAATGCGGTCAATGAGCAGTGCGATGATGAAGTCGTGATGTCTAATGACCCAAATTTGGGAGACTCGGCACCACTGCTCGTAACAAAATGGAGGCGATATTGTATCGTGACTATTACACATCAACCGCTGTGAAGGACCATACTAGTTATTGGCCAAACTCCAAGAAATTGAAATCAAAAGATTTTTTATGTGCAAAAGGTGTCGAAAAGAAATGCAAGTCTAAACTTAGTAAAATTCTAAAACCGATACAAGGACCTTGTCCCACCATGATTAGATTCTCTGCTGACTTGAGGGAACCGGATGGTTAAAAAATATATAGAAAGTCATAATCATTTGTTAAGACCGGCCTACATCTTCTCAAATCACATAGATGCATTAAGAAAAGGCTTCCGTGTTGAAGAATGAAGAGGAATTAGAGCAATCGATTCATATCTAAGTGAGGAAGTCGTAGAGAATATTGGATTCACAAAAGAGATGCTTTCAATTTTATTTAGAAAGAAAAAGATCGAGGATCATGAATGGTGACAAGAATGCATTAATACATTGTCAAAAAAGAAATGAACGGGATGTTTGCATGGATGTAAGTCAATGATGAGCAGAGTAAGTTTTTTTTGGAGCAATGGCATGTCTAAGATAGAATATATTTTGGTGATGTAATAATTTTGATACAAGCTATCGACTCAATAAATATAATCTTGTTTGTGCCCCTCTTGTTGGAGTGAATCATCACTGGCAAAATATGTTATTTGGAGTAGCCTTTTTATCAGAAGAGAAGATTGAGTCATTCTCATGGCTATTCCAAACATTTTTTTTTTGAGATGACATCCCAATAATATTCACCGATCAAGATCGGCTATGGCAGAACAATCAAAATCAGATGATACTCATCATAAGTTAGTTATGCTAATGAAGAAAGCTCCTTCCAAGGTTCATTTTAATAGTAATAAGTACAAGTGGCTATTTATTTATGCATGAGCAAATATGACTCATAGAAAGAGTTTGAAGAAGCTTGGTCTGTCATGCTAGAAGAAATCAATTTGCATGATCATGCTTGGCTATCTGAGCTTTATAAAATTAGATTCAAGTGGTCCACTGCATTCAGCAAAGACTCATTCTATAGTCATCTTAACGTAGTGATGAGTCAACAACGATATCAGAATCTCTAAACCAACAAGTTTGCTCACAAATTGTTTCTTGGAGAAGGTTATGGAGATATGGCGTCAGAATGAACATGGCGAAGACTTCATACCATCGATTGTTCCTATTGTTAAGACCAGTCCAATTTTAAAACAAGCTGCTATGTTTTATACAAGATTGCTTTATACTATGTTTGAAGAAGAATTTTTGCATGGAGTTGGAGGCCTATCAGTAACTGTGTCAGATGATAAGTGTTGGTTGTTATGTTCAGTGTTATTTGTTACACTAGCTCTGTTGAATGTAATTGAATTGTTCTGTTAAGTGTTGGTTGTTACACTTGCTATAGTTGTTACATTTGGTATGCTTGTTACACTTGTTATAGTTGTTACACTTGGTGCGCTTGTTATACTTGTTACTTTTGTTACGCTTGTTACAGTTGCTACACCTGTTAAATGTTACGCTTCTTCATAGCTTGCCTTAGTAATGTTTAACTAATTGCACATTATTGTTTGCCTCAATTGTAATAGGAAAGATGTCCGACAATGATGCTCCGCGGCCCCCATGTAGGAGGAGGCGACGAGTAGATGAGATAGTTATATTTACCACCACCACCGGTGCACCTAGTATAGTATACCGCAGTACTGTGAAAGCAGCAGATCATAATTCGGTAAAGTTTCTTTAACAATTTTTTAAAATGTTTCTGTACATATACATTTGTTATGCTGACGCAACCCTACATATGAATGATTATGGTTACAGGTTTCAGTGATTGAGGCTGCTGTGCACCTACTGATATTTAGGGAATGGCCTGTCAATTGTCCCAGATTTATGGATGCTTATGAGTCATTTGCCAGATAGTGTCTCTCGATGCAGATAGGATCACCACTTACCCGGTGGTGTTCGCAGACACCTTCCATCCACCGTGAGATGACCATTACATTACGGATGACGGATGATTTATGATTCTTATTCGATTGGCGGTTGCCTGGGGTGGGGCTATGGGCGAGATTGTCATATGGCTGAGATCCGCACCCATACATTATATACCATGATTCGATCCATCCGCATATCACATCAGAGTTCCAAATGAGACAAGCTCATGCACGTACTTGCTTGCCCTTACGATGGCTGCGATGGACATACTACCGTGATTCATATTTAGATCTACCGGAGCTACAGTTCACTATGCATGTCAGAGCATACATACCGCTTGCCATCGGATCTTTTGTCGATACTTCGTGTCGAGGTTCACCCGCAAAGATTCCGCCATTACTTCGGATATTGACACGCTCACCTGAGCTATCGGGTTGCTCACTCATCTATATAGGGAATTACATGAAGCAACAAAATCAACACGCACCAACATGGCTGGATGTGTTCATTTACTGTAGATATGGGCGTGGGAGCACATTCATGTGGAAAGACCTACATTACGTGTTCCATATCCTACAGACATTGACGGACTTAGCATAGGATTCCGATGGAATGAAGGTTATGTTAGGGAAATGCCAGCATCTAATATCAGATCTTATAAGGATGAGTTGGACGGACTTCTGTAAAGTCAGGTATGCTGATTTGATGTAATATTTATTGCCTTACTCATTATTTGTTGTTTATTAAAATAATAACTTATGTTATATACGCAGGTCATCTGGGAGCCATATGGTCATCAGATCTGCTTGTGTGTCGCGGATATATATTTACAGGGACAGGAAATATGGCTAGCTAAAGTACCGATCATATGTTGGAAGAGGTGGTACCGCCGTGTGCTTAGCGCATGTCTCCTACCATTGATGTTGCCCCGATCGATCCATCGTTCGTATGGGTTGATGGCTGAGGAAAAGCTAAAGTTGATTGGGTCCATTACCACAACTCTTACATTGCACTGTGGGAGCGAAGACGTGAGTCGATTATCGTTGTGATTCATCACTGCATGATAAGGAGCCAGCGATCAACCGATACATGAGATCATTCATGGGCTTCACTATACATGTTGAAGACGCCGACACTTCCTCCTGACACGTACTACCCCCGAGCGCCTGTAGAACGCTTGATGGTTAGTCTAAATGCATAGTATTAAAATTTGCTTTTCTTTGTAACAACGATACACACATATAAATTTCTGTATATGCAGCGTGACCACATATTGAATACTGAGGACATATTCCGGCGTTATTTCGACAGAGGTGACGATACGGAATATCAGACATCTTTCGATGAATATGAGGAATTGTTGGTGGCACTGAGGCGAGATATGCATATCTCGCATTCGATACGGATACCGACATTCCGTGCACTTCACGCCGATGTTCCATCGATGGACATCCTCGTCCAGTGGTGGGACGTACCGTATTTACACGCCACCCCAAGATTCATATCGTGAAGCAACGCGGTCATAAATGCACCCATGGAACGCAGAGCCCGCCAAAGATATATCTTCATCACATGACACGCCATATGGAGTTTACCAGTGTATTCGCTGCTGCAAGCTTGACATACCTCATGTTACAGAGTTAGGATCGCAACACCCCATGGAGCAGATGGAAGAGGAGGAGGACCATCGACAACATCATCTGATCGGCGCATGCACACCATCGCGACTACACTCCCCGGCCGATGCGATTCCACCACGCCGCATCGACAACGATATGTATTATATTTTTTGACGCTTTTATGACATGTATTGGCTTTTATATATTTTAATGTTTACTCATTCACCTACTTCATCAGTGTAATCCTGATATTTATTATTTATTTAATTTGGTTAATTCAATGAGAGGGATGGAAG
The DNA here is from genome assembly GCA_021442155.1 of Cymbidium sinense. Lineage (NCBI taxonomy): Eukaryota > Viridiplantae > Streptophyta > Magnoliopsida > Asparagales > Orchidaceae > Cymbidium > Cymbidium sinense. The sequence goes on along the minus strand of CM038227.1, from coordinate 44,611,792 downwards.
ATTTAATGTGGAATTACATATAGTTCAAATCTAATTTAAAAACTATTTGTCATATATGTATTTATTATGGTAAATAGTCAAATGAAAATAATCTAGAGTCAAAATTCACATTATAAGTTTTAATGTGTTTTGGGAAAGTAAATGTTACAAGTGTAAAATAACATCTTCAAATATAAGAAAAGAGCTAATTATTTTTCAAGAATAAGTAAACCCATTAAAGCTCAATTTATATATAGAATATATTGAGAGTGTTTGATATTACTAATGAATTATATGTATTCAACAATCCTCAGATATGACAAAAAACTATAGTAATAACTTTCACTTTCAACTTCAAAATTTATATATACACAAAACTACGGCTACCCCTGAGATTCACAAAACCGCACATGAAAGTTGTAGAATTTTTTATTACCTTTCCAACGATACCAACCACGCAGAAATCCGACATTTTATGAGCCTGATATGACCAAAAAACGGAAGTTGTTAATTTGATTTTTTAAAAAATAATTATTTATCGTCCCACGCTGATCGGCCGATGTCGCTCGCGCTACTTTTAAATTTTTTTTAAACGGACTAATTAGCTAATTACGTTATTAATTAGGACTAATTTAAAAATTAAGCCACAGAAAATTACTTACTACTTGAAGACGAGGATGCCTAAAACATTAAAACCCTACCCTCGCACCTTTTACTTCATCATAATATAACCCAATAGAACATCAAACCTTTCTTAAGTCACCCACCCTCCAACATCGCCATGGGAATCTCCAAATATATAAGGAAAAAAAAAACTAACCAAGTATCGAATGGATCTTCGCCTCCATTGTTGTTCACCATCTTTTTAAATTTCAGAAATTTTTATTTCTCAGAATCTTAGAGTATCGTACATACTAGTGGAGGATAATTACATGCTAATAACTGATGAAAGCATATGCAAGAGAAATCCCTACGATCTGATCTCGATTTTCCAAAACCAAACCATCTCCAACATACGTAGAAATTTCCCAAAACAAACCCTAACATAGCCACCCCATCTCCAAAAACAAACCCTAAAAAAGTTTGGAAAGGGAACTTACGCCACTGTCGCCTTAAACTCACTTGTACTTGGGTTCTCACCAGAGCCGATCGCTTGAAGAGAGAGAGAGAGAGAGAGAGAGAGAGAGAGAGAGAGAGAGAGGGCAACCTTCGCAGCCAAACGTCCGCTGAGAGAGCCGATCCCAGCAGAGACGAAAGAGACACAGCAGAGTAGAAGAAGAAACCAAACTCGGGAAAGTCGGGAGTTTATCCCGAATTGCCTTAGGTATTTATAGCAGTATGGTTGGAATGCAACTGACCGTTACAATCAAGCAGCGCAATTCAAAATAATAATTCAAAATTTATTCCAAATTTTCCTATATTTTTCAAATATATCATAAAAAATACATTTTATATTTTAAAATTGTAATGCAAACATTTTTACGTATAATAGCATTTTTTATTTATATTAAAAATACTCTTTTTCAAGTCTTATTCCGATCTTCCGCAAACATTTTTTTACAATTTTTATTTAAAAAATTATTATATTAATCTATATTTCTTTTCTTAATTTCAAAACAAACTATGTATGCTACACGTAGAGCTGTAATAAACCGAGCTGAGTCGAGAACTTATCAAATTAGATTTGACTTTGACAAATTAAAAATTGTTCATGTTCATGTTCAGTTCCAATTCAAACCGAGCTTTCATATAAATATTCAAACTTAGCTTATTTAATTTTATTTATGTTCAAACTTGATTTGTTTAAAATAATCGAATGATGAGTTAATGAACGAGTTTTAAATGAGTACTTAAAATTTTTTTAGTTTTTTGCTACGATTAATTTTTTAAATCTCATGTAAGTTTCACACACAATATAAAATCTAAATTATAAAAAGAAATTAAACCATGAAAAATTTAATAAGGGGTTAGCTTGGCTAAAACATATATAAAAATCAAAAGCTAAATATTCTCATAATATGATGCAGCCAGCAGAAGTCGATGTGAAGATGAAGAAATGGCTGATGAAAGTCAATGTGGAGAAGAGAGAATGGACGGTGGAAGTCAATGCAGAAGAGGAGTTAGGGCTTTGCTTCAAGGGATGAAGTTGACTTAGGATTTAGAGCATGAACTACGAATGCAAGAATAAGTAAAAACAATGAGGTATGCGACTCTCAGTTTCTAATTAAACGTTGAACTCGCGACTTGTGACTTGAGTTTGTTAGGTCACCCATTTAAAAGGAGTTTTTTATCCTTAGTTAAACATTTCTATAATTCATGTGTTTTTCATTTTTTTTCATAAAATTGAGTATTTATCAAATAATTTATAAAGCTATAATCTCAATTATATTATATAAATATTTAATGAAATGTATAATATATTTTATAAATTATAATACTAAATTAGAATATATTTTTATTAAATATCTAACTAAAAAATTATAAGTTTTATTTACTCATATTCTTAAGATAATAAATGAACTATCATTAAATTTAATATCAAGTATTTAACAAATTATTGGTCGAATAATAAACTAATATATTCATAAATATAAACAAGTAAGTACAACCATATTCATATTCAGTTTATATAACCATTGAGTTTTAAAATTTCATTAAAGTTTGTTTATTTATTAATTTGAATAAACATGATTAAGCATTAATCGAGCCAAATTCGAGTAGTTCAATGAATGCGCTAGTTCATTTACATACAAGATTTATCACAAATATCCCTAAAAATTTTTATTTTTATTTTCAAAAATCAACATCAATATTTTTATAAACACCCAAAATAATTTTTAAGTATTTTGATTGTTTTTAAAAGCAATCATTTACCACCAAACATATTTGCTTTGAAACAAAATAAAATTAAGAAACAATAAATAAAAATAAAAGTGATCCCAAACACCCCCAAATATATGAAAACTATAATGTGTTTGTTTCTCAAAATAATTACAAATTAAGACCTTATCGGTCCAAGTGTCTCATTATCCACTGAGCTTCATTTTAGCTTTGTACCTCGAAGCGGCTCAATTTTGTTTTTCCACCCTTACTACATGAAATAATTAACAATGTTCATTTTAAAGATGTTTATCACACCTTGTTTTAGTTCAAAAATTGGTGAGATTATAAAAAAAAAGGTGTTGGACTCCCTATATATTTCATATTTATAATCTCATTAAATATGATGTTAGTAACGAAGGACCGATGTAACATTTGCACGAGCTTTAGATCAAAATGTCTTGATTGTAGCAAGAGTCACTCGAGCATCATTTCTTTCACGAAATAGAATATTTAACATGGATTGTCTGAATCATCATCAAAATTACTCTAATGATCTCATATCAAAAAACGAATGTTATTATTATTTTAAGCATCAAAAGTTGCTTGAGAACAAAAATGACAAAAAAAATTCAATCAATTAACTTTATCAAAACTAAAATGATGTGATAATTTCATGTAATTTTGATCATTCTCAATAGAGATTTCTGCCATACTTCATGCTTATGAATGTCCAATACATCGATTGACTAGAGTCCCAGACACACCCTTAGTTTCATGCATACCATGTAATCTATTTCTTACTTCTAGTCATCATTAATTTATAGATATATGACTTTGTTGTCTTAATCATGATTAGAGATAAGTTTTGAAAATCTCACATGATCCATGCTTTTAGAAAATATGTTTTAGAATGAATTTATTTTTTAAATGATAATCTATAAAACTAATGCTAAAATGAAATTTTATTTTATCATAATTTGTTTCAATTTGAAAATTAAATTAGCTTCATGATAAATTTTTTTAAATCATGCACTTGTTTTTCACATGTTCACACTTTCATGCATCTAATAACTTTGGTCTGATGCTTAAGTCTATTATTACGTAGAAATGTTTGATTTATCACTACTAAATTAGCTTAGTTCATATTTGGGACCTATAGATATTCAATGTAATCTAGCTTATACAATTTGATTGGTGTATAGCCCTATGAACTTCTCTATCTAGCTTCTAAATTAGGAAAATATACAAATACAACATATAATTCATTATATAAAGGTTTCTAAAGTGCTTTCTATTTTATGTCTCTTGTCATTTAGTTGGCAAGCTGTGGCACCATTTCTTTCTTATATTTTAGGGTTTAATATTTAGGGATATTTCATTTAAAACTCATCCAAGATAATTTTATGTGCAATACTAAGTAGTCTTTTAATGATATATTTGTAAAAATGATTATTAGTAAAAATATAAGGAATGTAGATCATCCCACTTCAATTCTCTTATCAGGTTCTCCTTCCATTCACTGTGCCTAGATTTTTTGACTTTTCTTCAAAGAAGTCAACCATGATTAATAATGAAAACCAAACAAGGGTGTAATAACTAATAAAAAATAACAAAAATGGTAGTATTAATTCTAAAAAAAGGGAGAGGGACACGACAGTAGAAAAAATAGAGGGAGAAAGAAGTAGGCAGAAAAGAAGAAGAGTAAGAGGAAGGAGATAAAAAGTAAAAAGAGGAAAGGAAGGGTAAGTTTTTCTTTTATAAAAGGTCATCTACTTCCACATATTATGTTCAATTGTGTAGCTCTAGACTATGGGCAATAGTACTGAGATAATTGTTATAAAAAATATGCTTTAAATAGATTGTTTAGATTGTAAAGATTGTAAGGTCAGTTTGGATGAAAGTTTAAGTATCCACTATCGACTACTACTTTTAGATTTTAAGATGAAGTGTTAGAAGATGAATAATAAATCAAAATATAATCTTAGGATTAGATGGGGATACATAAAGAATACTAATAAAAGTATTTTTAAGAATAAGCTATTAGATCTTAGAATTTAGAATGCTTATAAGAATGTTATTAATATGTGTGAAAGAATAATGAGATTAAATTGCAAAAAATGTGTTTGGAGAATCAAGAGAAAAAAACTTTTTTTTCATAAAAATTGTTGGTGGTGGAGTCAAAATATGTAAGAGAAGATAAACTAATAAGAAGTTTTGTTATAAAACTTAGTTTTGATAAAAAAAAAAAACATCATTTAAAACACACTGAACTTTATCATGGTTAGCCTATTTGTATTACAATAACATGCTACTAATAAATCGTGAAAAATCTATTTTCCAAAATTTCATGTGCACATAAAAAATACAAGTGTACAACATGATGAATGTTTGATCAGAAATCAAATGAAAATTTCAAAACTTCAATAAAATGATTGCCTGGAGTGGAAGTTATGGTCTACCTGTTTATAAATTGTATGTGAAACTCCAAGCATACACATTAGAGTTGGTGCAGAGTGATCCACAACTGTGAAACGTTGCAAAGTTTGCAAAATGTCCAACACAGCTTGTTCATCAAGAGATGGAACCAAATCACCCAAGCAACGAAGAGCCATTCACTCTCACCTGGTGAAATTTCATGAAGAATAAAAAATTCGATTTATAATTTTTTTTCCATCTCTATTTGTAATCGATGGGCAAATATACCTGACGATTTGCTATAAAGAGTCTTGTTTTGCCTTCCTCCGAGACATGTCATCAGGGCCTATTCTGCTTGCACTGCTTGGACATCCATTCTTTTTGCATCTCCGTTGCATCTCTTCTGCCTCCTATGCCTTCTCCTTGAACCCCTCTTTGAGAGAGCTACTTCTTAACCTTTCATTAGATTCTTGTGCCCCAATGAAAATCTTATGTTTGACATCCGTCTCCCATTAGATTATGTTTATGTTCATGATGTCAAACAATCCAGCATTCCAGGCTGGATCTATATCTCTGATTATGGATCCAATTCCCACTTATTCAATCATTTAAACAGAGTTCATAATCCCTTCCTAAATTTCTGACCTGCATCTCACTAGAATGCTTTGTCATTTTTGTTATGTTTGAAATTAACATCAAAGCAAATTGCTTTCCTTGCTCTTTAAAAATACTCTGCATTTGCAACAATGGAGTTCTTCTATACATCAAGCTAGATAATCAAGAACGGAATACCTTGTCTTTCATATTGTATTCTACTCAAGATATAATTTACCATCAAGATAAATTTTTTGGTCCGTTAGAACATGGCAGACTTTTGGTATGTGACTTGAATCGTCCTTCTCCTCAGCTTCAAATGTTTGAGGTTTTTTTTTTTAAAACATTTTTTAAGAAGAAACTATAGTGTGGATGCAACTTAAACGAAATGTTATCTAGTGCAAAACTCTAAAGATATTTATCAATTATTGTGGCTACCCTTTGAGCATAAATAGAAATAATTGGGTGCATTCATGTTAAAAATTGAACCAAATATATTATTATCTTATACATTGCTAATTTTCCAACTAGATTAAAATATTTTGAAGCTTTTGATGATCCAAATATATTATTGACTTCATATGATGCTAATTTTCCAACTGGATTTAAATATTTTGAAAGTTTTGATGATAAAGCAAATTAGATTCTTGATAATAGAATTTTAGATGAGGACCTAATCTACTTCATAGATCATAGAAGGATTATATTCATACTACAACAATCTCGTAGTAGCTTTCAAGATGCAATGAAGGACCAACACTATCATGTAGATTGTTTGGCAAGCACTTAAGCCTCCAAGTCGATATACTTGCATATTGTAGTCCTCAAATCATTCATAATTACATCTAAAACACTTATTTAATCACATTTTATGAATATCAAATCATGACAATATCTTTTTGAGATAAACTCGAAGGTTGAGGCTACTACATTTGTTGATAGTTTTGCACTTGATTTAGAGAACAATATGGAAGATACTCTAAATAAATTTCTTCCAACTCATCAAGCTTTCCAAATATTTATTCATGCTAATCTACATACATTAAGTTTGAAAAATCTCTAGCATATATTATGAAGTCAGGAATCCTATTTAGCCAATGAAGTAATGTGCAAACTTCAATCTACTCAGGCGTTCAAACCTTCTTTGGCTCCCACTGCTACCCACAATAGAGCATATCATAGGCTTTTCCCTTCCACTCAATAAGAGATCAAACTTGCTCTAAATTCTCCCCCATGTTCATCATCTTCCATTCAATTATTAGAGGTCACATCATCATTAATGCATTAAGTGAGATATTTACAATAATGGGACATTCGACCAAATTTAAATTAAAACAATAATATTACATCTCACGCTTTCATATTGGATGCATCTTTATTAACAATTGAATAGTATCTAGGCTCAAGGGCTCCCTTTCTTCTCACAATTTATTCAACAGTGTTGATCCTTTTGCACACCTACTAGGAAACTCAATATGTGTGAATTCGCCAGGACTAAACTATACATACCCCTACTGTAGGCTATGGCCCCCTCCCACCATAAGCTTTATTTGCCATAACTTTTTCATGTCCATATCTTTCCCTATCCTTCTCCTTGTTCATCAAATTATCATAAATAATTTAAGTTAAATTTTTTTTCCATTAATTATTAACTTTACAATTGAAAGACCCAGCAAATACTTCTCTCAAAACCCTGCCATCATGCTATGTTCTACAATACTATAAATATTATGTATCATAGGATTGGAATGCTCGGTTATTGAACTGAGCCCAATAATAATATATGATTTTTTTAATTAAATTCACCCCTTTTAATCAAGGATTATATGTTATTTTAAATTATATAAAATTAATATCATCATATGAAGATAAGAACATATCAGGATTAACTTTTAATTGTTGATTTGATTTGATTTGGATGAACCTACAATTAATTACTATGCTTTAAAGAGAGCAAAAAGAGAAGAGAACTTCTCCTTCCTTCCCTACCTTAGGTAATTTCTAATGTAGATTCATGTTTGGTTTCATTTAGTGAATATTTTATTATATATTTTAATTAATCCTAAGTTTAGATCAATTCTAAACAAACTTATTAAAAAAAGGCATTTTAAGATTAAGTAAAGTGAACTAAATTCATAAAGCATACATCACTTCATTCTTTCCCAACATGTATAACATGCATATGAATAAATCTTAAGCATATCTATACATACAAATGAGAGTATTTAGCACACTTTATAATGAATGCTAAGTAGTTTACTTAAAAAAATTTGAATGCTTATGATGCATGATCTTCATTAAGTAGAAAAGGGGCTTCTTATCCAATTTTCACATGCACACATGAATTTATGAAAGACATAAGTGAGTACGACGCCATTGTTAACCAGGGGTGTAAGGTACAAGACCTACTTAGGGCTACTTAAATTCTCGCAACCCCGGGATTCTTCAGACTAATATGCCACTTTCCTTAAATACAAGCATATGTACAAAAGAAGTGAATGAAAAAGAAAAATGCAAAAGTTTGTACTTGTTTGTTTGTTTTGTTTATGAAATTTATATGTACAAGTGTAGATATCCTTCTTAAGTAATAGCATAGGAATGAATAAGAAATGAGATTAGGCAAGTGTTAGGTTCTTTTCGAATGAACTAAACACTTTACCAAATCATATTCAAAATTATACTAAAAGAGAGGAGAAGGAAAACTACACTAAACACATCCTTATATTTTACTCATATGCAAGCTTATAAATAAAATATAAGTAACACACTTTCAGTTTTGATAATTGATTCATAAATTTTGGAAATAATTTGGATTTAATAGTGATAATAGCCTCTCATATTCCTATTTTAGCCAAAAACATGCAATTTGACATAAAAGAAACATTTCACTTTCATTTTAATTTTTGAAAAGAATGAATGCATGAAATTTATATGACATACACATTTAGCATGTTGGGAAGGAACTAAAATGATGAAAGCATGTAAACACATTCATCCTAATTAATTCATAAAGATAATCTTATGAAATAAGAAAGCTTAAAGCAAATTAAATTATTTTTAAAGAAGGTTTGGTTTTATTTTTGAGTTTGATTTAATTTGAGAAATGTGAGGTGAGTTTGTTATTATTAACCCATTCCCACATGCATATGATATTTAAGTTCAATTTTTAGATGATTAAATGCATTTTATATTTTGATTAGGTTAAGGTATGAATTAAGTGTATTAATTACCCCTTACCTATACCACCTTAACATATTTAATCAAGTAATGATGAGCCAATGAGATGACGTAAAATCTCACAAGGAATTTAAATTTGTAATGCACCTAAGAAGAAAAGGCCTTATGCAATTTGGCTCATGATTAGTGATTAATTAAACTAGGGGGGTTTAACTTAAGTAATTTCATAACCCCTCTCACACATGTGAGTTAGATTTGATTTCCTTAATGTACTTAGGTTCTTGAACACCTAAGCACCTACCCAAGATAGATTAATTGAGATCTAAAAAGTTTTAGAATTTTATGAAATTAATTAATGGAGTAATTAGTGAATTATCCCTTAATTAAGGATTGATTAAGGAAGAAAAGAGGGTTTAGGGAATATCTTAAAGGAAGCACCCAAAACAATATTCCCCAAACCTCACACTCACTCAATCAAAACTTAGTTAACTCAATCAGAGGGTTAAACCACTAATAATGCCCTTAATTAAGCCTAATTACATTAAGGGAGTGATTAAGGAATGAACTAGTGTTGACCTCATTTTTAGAATGAGCTTTCAACCCCTCCATCTTAGACATAGGGATTCTCTTAGATTCTAAGAGTTCCTTAGTTTTAATACACATCTAGTGATTAGATGGACACTCAACCTAGCCCTAGAGACTTAGAATAGCCATAGGAATAGGTCATGCCTTAGGGGTGTTTGGAAAACTTTCTACCCTTTAGCTTAAACCATTCCTCACTTTTCTTCATTCAAGTCAAACTCTAAATCAATCTTAATTGATTTTCTCCAAATCCAAATCAACCCCATATGATCAAAATCTATGATTGAAATTCATGATTGAAATTTATGATTGAAACCCACGATCAACATCCATAAATAAAACTCCTAAGTCCTTAATCTTCCCTTAAGGACTTAACCAAAATCATGATCTTAACCAATTTAAACTCATGAGATTTTCTCATAATTCATTTATATTCTCATTTATATTCACATATATAAATGAAATATAAATTCAAACCGATCAAACTAAACTCAAAATTCAAAATCAATTCATGAAATTTTCCTAAGTCCTTTAAGTTTTCCTTTAAGGACTTAACCTAGATCATGATCAAATCAAATCAAATTCATGGAATTTTCTCATAACTCATTTATATTATCATTTATATTCACATATATAAATGAAATATAAATACAAATCAATCAAATCAAATCCTCAAATTAAATTCTAAATCTAAAATTTTCCTAAGTCCTTTAAGTTTTCCCTTAAGGACTTAACCTAAATCATGATCAAATAAAATCAAATTCATGAAATTTTCTCATAACTCATTTATATTCTAATTTATATTCACATATATAAATGAAATATAAATACAAATCAATCAAATCAAATCCTCAAATTAAATTTCAAATCTAAAATTTTTCTAAGTCCTTTAAATCCCTCTTAATGCACTTAACCTAAATCATGATCAAAACACTTCAAACCCTTGAAATTTTCTCATGATCCATTTATATTCCCATTGTTATTCACATATATAAATGAAATATAAATTAAAATAAGCAAAACCAATTCCAAAAATCAAACTTAAATCCACTCAAAATCCAATCTAAGCCTTTCAAGTCTAAATCTTGAACTTAGCCAAATCAACTTCAAATCAAGCCAAATCCTTGATTTTCCTTCATGATTCAGTCAACCCTACAATCATGAATCCAAATATAAATCCAAACTTCACTCACTAAATCAAAATCCAATTCAAAAATCAAAGCCAAAATCCCTTCATATTCTTCCTTTAAATATGAAATTGTCAAATGAATCAAAACTCATTTGACATCAAACCACTTGCAAATGGATTTATATTTCAATCATAAGTCTATATGCGAGTTCAATCAAACTCAAATCAAGCTTTGACTAAGCCGTTTGACCAAAATGATTCCTAACATAGCCAAAATCCATCATAGGCCAAATTGATTGAAACCATTAATCTAAGTTCACTCATGACCTATGTTTGAACTTGACCAAGCTAACATTTGACCCTAACCTAGCCACTCACTTGACCCAAGTTGACCTACCTAAAGTCAAAATGTGTCAAAACTTGATCTAAGCCAAATTGATTGAAATCAATGGATCAAGTTCATTCCAAATCACTTGTTGAACTTGACCAAAGCCTCAATTGATCAACTAGACCCAACCTAGACCAATTGACCTTAGACCCAACATGACCTAAATGGGTCATGTTTAGCCAAATTTGAACATAACCAAAATTGATTAAAAATAAAGATACCAATCCACTCTATATGACTAACCAAACCCAAACCTAAACCTACCCTTGACCTACCTCAAATAGGTCAAATGGGTTAAATAGGTCAACTTGACCCATTTGACCTAAATGAAGTCATATGAGATAAATTCAAAACTATACCAAATTGAATCAAACCAAAGCCACCAAAATATTTCAAATGGTCATATGAACTTGACCCAACCCTTAATTTGACCTAATTTGACGAATTGGTCAACTTGACCCAAGTTGACCCATTTTGACCTAAATGGGTCAACATGAGCCAAACCTTATCAAATGAATTTCAAATCTCATGAAACTTTGCCAAACCTAGTTTCTCCACATACCCAACATATCCAAATTGAAAAATCAGCAAAATGATCATTCTGCCCCTAGGCCATAAAACAAATTTTGGCCTAATTCATGGGTAATTTTGTCATGCCCTCTTCATATCCACTTGATACCTTCCTAATACCTTAAGAGGATCTAATGAAGAGTGGTGCACCCAACCCAACAGGTTTGGGTCAGCCTAATTGGACCCAAGGCCAAACCCGACCCCATGGGTCAAATTGGCTCATTCCAAATCCCTCCTCCACCCAATTTGATGCACATGGGAGGTTGTCAATCCACTCAAGGCCTCAAACCAACCATGTGCAAAGAGCTAACAGCCTAAACAAACTCTCCATTATGATCAATTGGATCAAAATGGCAAGGGAGCTTGCGGCCATCAGATTCTTCAAGGGGGAGATATACTCTCCCTAATTCAATTCAAAATGATCATTCCTCAATCAAGCCCTAAAAAGTGTTAAGAAAGATCAGAGAGCCTTCCTAAGCATTCTAAGAGGGATTTGAATTTGAGATTTTATAGTTTTCTCCATTAAAAAATAGGGGAGCTCGCTTGAACTTCCAACTTTTTCCACACTCAAAATTTCTTCAATCCCTCTTACACACTTCCTCTTAGGACCAATTCGAGTGCACCCAAGCATCCATATGAGTTCCCACAGTAAGGAGAGCTTCAATTGGATCAAAGTCGCAAGGGACATCAAGTGGTGTTGGTCTATAGAATAATCCACTCAACTCCAAGGCCTAAGAACTTCAACAGGGCTTCATCTCCACTAGATGAAGCTACCTCATCGATCTCGAGCACTGGTGATCACCTCCGACAAGGTATGGAATTTTTTGACCACATAGCATAGGAGGTGTTGGTCTTTTGTAAAAGGAATTTTCAAGTCATACAAATTCCACCATTGGATGTGTTCCTTATTGGCTTTAGATGGTGTGGGTAAAGTTTTAATTCAATTTGAGCTCAATCGAGCTCAGATCTCCCCCTAGATCATGGACGGTCTCTATTGAGCCTAGGGGAAAAATTGGGGAGATCTTGGCCATTCATCCACACATTTTGGATGGACGGCCGAGATTATTCCCACATTTAGAAATTCTTTTATCCCTTTTAAAACCACGGGGAGATCCCTGGTCGTCCGATCTTTGATCGAACGGTAGGGATCAAAATGCATCTTGCCTTCATGCTGCCACTTGATTTGATGTTTAAGTAGTGGACTCACAGCATGACGCGTGTAAAGCACGCAAACCGCCGCCGCCATGCATCGTGTTGTGTGCTGAGGGATTAGTTTAAGGATTTTAATTAATGCTAATTAATCTATTGATCTTCTAAAAATCATATCTCCTTCAATAAAATTCAAAAAAATATGAGATAAAATCCTATGGAAAGATAATTCAACCTAGAATATTTTAAAAATAATTTTAATGGATTTTGAATTATCCTTTTCTCTAATTTTAAGTTTTATTAGTAATCATATTTTTCTAATTAGATTCTAATTAAACCTATGATTAATCCCAAAATTCTTGGGTATATTTTAGGGGATGACTTCTGCCTCCCCTAATTTTCTTGGGATTTATTGATGACTTAATTAGGAAAATTAAAAATATGTTTTCTAATTACTCCCTTAACCTAATTAAGAATAATTAAGATGTGATTAGTCATTTTAATACATTATTAGGGTTGATTAAGTTAGATCCAGTGGTTAGGGAACTTAGGGAATAATTTTGGGGTATTTCCCCTAAGCTATTCCCTAAACCCCCCCTTTTCTTTCCTTAATCCTCTCTTAATTAAGGTTTAATTCATTAATTATCCACTTAATTAATTTCTAAAAATTCTAAAAACTTTCATGACTTAATTAATCTATCTTAGGTAGATGCTTAGGTGTTTAAGAGCCTAAGTTCAATTAAGAAAATTAAAACCCAATTCATATGTGTGAAGGGGTGTTTTGAAATTACTTAAGCTAAACCCCTTAGCTTAATTAACCATTAATCATGAGCCAAATTGCATTAGGTCTTTTCTTCCTAGGTGCATTGCAAGTTTAAATTTCTTGTGAGTTTTTATGTCATCTCATTGGCTCATAATTACTTGGTTAACTATGTTAAGGTGGTGTAGGTAGGGGTTAATTAATTTTCTTAATTCATATCTTAGCCTAATTAATACATAAAAATGAATCTAATCATCTAAAAATTAAACAAAAATATCAAACACATGTGGGAATGGTCAGGAACAGCAAACTCAACTCACCTTTTCAAAATTAAATCAAACTTAAAACTAAACAAAAATCACATTGAATACACTTTGATTTATTTTAAACTTTCTTATTCCATAAGAATGTCTTTAGGATTTAATTAAAGTGAATGTGTTTACATGCTTTCATTGCTTTGATTCTTTCCCAAACATGTTAAAATTGTATGTCATGTGATTTTATGCATTCATATCTTTTCAAATTCAAATTTAAAAATAAAATTATTTACTTTATGTCAAATTTGTATGTGTTGGCTAAAGTAGAAATATGAGTGGCTATTATCACTACTAAATTCAAATTATTTTCAAAACACATAAATCAATTATCAAATATAAAAGTGTGCTACTTATATTTTACTTATGAGCTTGCATGTGAAAGAATATATGGATGTGCTTAGCATAGATTTCCTTTCTCTCTTATGTTAATATAATTTTGAATAGGAGTTAGTGAGATGTATGGTTCATTTGAAAAGAACCTAACACTTGCCTAATTCCACATCCTATTCATTTCTATGCTATCACTTAAAAAGGGTTACCTATCACACAAAAATTGCATAAACAAAATGAATCAATTAATACAACTTTTGCATTTCATCTTTTCCATTTCATTTCTTTTATACATATGTTTATATTTAAGAAAAGTGGTATATTAGTTTGGACAATTCAGAGGTTACGAGGCTTTAAGTATCCCTAAGTAGCTCTTGTACCTTATATCTCTGGTTAACAATGGTGTTGTACTCACTTATGTCTTTCTTACTTTCATGTGTCTACGTGAAAAATTGGATAAAGAAACCCTTTTCTACTTAAGAAAAATGATGTATTTTAAACTTCTAATTTTCTTAAGTGAATTACTTAGCATGTATCATAAAGTGTGTTAAATATTCTCATTTGTATGTATAGATATGCTTAGGACTCATTCATATGCATGCTATACATGTTGGGAAAGAAATAAAGTAATATGTGTTATGTGAATTTTGATTCATTTTATTTGATCTTAAAATATCTTTCTTTTTGAATAGGTTTGTTTAGAGTTCATCAAAACTTAGGATTAATTAAAATATCCAATCAAAACATTCATTAAAAAATACTAAAATATGAATCTACTTTAGAAATTACTTAGGTTAGGGAAGGAAAGAGAAGTTCTCTTCTCTTTCCCTCTCTTTATAACTTAGTAATTAATTGTAGGACTTGAATTTAATCAAAACATGAAATAAAAATTAACCCAAAATAATCAAACAACATAAATAAAACCCTTCTATAAGTTGAACATATTTTCACACTTAGAAAATTTGAACATAAAGCCAAAGCTAAGCATACCACACAACCTTCAAAGCACACACATTAGCCTAAGTCACCACTTATAGCTTTAGGTTAGGGCGGTGCATGGTTTGATATTTTATTTTATTTTATTATATATACTTTAGATTGGACATTAGGGTGTGTGCTCATAGAATGAATGGTATGACGCTCTTAGTATAATCATTATTTTCTACAGGGGATTGTACTTAAGGGGCACTATCATAAATAAAATATAAATGCTTTTGCTTGCATGTGCTTTATACCCCTAAGCATAATCTAATAGGTCAGGTGGACTTAGTCACCCATATGTGGGGTGATAAGTCCAATATACATGCTTGGAAATTTGTGTGATTTGTTTTAGCTAATTTTTATTTTATAGGTGTTAGCTAGATTTCCACTTTTCCTTTTCATGTAAATTTATGTAATTAGGATTTTGGAATGATTGTTATGGGGATTAGAATGAACATTGATAATAAGATCCTATTTTATGCACCATGTGAGGCCTTGGAGCATCTACCTTCCAACCATCCAAAAGAAGGAAAAGAAGGAAGAAAAAAAAAAGAAAGAAGAAATGAAGCATGAAGACCCCTAATAATGAATTCCTTATTTAATTATAATTTTATTCATTTATAATTTGGGTTATATAAGGGTAGAGCTGGGCTACCCAATTTATTATTTTTGGGTTTGTGCGGTGGTGCCCGACTACAACGGCCTTTTATTCTTTTTGTGATTAACTTTATAAATTGATTGATGGTTTGTTTAGCTTTTGCATTAAGTGACATCTTTTCCTAGTTTTTTTCTTGCTTTATGTATGGCCTGGATGTGGATTAGGCTCTTTAGAGAAAAATAAATCTTTTGCCAAACTTAACAACTCAAATTAAAAATAAAGAACTCATTACCTCACCTAAAGCTTATGTTTAAAATCAAGATAAAAGAATTATTAAACCTTTAGCTGGATGAGTATTTCTTTTATAATATCATGCACAAATGCATATTATTTTCACTCTTGATTGGAGGGCTTCCACCTTTGCCAAAGAAACTTGGCTTGACCCTTGAGAGTCATGGTGGAAACACACATCCTCCCTTCTCACTGATTTTGGCCAATAACTCTATTTCTCATGCATTAGGCATATGAATCCTATTAGACTGAGTCAAAATAATTGTCCAAAAAATAAAAATAAAGTGAAATTTGAATTGCATTAGATTTAAGTCATTTTAAGCATGTCCCTATATGATCTAGTATCTTTAGGAAGTGAGTTTAAGGACTTAGTCTCTTTCTAAATGAATAACAGCCTAGTTATCTTGCATAAGTAAAAAGACTTGCCTACATATATTTAAAAATTATGGGAGGAGTTGGTTGGTGGCCACCCCTAAGCAGTTATAAGTCCAAGTTGTCGGGAGGTTTGTTCTCTCTTGTGGAGGCAAACCAAATACCCTCTTTTTGCCTTAGGTTGTACTTGCCTAAAAGCTTCCTAGATTTATGAGATTTTTTCTCTCCCATAAAGCATAATTCTTCAACTCTTAGGAATTTCTTTAATCTTGTGTTAAGGAATCATAAGTCCTAACTTTCTAATGAAAAGGTCAACTCAAATAAAGTAAATCAATTTCAAAAATATAAAACCCAATCATAGGATAGTTTGAGATACTCGTTAGGTTTCCTAGCATCATGGGCACCTCCTACTTATCTTTCATTTTGGCTTCGATAATAACTCCCCCTCTTTGATCAATCCTATTTGATCTTCAAAAATAAACTAATCAATTATTAGTCCTTTCCTATTGATATCTTTGAAGACAATGATCATTTATCTTAATCGAGAGTTTTCCTAAGGAATCCTCATTCTTTAAGACGTAATTAACTATGGGGGCTTTTCCCCTATAGCAAACTTAATGAACTCGATTTAAAACAAACTCTGTTTTACCTTTTCATGTAAAGTAGGGGAAGAATCTCTTGTATACACCGAAGACCCATAGTCCTTAGGAGCTCTTATTGAGGTGATTAGGTCCATTGTAAGGTAATGACTTCTATATTTTGAGATAGTACACTTACATATGTGGATCTGTGTGGCATCCTAAAAAGATGAATTTATATATGCTTGCCTCTTTCATTTCTAACCAACAGATTTGAAGGCGACTCCTCCCTATATAGAAATTTTTCACCATAACTAGAAATTCTCCTAATTAAGAAACTAATAAATCTCAAGAAAATTAGGGGAGGTAGGAGTCATCCCACTAATTAAGCACAAAAAGTTTAGGATTAATCAATGGAGTAATTAAAGGGTAATTAATAAATTAATATTCCTAATAAAACCCAAATTCAGAGAAAAGAATTATTCAAAATCAATTAAAATTAATTTTAAATATTATATTTTCAATTATCTTTCATATGCAATTTATTTCATATTTTTTTGATTTTTTTTTCATTTAGATATGAATTTTAGATTTGGTGATTAATTAGAAATTAAATAATCCCTAATTATATTATTAATTCCGTTGGTGCCATGTTTACTGACACGGCATGCTCTTTACACGTGGTGTGATGGGATTGGGTATTTAACCCATCACATTGTAGTGTCGCGTGACAGGGGCGTTATGCACTTTCTCCTCAACCGTTCCAATCAAGGATCGGACAATTGAGATTAAAGTCGCAGATCTGAGGGAGAAAAATATGGATATTATGCATTTTAATCTCGATCGTCCATCCAAAATGCGTGGATGGATAACCAAAGATTCATCCCTGCTACTCTTTATGAGCCATGGATACCATCCATGTTTGAAGCCATGATCCGAGCATAATTGAGCTCGGATTGGAATGAAACTCAACCCACACCATCAACATGCAACCTAGATCACATTTAACGGCTAAAATTCTGTGAGATTAACATTCACTTCACAAAGCTCCAAACCATAGCTAGATTAAGCTCAAAAAATTGCTAACTTTGCTAGAGGTGATCACCGACACTCAATTCCCTTAGAGAAGCTTCATCTAATTGAGATGAAGCTTTATTGAAGGTATGAGCTCTTGAAATTGAGTGGATGCTTCTATGGACCAACTCCCCTTTGCCTTGAGCTTAGTCTTGATCAAGATGGCTCCTCCCTTGCCTTAGGAACTTAGGAAAGAGCTTGGGTGAGTTCGATTGGGGTCCCTGAGAGAGTGTGCAAAGGGAATTGCACTAGTTTTGAGTGTGGAGTGAATTTGGTTTTCAGTGGAGCTCCCCTATTTTCACATTGTGAAAATCAAGAAGATGAAGTTTGATTTCACTCTAGGAAGCTTGGGGAGGCTGAGGAATTGCTTCTCTGACATCCCTAGGTTCAATCAAATTGAGGAATGTTTTAATTAAATGAAATTAGGGGGAGTATATCTCCCCCTAAGGAAATCGAATGGTCAAAGCTTGTCATGCCATTTTTGATCAATTGCCTTGATTTAGTGGGTTTGTTAGGCTATTTTGAATTGCATGTGGTTCAGTTTTGGCCAGGGAAGAAGTGGGTGAGGTTGTCATATGCTTGAATTGAGTGGAAGCATGATTCCCATGTGACCATTTCAAAGCATGTGCTAGGTTTGGCCATTGGGCTAGGTTGGGTTGACCCAAACCCATTGGGTTGGGCGCACCACTCTCCCCAGTGTTCACTTGATCCACTAAGAGAGTGTCAAGTATCCATGAAGAGGAATTGACCAAATTCCTAATGGATTTAATTTGGGTTACCCTATGGCTTAGGGGTAAAATGGTCATTTGACCTTGATTTTCATTTGGCAATATTTAGTATGATGAGAAAATAGGTTTGGCTAAGTTTCATTGAATTTGGAGTTGGTTTGATGTGCTTTGGCTCATGTTGACCCATTAAGGTCAAAATGGGTCAAGTTGACCAAATGGTCAAATTGGGTCAAACTAAGGGTTGGGTCAAGTTCATATGACCATTTGAAATATTTTGGTGGTTTTGGTTTGATTCAATTTGATTTAGATTTGAATTTGGTTCGATGTAGTTCATTTAGGTCAAATGGGTCAAATTGATCAATTTGACCCATTTGACCTGTTTGAGCTAGGTCATGAGTAGGTTTAGGTTTGGTTGGTCATATGAAGTGGATTGGTATCTTTGTTTCCAATCAATTTTGGTTAAGTAATAATTTGGCTCAATATGACCCTTTAGGTCAAGTTGGGTTCAAAGTCAATTGGGCTAGGTTAGGTCTAGTTGGCCAATTGAGGCATTGGTCAAGTTCAACAAGTGATTTAGGATGAACTTGACCCATTGGTTTCAATCAATTTGTCTTAGATCAAATTTTGACACATTTTAACTTTTTAGGTCAAGTTGGGTCAAGTTGGGTCAAGTGAACAATTGGGCTAGGTTAGGCTCAAATGTTAACTTAATCAAGTTCAAACATTGGTCATGAATGAACTTAGATTAATGGTTTCAATCATTTTGGCCTATGGTGGATTTTGGCTATGTTAGGTTTCATTTTGGCTAAGTGTTGACTTGATCAACCCTTAGGTTTGACTTAGTTTGACCCAATTTGATTGATTGATCATCTCATGATTATTGTTGATCATGATGAGAGGTTTTGGTGGGCTTAGTTCAATCCAATTTGGTTAGAATTAGAATTTGGCTCATAAGGGGTACCTTAGGTCACTTTGGATCAAGTGAGCCTAAGTAGGTCAAATGGCTTGGTCAAAGCTTGATTGGATTTTGATTGAACTTGTATATGGACTTATGATTGAAATATAAATCCATTTGCAAGTGGTTTGAAATCAAATGGGTTTTGATTCATTTGACAATTTCAAGTTCAAAGAGTGAACATGAGTTTGACTTTGGCTTGACTTTTTAATTGAGTTTTGGTTAAGTGATTGAAGTTTGTATTTATATTTGGATTCATGATTGAAGAATTGATTAAATCATGTAGAAAAATCAAGGGTTTGGTTTGATTTGAAATTGATTTGGCTAAGTTCAAGATGTTGACTTGAAAGGCTTAGGTTGAATTTTGACAAGCTTGATAGGGTTAATGCTAGGATCTATTGCTAGCTTGTGGACTGCTACATTAGGAGATAATCCGGGCATCTCTTCATAACTTCATGTAAAGTAGTCCTTAAACTCAGTCAATAGCCTAACTAAGTCATCAATTTCTTCTTCATTAAACAATGAACTGATGTACATCGGGCGTGGATTTTCTTTTGTCCTGAGATTGATTTTTTTAAGCTTGTCAATTATTAAATGAATTTTCTCTTTAAATTCTGGAGGTGCATCTTTGATTTGGAGATCATATGGATCATCTGAGGTTTTTAAACACATCCTTATTAGATTAGTTATTGTGTGAAAATAACCTATCAGACTCCAAATGATTGGTGATAACTAATCAATAATTATCATCATCGACTGGGCCCACTATGCTGAATTCTAGTCCCGCTCTTGATTATGCCTCCCTTCCTGTGTTGTTCCATAGCTTTTCAAAATTCTCTGACCTTTGTCTGGACCATGTATGAGGAACCAAACTTTTCTGTATAAGATTATGAACACAAGGCGAGTAAAAGTAAAATGGTAATTCCATTAATTATTTAAACAAATCCTCCTCAATTTTTATGTCAACTTCAGGACTTGAGGATGATGATCCCAAAAAGAATCTCTTCGGCTTCATATGTTTGGAAGACTTAGGGGCTTCTTTAACTACTAAACCTTCAACTTTTTAAGATAAAAGTGAGGTTAGAGATAAGGTTCCTAGCTGTTGACTAATAGTCTCACATAAACCTAATTCAAATACTGCCTAGATCGAAAGTCATCTCCAATGGAACCTGCTGAGAGGGGTTGGCTGGTATGCTAATCACATTAGACTCATCCTCTGAGCTATTTTTCAAGTCTATGTGAATAGTAGGGGTACTCCTACCAACTGGATTATAACTCCTATTGGCCGATGGCAACCAGGGTGTCTTCCACCTTTGAACGCACTGTTTATGCCTCGCCTCGTCATCACCCACATGTCCATATGATGGAATGAACTGTGGGTGGAATGTGATATGTAGCTCTATTTCTTCTTTAATTCCCCTTTCTTGTTCACTTGAATTTTTATTTTTCTTTTCTTTTTCTTCATTTTCTTTTTCTTTTGGATTTGAATTTTGTCCAAGTTCATGAGAAAGGGTGTTTTGAGGAAGATAGTAGGTCACATCCTCATAAAGCTCAACCTCTCTAACTGAAAATGGATTTTCATCACCTTTGACACAGTACTCAATCCCATCCTTTCTGATCTTGATGTTCTGATGGAGGGAGGATGGAATTATCTTATTCTGATGTATCCAAGGCCTATCGAGCAAAGTAGTGAACAAAGTATTTGAATCGATTATGTAAAACTTGGCTTTAGTCTTCCAGTCACCTATCTCTAAGGGTAACACTATGGAACCCAAAGCCTGCTCATCTTGTTCATTGAATCCTCTCAACATCATCCGCTCTCCTCAGAGTGTGGAGATTTTGATCCTCAAATAGGCAAGAGTCTTTAGACTCATAATGTCCACTGATACGCCTGGATCGACGAGAACTCTGATAAATTTGAATTTCCCATGTCAACTGTAATGTAGAGGGGACGGTTGTGCTCCATGTCCCCTAGAAGTACGTCTTCATATGTGAAAGTGATTCTCTAAGCTTCTTTTATGTAATATGCCTCCTCACCAATAGCAGTTAGTTGAGCTAAACATATTTAAGGATCAAGGAGAGCCTTAATTAATGATTTCCTCATCTCTTTGAATAAGATAAGGGCATCATATATGCTTAGCTTAGATGTCAACTTTCTTAGATGAGAGAGAACATTATAGTCCACCTTGGGTTGGTCCTCTACAAGCATATCCAAGGGTGGAGCATCCTGTGGAGAGGCTTCTCGATCTTCTATACTAATGACTTATTTCTCTTTTTCTTGAGGTGCTGCCCTAGGAGGTAGAACCTTGCTACTACAGAGGTTGACTTCAGTGATCTCTTGTGGCAGGATAATGGAAGGTTTTACCTGAACATCAAGCTCACCTACAACTTTTCCTATGAGACCCTCAGAATCAGATGATTCTAAGTCTATCTCAAGAGGTGAAATTGCGGTATTCAGAGTAAAAAAGTCCAACTCTGAATCAGAAAGAGGAAGATCAAAATTATTATAGTTATTTTGACTTGAAGAGTTATCATTAGGAATAGAAGTAGAAAATACATCAGAAGTAACACAGATGTAATTCAAGCTAGCTTTATTTTTCAATTTTTTGGATTTGATAGGAGGTACAAAATAGAAATCAAGTAAAGTGAGAGGGATAAGGGATTTGATGCCTTATCTATCGATACAAGAGTTATACTAGTAGAAGAAGAACTAGCTGAAGTGGCGATAGTTGCTGATGTGGTAGCTACAACGGTGGACTGGAGGCTAGACTCGATCGGTGGTTGTGCTACTAGACTATCCTGGACTGGCACATATTATTGTTGTTGCTGCTGTTAAGCTCTCGCCTTCCTTGAGTTGGCACTGGCAACTTGCAAACCTCCCTTGATGTTGGAGGTTTGAGCTGACTCAAGCACCTACAAGGTAAGTTTCTTGATCTTTTGAATCATCTTTTAAGAGGTTTTGGATAAGGAGATATCTCAACCTTCTTTGGTTTTGGAAAGATCACAAGTATCCCCAAGGATTACCCTAATAGAACTGGATGGTTGTTCCATAAGGTATTCCTATGGGATGACTATATCACTGATCTTGAAGCTATGTTCAAACCAGTCCTTGAAGGTGAAGCAATCTTCAAAACATGGCCTATCATACAATGGTAAGGGCAACAGTTAGGATCATAGCTTTTTCCCACTTCCTCTGGTCTCCTAGGTTCGAGTAGCTAAAAATCAAGCTTCTTTAAGAGATTCTTAAAGATCTTCCTGATTACATCCCTCTTAAATGAATAAGGCTTGTTAAGTTTATCCAAAAGAGTAGGTGGTCCATAGCTATCTAGCAGTGGGTATGTGTACCACTGCTACTGATGATGTGGCTGAGGAGAAGGAGGTGCAGGCCATGGAGGCTACTGTGGTGGCCAGTAAGGCTGCCTTGGTGGTGGTAGAGGAGGTGGAAGCAAAGGCTGCTGAGATCGTGGTCTCTGACCATCTGTCTACCTTTGTCACCTTCGACTTCTTCTCATATACCTTCTTGGGCTTTGACTTGGGCAACTGGTCTTGAAAAGGCAACTATTTGGCCTCTCCTTGTAGACTAACCACCTTGTTGATTAACTTCTCAAAAGTTTTGATGGTGAAGCCCTTAAGCATGAAGGCGATCGGTCCATGGATATTCTTTAAAAGAATCTCAATGGCATGCTACAACAAGATCGCCCAAAGTGACCCTTTGCTGAGCTCCAACAAATCTCTTAATGAAGAGTTGCTCCAACTCAGCAAATATCTTCATTGAACTGTTAGGAAGTTCAGCGTACCAGTCAAATGCTATACTCGCTAAGCTACTGATGAAGAGATAGAATAATAAAGAATCACTGCCACCAGCATTGTAACAACTAGCTCTAAAACATGTGATGTGCTGCCTCGAGTTCCCACTGCCATCAAAATTCTTGAAGGAAGGTGGCATAAAACCCTTAGGATATTAGATCGTATCAAATTCCTCTTGGTAGGGTCTACCCTTTGAAATTAATGATCCTCCTTGGGTTTGAGCCAATGCTTCCTTCACCTACTACTCAACCATGGATTTGATATCTTTTTTTTTTTGTATGGAGGTACTATCCACTATCTTCCTATATGCTAGTGTTACCTTGCTCTACTAGAGGTAAGGTCTTGGTTGGGTCCAAGACATGCACCAACTCTAGCTGACTAGTCTCAGCTATGGTAGGATGAACTGATGGGGCTTATTTCTTAAGTACTAAGACTACTGCTAACAATTCCTCGAGCTGCCTCACCATCCTATCTATCTTTTCATCTTTTTACTGTATTTGTGCTAGGAGGTGTTAGGTCGAGTGGGCTGTGTCTTCCTACTCAGCCTTAGCACCTTCAATTGCCTGCTGATCTTAGGAGGGATCCCTTGGTATCTACTATGCAAACTCCTATTGAGTCTCCCAACAAATCATCTTCATTGGGATCAAAGCTGATCTTCTCCTCATCAGACCAATCATATCCCAAGATTTCTTTCTTTTCCACGAGATAATTTGCTACTATATCCTCTAGAGAATAATCAATCTGAATAGGCACAAATGACTTTGGTTGACCGGTGTGATCACTATCATGTACTAAGAGGCACTAGACCTCCCCTGCTGCTAGATAATCAACCTTATGAGGGTTGTACTCACTAGAAGAGATGCACTCCTGACTGTCACTGACTTTGTATGGGGTGACACTCCTAGGAGGCTCTATCATCATGGGTGCAACTGGGCTATCATCTTCTCCCTCTGCAACTGCTGCAACCATCTATGTGTCCTGTTGTACTTGTGGTGTTGGTGAATGGATGACCACTATACTTCAGGATCTCCATTTCTTTTGCACCACAACTGGGGCAGAAGGTCAAGCGGGAGAGCTCGGCCTTGCCACAGTAGGTGGTGTAGATGGGATGGGATCCCTTGGCCATAACTGGATCACCAACGAGGTCCTCTTCTCCCAGGATGTGGCCTTTATGGCCTTTGGCAGAACTGGGCATGCTGCAACATGAACAGGGGACGGTGGATGGGGTGTAGAGAGGTGTGGTGGAGACACCACTGACTCTCTTTGAGTAGGAGCTCTCCTCCTGTGATGGGTCATCCTCATAAGCAGAATACTATTTGTATGATCGATATGGGTAGTGCGCCAATCAAGGAAATCAATGAGTGCAGAGGCCTCCCTGAATTGAAGTGTGGGACTCCCTGGCCCTTTCCTACCAAAGATGCTTCCCCATGCTATGGGGGATAACAGATCTCAAGTAAAATTGAGCCCCAGACTCAAATTATCCATAGGCTCTGCCAACCTGGCATAGAACTGAATGGAGGCCGCAATATAACCTTCTACTATGACTGACTGGGGGCTGAAATCGAACCGTTGGTGGAGGTGAAGCAGGGATCCTCCTGGAATCCCCTCTATCAGACCCAAAGAGAGGATGGAATGGGTACGTTGTAACCAGTGGGGAAGTCAAAATGGACAACTCCTCAACAACTGACCATGTATCTGCCTCCATCTCCTTGGTGATGCGTGTATGGTGTCTCTTTATCACGCAATTTTTGTTCCTCCTCTGAGTCTTGGTGGGGCGAGCTGAGTAAGAACTAGACCCAACCTTAAAAGCTGGGGAGACAATCTCTAGGATCAGAGGATCCTTACCCTTTGAGGGTGATAATGAGTGGGTGCTAGCTCTTACTAGGGTAGCACGGGAAACAATCGGACACACTGGAGCTATCACAGACACTAGCACTGTAAGAACCACCACTGTCTTCCTCTTTAGTGAGGGAATATCAGAGTCTGAGGGCATATCAATTTGAATAATCAGCTTCTGTTTAGTCATTGTGCTCCTGTTAATAGTAGTGAGGGGAATGCCCTCATAGGTAATCCTCGCCCACTCAAAATCTCATCTAAAATGAATGAGGTGGGTGTAATCAGAATAGGGAAGGCTGGCCTGATCCAAGGCCAAGTCCATTCCATGGGGAAAGGTAAACACATATTTGGGCGTTACCATTCTTATCAACTAAAAATTGAAACTGTACTGAAACTAAAACTGTCGCTGAACAAGAGTCTGCAATGTTGAAAATAAACTTGAATCAGATTTTTGTTGATTTTGAATTCAAATTTTTTAGAATTTAAACCCATACTCAACATCTTGAAAAAGTGTTAGGTCGGGTTCAAAATAGATGAGATTTGAGATTTGGATTGGAAAGAGGAATTTTTTACTATAAAATCTACTTTCAATAAATTTGGGTATGTTGAAAATGGCTTCAAATATTTTTGAAGAGATGCTTCCAAAGGTTCATGTTTAAATTTTGATTTAGTTTTTTTTTTATTTGAGGACCCTTCATTTAACAAATTTGGGTATGTTAAAGTAAAGGGTCAATTTGATTTTATTTTTTATTTGTGATTTTTTTAGAATTTGTTCACTTAGCAAATTTGAGTATGCTAAGTGAGGTGTTTGAAAACAATTATCCCTTTTTCTTTTTTTGCTTTGTCTTGTGAATTATTTATGATTTTGAAAATGGAATCCTCATTTAGCAAATTTGGGTATGCTAAAATGAAGGATCCAAGTGTGCTTTGTTTTGAAAATTTTAAAAATAGGATCCTTAGCAAATTTGAGTATGCTAAGAGAATCCGAATGTGTTTCTTTTTATTTTTGATTTGATTTTAAAAATAGGATTCTTAGCAAATTTAGGTATGCTAAGAAAATTCTAATGTGTTTCTTTTTTGAAGATTTTGATTTTGTAAAATAGGATCCTTAGTAAATTTGGGTATGCTAAGGGAGTCATAAGGTATTTCTTTTGATTTTGATTTGATTTTGATTGAAAACTGAGACTTTACTTTAGCAAATATGGTATGCTAAAATGAAGTTCCAAAAGTGTTCTTGAAAATTTTATGGAATGGATATTTTACTTAGAAAATTTGAGTATGCTAAATGAAATTCCAAAAAATGTGTTTCAAATTTTTATTTTTTTGGAAAAGGGAGACTCCATTTTAGCAAATGAGCTATGCTAAATTGAAGTTTCAAATGTTGTTTTGAATATTTTTGTGGAATGGAGATTTCACTTAGCACATTTGAGTATGCTAAATGAAATTCCAAAAATGTGTTTCTATTTTTTCTTTTTTGGAAAAGGGAGATTTCATTTTAGTAAATGTGGTATGCTAAATTGAAGTTCCAAATGTTGTTTTGAAAATTTTTAGGGAATGGAGATTTCACTTAGCAAATTTGAGTATGCTAAATGAAATTCCAAAATGTGTTTCAAATTTTCTTTTTTCTTTTTTTGGAAAAGGGAGACTTCAATCTAGCAAATGGGGTATGCTAAATTGAAGTTCCAAATGTGTTTTGAAAATTTTTGTGGAATGGGGATTTCTCTTAGCAAATTTGAGTATGCTAAATGGAATTCCAAAATGTGTTTCAAATTATTATTATTTTTTTTTTTGGAAGTGTGAGACTTCATTCTACTAAATGGGGTATGCTAAAATAAAGTTCCAAATATGTTTTAAAAAATTTTGTTTTTATTGATTTTTGAAAAGGGAGATTTCCATTTAACAAATTTAGGTATGTGAGATGAAATTCAATTTTCGAAAGAGGAAATCTCAACTTAATCATATATGGAATATGTTAAGTAGGATTTCAAATAATGTCATTTTATTTGGAAATGAAATCTTCATTCAATAAATTTGGGTATATTGAATGGAGATGTTCATATGTGTTTTTTGAAAAATTTATTTTTTTTATTTTGTTTGAAAATGAAACATCCATTCAATAAATGTGGGTATGTTGAATGGAGAGGTTTCATATGTGCTTTTGGAAAAATTTATTTTTGATTTTGTTTGGAAATGAAACATCCATTCAATAAATGTGGGTATATTGAATGGAGAGGTTTCACATATGCTTTTGAAAAAATTATTTTTGATTTTGTTTGAAAATTAAACATCCATTCAACAAATGTGGGCATATTTAATGGAGAGGTTTCACATGTGCTTTTGGAAAATTTATTTTTGATTTTTTTTGAAAATAAAACATCCATTTAATAAATGTGGGCATATTGAATGGAGAGGTTTCACATGTGCTTTTGAAAAATGTATTTTTGGTTTTGTTTGAAAATGAAACTTCCATTCAATAAATGTGGGTATATTGATTGGAGAGGTTTCACATGTGCTTTTGAAAAAGTTATTTTTGGTTTTGTTTGAAAAGGTAAAAATTCCAACTTTACACATGTGAAATGTGTTGAATGGAATTTCAAAGTTATGATTTTACTTGAAGATGTAACATTCATCCAACACATTGGATGTGTTGAATGGAAAGGCCCATCTTTAAATTTCATGCTTTTGAAAACATGATTGTTGAAATTTTAGTTTTTGAAAATGAGGTCTTCACCAAAAATAAATTGAGTGAAGAAGCCATTTGTTCTTTTTATAAAATGTGATTGTTGGGATCTTATTTTTGTAAGGATGATCCAACATATAACAATCATGAAGATTGTTAGATGAAGGTGATTTTGGAAAAAATTTCTGCAAAATATTTTATTATGTGTATTTTTGAAAGGGTGCTTTTTGAAAAACAAAATTTTTTTATGAAGGATTCATTTTGTCTTTATTATTTTAGAATGAACATTTTTTATCATAAAAATGATAAGGAGGAAGTTTTTAAATATTTTCTTTTTATTAGATTTTATTTTTACCCATTGGAGAACCCAACAAGAGTTTTAAGACTAACACGGGGTGAGGTCCTAAAACATAAAGATGTTGGCTAGCTTAACCTAAGGATGAAATAAGCTAAGTGCCAATGAAAAGAAAGATAGTCTTGGATTCATACAAAATTAAAAACCCACTATCGATACTTGGAAACAACAATCATTTACCAAAGATGGAGAGAGGAACCATCCAAGTGGAGTCGCCAGAAAAATCCTGTGGTGAAATTATTTCTATAATTTCTAAACAATGTATACTTCCATCTTCAATCTATGCGGAATAAAATGAAGATAGAAATATTCTTCTTTTTATGAATTTTGACACCACGTAGATTCACAGATATTCTTATTAGGGTGATCGGGCACGACATTGAGAAGAGGTGTACTATCTTGAAAGATAAAAGTCACCACCAGTTGACCTCATTTTTAGAATGAGCTCTCAACACCCCCATCTTAGATATAGGATTTCTCTTAGACTTTTAGAGTTCCTTAGTCTTAAGACACATCTAGTGATCAGGTGGACACTCTCCCCTAGCCCTAGAAGACTTAGAAGAGTTAGCCATAAGAATAGGTCATGCCTTAGGGGTGATAAGAAAATCTCCTACCCTTTAGCTTAAACCATTCCTCACTTTCCTTCTTTCAAGTCAAACTCCAAATCAATTCTATTCGATTTTTCTCCAAACTCAATTCAATTCTATGATTCAGTTCCATGATTGAAATCTATGATTGAGATCCATGATTGAAATCCATGATCAAAATCCATCAAAAATTCCTAAGTTCAAATTTCCTAAGTCCTTAACCCTTTCTTAAAGACTTAGCCAAAATCATGATTCAAACCTACTCAAATCTTTGAGATTTCCTCATGATCCATTTATATTTTCATTTATATTAATATTTATAAATGAAATATAAATTCAAACCCATCAAGTCAAATTCAAAATTCCAAATCAATTCATGAAAATTTCCTTAAGTCCCTTTAATTTTCCATTAAAGGACTTAGCCAAAATCAACCATAAACCTTGATCAAACTCATTCAAATCCATGGATTTTCTCAAAACATATTTATATCCTCATTTATATTCTCACATATAAATGAAATATAAATATAAGTATATAACTCAATCAAAGCAAAGGCAAAAATTAAATTCCAAATTTTAAATGCTTGAAATTCCCTTAAATCCCTTAATTTTTCATTAATGGATTTAACCTAAACTTTGATCAAATGACTTCAAACTCATGGGATTTTCTCAAAACTTATTTGTATTCTCATTTATGTTCTCATATATAAATGAAATATAAATATAGATCAATCAAATCCATTTCAAAAAAATTAAATTTCTAATTAAAAATTCTCTTAAATTATTTAAATTCCCTTTGATGGATTTAACCCAAATCATGATTAAACTCTTTCAAATTATTGAAATTTTCTCATGATCAATTTATATTCTCATTTATACATATATAAGAAATATAAATTCAAACAATCAAAACTAACTCCAAAAATCAAATTCAAATCCACTCAAAATCAAATCTAAGCCTTTCAAGTCAAAATCTTGAACTTTGCCAAATCACTTTCAAATCAAGCCAAACTCTTGGTTTTCTCTCATGGTTCAATCAAACCTACAATCATGAGTTCATGTATAAATCCAAACCTCAATCAAACAATCAAAACCCAAATCAAAAATCAAACCCAAAACTCCTTCATATTCTTCCTTTGAATATGAAATTTTCAAATGGATTAAAACCCATTTGACTTCAAACCACTTGTAAATAGATTTATATTTCAATCATAAGTTTGTATAAAGATCAATCAACTTCAAATCAAGCTTTGACCGAGCCATTTGACCCACTTAGGCTCACTTGACCCAAAGTGACCTAAAGTAATCTTATGAGCTAACTTTTGATCCTAACTGAATTGGATTGAACCAAACTCATATATCCCTCTCATCATGATCAACAATCATCATGGGATGATCAATAAATCAAATTAGGTCAAACAAAGTCAAACCTAAGGGTTGACCAAGTCAACACTTAGCCCAAAATGAAACCTAACATAGCCAAATTCCACCATAGGACAAATTGATTGAAACCTTTGATCTAAGTTCACTCATGACCTATGTTTGAAATTAACCAAGCCAACATTTGAGCCTAACATAGCCCAATTGGCCCAGTTGACCCATTTTGCCCTAAAGGGCCAAAATGTGTCAAAACTTGATCTAAGCCAAATTGATTGAAACTAATGGGTCAAGTCCATCCCAAATCACTTATCAAACTTGACCAAAGCCTCAATTGGCCAACAAGGCCTAACCTAGCCCAATTGACCTTAGACCCAACATGACCTAAAGGGGTCATGTTGAGCCAAAATTGAACCTAACCCAAATTTATTGGAATAAAGATACCAATCCACTCCATATGACTAACCTAAACCTACCCTTGACCTAACCCAAATAGGTCAAATGGATCAAAGTCAACTTGACCCATTTGACCTAAATGAGTCATATGAGCCCAAAACCAAATTAATCAAAAACCAAACCAAAGGCACCAAAAATGGTCATATAAACTTGACCCAATGGTTTGACTATTGGTCAACTTGACCCAAGTTGTCCCATTTTGACCTAAATGGGTCAACATGAGCCAAACCCTATCAAATGGATTCCAAATCCATTGAAACTTGGCCAAACCTATTTCTCAACATACCCAAGTTGAAAAATAGCAAAATTACTATTTTCCCCCTAAGCCATAGAACAAATTTTGGCCTAGCCCATGGGTATTTTGGTCATACACTCATCACAATCACTTGAGGCTTTCCTAAAAGCTTAAGAGGACCTAGTGATGAGTGGTGCACTCAACCCAATGGGTTTGTGTCAACCCATTTTTCCCATGGACCAAACCTGACCCATAGCCTTGAAATTTAATTTTCAAACTCCTCCCTAAGCTCAATTGGATGCACATGGGAGTTAGCATTCACTCCTCTGGCCAAACCGACCATGTGCATTAATCTAACAACCCAAACAGTTGGTTCAAAATGGCAAGCTCATTGTTGACCATCTGATTGCCATAGGGGGAGATATACTCCCCCTAATCTACTGAAATTTTAATTCACACACACTCGATTGGAACCTAGGAACTCTTAGCAACTACCTCAAAGCTTTCCCAAGGTCCCTAGAGATGTTTTGAATCTTGCTTTCTTCAATTTTGTATAGTGCAAAAATAAAGGAGCTCTATCCAATAGTGAATTTTCTCCACACTTAATCTTCTTCTGATTCCTCTTGCACACTTGATCTAAGAACCAAGTCAAGCCTACACAAGCTTTCTCTAGAGTTCTAGAGGCAAGGGAGAGCTCAATTCAATCAAAGCCACAAAGGGAGAGAAGAGGTGTTGGTCCATAAAGCTCTACACTCAACCTCAAGTGCTCAAAACTTCAGCAAAGCTTCGTCTCAATCAGATAAAGCTCCTCCAAGGGAATCGAGCATCGGTGAGGTTAGTGATTTTCTGAGCTTAATTCTCATAGATGTTGGTCCTTTGTGAAGTGAACTTTAATCTCATAGGATCTTAGCCATTGGATGTGTTGGTAATTGCATGATGAAGGTGTGGACTATATTTTAGCCTAATATGAGCTCAATCGAGCTCATATCAGAGCATAGAAGGTGGACGGATCTCATTCTTCCTAAGCTTTGGTAGCGATGAATCTCTGGCCATCCATCCACACTGTTTGGATGGACGGCCAAGATTATTCTCACATTTTTCAATCCTTTATCAATTTTATAAACTACGGGTGTAT
This sequence comes from Cymbidium sinense, assembly GCA_021442155.1. Classification (NCBI taxonomy): domain Eukaryota; kingdom Viridiplantae; phylum Streptophyta; class Magnoliopsida; order Asparagales; family Orchidaceae; genus Cymbidium; species Cymbidium sinense. The sequence continues at coordinate 44,579,534 of CM038227.1, read as the reverse complement.
CCTCAGCCGTCCGATCTTTGATTGAACGGTTAAGGATAAAAATGCATGCGTCGCCAATCTCCCCATAATTTGATGTTTTTAAGCTCATGGGCGTGGCGCATGACGCATGCGTCGCATTGTGAGCGAGTATTAGGCAGGGATTAGTTAGGGATTATTATTAATTCCTAATTAATTTAGATAACTTCAAAAAATCATAACTCCTTCAAGAAAAATAAAAAAAATATAAAAAAAAATGTCATGGATAGATAATTTCATTTAAAATAATTTAAAAATATTTTCAATGGATTTTGAATTCCCCTTTTCTCTGAATTTGGGTTTCTTTGGGAATTCTAATTAGTTAATTATCCCTAATTAAGTCACCAATTGATATTCAAATTTCTAGGGATCATTTTAGGGGATGACCTCTGCCTCTCATAAGTTTCTTGAGATTTATTGACGCCTTAATTAGGGAAATTTCTAGCTCATTCTCTAATTACCCTCTTCATGTAATTAAGTGAAATTAAGGTATGATTATTGGGTTTACCCTATGATTAAGTTTGATTAAGGTCAAATCCAATGAATAGGGGTTTTATGGAATAATTTTGGGGTATTTCCCTTAAGCTATTCCCTAAACCCCCTTTTCTTTCCTTAATCCGCTCTTAATTAAGGGTTAATTCATTAATTATCCCTTTAAATAATGTTCAAAAATTCTAAAAATTTTCAGAACTTAATTAATCTACCTTGGGTAGATGTTTAGGTGTTTAATAGCCTAAGTCTAATTAAGAAAATTAAAACCCCTTTTATAAGTGTGAAGGGGTGTTTTAAAAGTACTTAAGCTAAACCCCTTAGCTTAATTAACTTTTAATTGTGAGCTAAATTGCATTAGGCCATTTCATTACTAGGTGAATTACAAATTTAAATACCTTGTGAGTTTTATGTCATCTCATTAGCTCATAATTATATAATTAATTTTTCTAAGGTGGTGTAGGTAAGGGATATTTAAGCCACTTAATGCATACCTTAGCCTAATCAACACTTAAAATGGATTTAATTATTTGAAAATTAAACAAAAATTTAAAACACATGTGGGAATGGGTTAGGAATAGCAAACTCATCTCATCTTTTCAAAATTAAATCAAACTTCAAACTAAATAAAAAAATCATTTTTAAATTCACTTTGATTTATTCTAAAATTTCTTATTCTTTAAGAATGTCTTTAGGATTTAAGTAAAGTGAGTTTGTTTGCATGATTACATTGCTTTAGATCTTTCCCAACATATTAAGCTGTATGTCATGTGATTCATGCATTCATAATTTCATGTTTCAAAATTTGAAAATGAAATTGTTTACTTTATGTCAAATGTGCATGTGTTGGCTAAAGCAAAATATGAGTGACTATTATCACCACTAAATCCAAAATATTTTCAAAACTTATAAATCAAACACCAAATTTGAATGTGTGGTATTCATATCTTAATTATTAGCTTGCATGTGATGGGTTATAAAGTCATGTGTAGTGTAGCCTTTCCTTCCTTTCTTATGATTAGCATAGTTTTGAATAAGGATTGGTAAGATGTAGGGTTCATTTGAAAAGAACCCAACACCTACTTAATTTTATACCTTATTCATCCCTATGCCATCATCTAAGAAGGATATCCTACACTTGCATGAATAAATTGCATAAACAAAAATGAAATCATTAAACAACTTTTGCATATTCCTTTTCCATTTCATTTCTTTTATATGTATGTTAGTATTTAAGGAAAGTGGTATATTAGTCTGGACAACCCTAAGGTTGTGAGGCTTTAAGTAGTCCTAAGTTGTTCTTGTACCTTACACCTCTAGTTAACAATGGCGCTGTACTCACTTATGCCTTTCTCACTTTCATACATGTATGTGAAATTTTGGATAAGAAAAATATTTTCTACTGAAGAAAAATTATGCATATTCAACTTCTAAATGCTCTTAAATGGATTACTCAGCATGCATCATAAAGTGTGTTAACTACTCCCATTTGCATGTATAGATATGCCTAGGATCCATCCATATGCATGTTATATATGTTGGGAAAGAATTGAAGTAATGTGTGTTATGTAAATTTTGATTCATTTTATTTAATCTTACAATACTTTTCTTTTGAATTGGTTTGTTTAGAGTTTGTCTAAAATTAAAATTGATTAAAAGATGTAATCAAAACATTCACCTAAATGAAATTAAAATGTGAACTTATCTTAGAAATTACTTAGGGATTAGGGAAGGAAAGAGAAGTTCTCTTCTCTTTCCCTCTCTTTATAACTTAGTAATTATTTGTAGGTTTCACTTAAACCAAATTAAAACATAAAATTAAAATAAACCAAAACACTAAAACAATTTAAATAAAACCCTCCTCTAAGTTGAACATGTTCTTCACACTTAGAAAACTTGAACCTAAAATCATAAGCTAAGCATACCACATAAACCTTTAAAGCACACATTAACCTAAGTCACCTCTTCTAGCTTTAGGTTAGGTCAATGCATGATTTGATATTATGTTTTGTTTTGTGATGAGTGTTTTAGACCAGATGTTAGGGTGTATGCTTGTAGAATGAATGGTAGGGCGTGCTTAGTCTAACAATGCTTTTCTGCAAGGGATTATGCTTAAGGAGCGCTATCATAAATAGAAATATAAATGCTTCTTGCTTGCAGGTGCTTATACCCTTTGTATAATCCATAGGATAGGTGGACTTAGTTACCCATGTGTGGGGTGATAAGTCTAATATACATGCTTGGGATTTGTGTGGTGTGATTTGACTAACCTTTGTTTTGCAGGTGTTAATTAGATTTATACTTTTCCCTTTTCATGTAAAAATTTGTATATTTAGGATGAGCATTGGTCATAAGATCTTATCTTATGCACCATGTGAAGCCTTAGAGCATCTACCATCCAACCATCCAAAGAAGAAAAGAAAAGAAAAGAAACAAAAAAGAAAAAAAGAAAGAAGAGAGAAAGCTTGAAGACCCCCATAACAATGAATTCCTTTGTTTAATTGTAATTTAATTCATTTCTAATCCAGGTTGTATAGGAGTAAAACTCGGCTACCCACATTTGATATTTTTGGGTTTGTGCGGTGGTGCCCGACCATAAATGAACATTTATTTTTTTTTGATTAGCTATATAAATTGTTTGATGATTTATTTAGCTTTTGCATTAAGTGGCATGATTTTCCTAGTTTCTTTCTTACTTTATGTTTGGCCTGGATGTGGATTAGGATCTTTAGAGAAAAATAAATTTTTTACCCAACTTAACAATTCAAGTTTAAATTAAACAACTGATAAGCCCACGTAAAGCATAGGATTAAAATCAAGATAAAAGAATTAGCAACCCCTTAGTTGGATGAGAATCTTCTTTATAATATCATGCACAAATGCATCTTATTTCAGTCTTAATTGGAGGGCTTCCATCTTTGCCAGAGAACCCAGCTTGATCTTTGAGGGCCGTGGTGGAAACTCACCTCCTACCTTCTCGCTAATGTTGGCCAATAATCTGATTTCTCATGTATTAGTCATAAAAAATCCTATTATCCTAAGTCAAAATGATTGTCCAAAATTAAAAATAAAAAATGAAATTTGAAATGCATTAGATTTAGGTCATTTGAAGCATACCCTTTACATGATCTAGTCTCTTTAGGGAGTGAGTTTAAGGACTTAGTCTCTTTCTAAATATAAATAAACTAACTATCTTGCATAAGCATAAAGACCTATCTACATGTATTTAAAATCGTAGGAGGAGTTAGTTGGTGGCAACTTAGGCGTGTAAAGTGTCGGGTGATTTGTCTCTCTTATGGAGGCAAATTACCCATTTTCATCTTAGATTTAGGTTGTGCTTAGGCCCTCAAAGCTCCCTAGATTTAGGTTAGAGGTTGTTTTTCTTTGGGCCATAAGCATAATTCCTCACCTCTTAAGCATTTCCTTTATCTTGTGTTAAGGAATCTTAAGTCCTAAAATTCTAATGAAAATATAACTCAAACCAACTAAATTAATTTCTAAAATATAAAGCCCAACTTTAGGATAATTTGAGATGCTCGCTAGGCTTCCTAGCATCGTGAGCATCCCCTACTTATTCCCATTTTGGCTTCAATAATAACTCATTCTTTTGATCAATTATATTTGATCTTCAAATATGAACCAATCAATTGATAGTCCTTCCTATTGAAATCTTCAGAGACAATGATCATTTACTTTAATTGAGAGTTTTCTTAAAGGATCCTGTCCTTTATGATGTAATTAACTATGGGGGGTTGCCCCTGTAGGGAACTTAATGAACTTAATTTAAAATAAATCATGTTTTACTTTTTTCATGTAAAGTAGGAAAAGAATCTCTGGTACATATGCAGACCCATCATCCTTAGGAATCTTTATTGAGATGATTGATTTCATTAAAGGGTAGTGACTTCTGTCTTTCGAGATAGTATACTATACCTTGATGATGCACCCGATCACCTGAATAAGTACATCTACGGATCTACGTGGCATCTTACTAAGATGAATTTCTATAAGGTCTCTTCTTCCTTTTCTCTATAGATTTGAAAGGCGACTCCTTATAAGAGATTTATTAACCCACACCACCCTACATTGGACCTAATCACTTGAATAAGGACTCCTAAGGACAATGGTTATGTATGTGTACCAGAGATTCTTCCCCTACTTCACATGAAAAAGTAAAGTAGGGATTATTTCAAATCAGATTCATTAAGTTCTCTACAGAGGCAAGCCCCCATAGCTAATTACATCCTAAGGAAGGGAATTCTTTAATAATACTCTCAATTAAGGTAAATGATCGTTGTCTCCAAAGATTTCAATAAGTAAGACTATCAATTGATTAGTTTATTTTGGAAGATCAAATGGGATTGATTAAAGAGTGAGAGTTATTATCGAAGCCAAAGGAAGATAAGTAGGAGATGCTGGGAAAGCATCTTAAACTATCTATGGTTGAGCTTTACATTGAAATTGATTTTATTTGTTTGAGTTGAATTTTCATTAGAAATTTAGGGCTTATGATTCCAAAACACAAGATTGCGTAATGGGAGGTGATTTATACTTGGCCAAAAGCAGAAAATGAACCTAAATCTACTTTGTGTCAAAAGCATGACCTAAATCTAAGGCAAAAGGTATTTACCTCTAGAGAGGTAAATCACACTTAAAACTAACTTGGTAACTAACTCCTCATATAAAATTCATGTAGCAAGTCATAAGCTTTTTTGCAGATAGCTCATTATTTATTTTGAAAGAGACTAGTCCTTTCACTCTAAGACTAGATCATGTAAAAAAATGACTAGATCTTGTAATTCATATTGTTTTTTATTTTCATTTTGTTGATAATTCATGCAATGCACTAGAAATGAGATTCATGGGCCAAAGCAGGAGAGGGAGGTGTATTTCCACCATGGCTCTCATGTCAAGCAGTTCTCGCAATATCAATCAAGTGAAATGATATGCTTTATGCATGATGTTATAAAAGAAATACTCATCCACTAAACTAATTCTTTTATCTTGATTTTAGCTTTAGGTGAGTTGTGACTTTTATTTTAATTTTGAGTTATTTAATTTGGTAGAAGATTTATTTTCTAAAACTAATTATAATCAGCCATACATCGAAAGGAAGAAACTAGGAAAAACATATTAATACACAAGCTAAACAAAATATCAAATATTTTATAAAACAAAAGAATAAAAAACCAAGTGTGGTACTTCCACCAAACACGAAAATAATTGGTAGCTCTACCCACCTAGATTATAAATGAATTAATTTATAATCAAGCAAAGAAATTCATGTTATTGGGGTCTTCGTTCTTCTTTTATTCTTTCTTCTTTTCTTCTATCTTCTTTCTTCTTTCTTCTTTAGTTCCTTCTTTTAGATGGTTGGAATGTGGATGCTCCAAAAGCTTCACATGATGCATAAGATGAAATCTTATGGCTTCATCATCCTCATCATTCCAAAATCTTAATTACAAAAAAATTGAAAAAAAAAAGTAAATCTAACTAACCTATAAAATAGAGATTAGCTAAATAAACCATACAAATCCCAAGCATTTTATATTAGAATCATATGGATAACCAAGTCCACCTATATTGGATTAAGCTTAGGTATAATAATTACTTGAAAAGTATTTATACTATTACATACTTAAGCAATCCCAAAAAATAATGATTAAACTAAATAGTCCACATTCATTCTATGCACATTCTTAACATCTAGACTAAACAAAACATCATAAAATAAAAGTAAACATAAAACAATGCTTTAACCAATGGTGACTTAGTGTGTGCTTTGGAAGGTTTGTGTTGTATGTTTATCTATGGCTTTAAGGTTTGAATTCTCTAAGTGTAAAGATGTTCAACTTAGATGGATGGTTTAATTTAAGTGTTTAATTGATTTGGGATGATTTTATTGTATATTTTGTTTAGGTTTGAATGAATCCTACAATTAATTACTAAGTCTTGTAAAGAGAGGAAAAAGAGAGGAGAACTTCTCTTTCCTTCCCTACCTTAAGTAATATCTAAAGTAGATTCATGTTTAGTTTTGTTTAGTGAATATTTTAATATGTGTTTTAATTCATCTTAAGTTTAGATCAACTCTTAACAAACTTATTCAAAAAGAAAGGTATTTTAATATTAAGAAAAGTAAATTAATATCACAAAACACACATCACTTCATTTCTTTCTCAACATGTATAACATGCATATGAATGAATCCTAAGGATATTTATACATACAAATGGAAATGTTTAGCACATTTTATGATGAATGCTAAGTGAGTGACTTTAGAAAATTCAAATGTGTTATTATGCATGATTTTCATTAAGTAGAAAAGAGGTTTTCTTATCCATTTTTCACATGCACACATGTATGTGTGAAAGGCATGAATGAGTACGGTGCCATAGTTAGTACCAGGGGTGTAAGGTACAAGACCTACTTAGGGCTACTTAAAGCCACAATCCCAGGATTGTCCAAACTAATATACCACTTTCCTTAAGTACAAACACATGTACAAAAGAAATGAATGAAAAAAAGAAAGATGTAAAAAGTTTGTATTTGTTTATTTATTTTGTTTATGTAATTTATATGTACAAGTGTGGATGTCCTTCTTAAGTTATAGCATAGGAATGAATAGGAATGGGGTTAGGCAAGTGTTGTGTTCTTTTCAAATGAACTATACACTTTTGCCAATCTATTCAAAACTATCTAGAAAGAGAAGGAAAACCATACATCTTCATATTTATATCCACATGCAAGCTTATGAATAATTATAAGTAGCACACTTTCAATTTTTGATGTTGGATTTTTAGATTTTAAAAATAGTTTTGGATTTAGTAGTGATAATAGTCATTCATATTTTTTTACTTTAGCCAAAACATGCAATTTGACATAAAAAAATATTTTATTTTTAATTTGATTTTAGAAAAGTATGAATGCCTGAAATTCATATGACGTACACATTTAGCATGTTAGGAAAGAACTGAAGTGTTGAAAGCATGTAAACACATTCACCCTAATAAATTTCTAAAGGAAATCTTATGAAATAAGAAAGCTTAAAACAAATCAAGTTATTTTTAAGAAAGGTTTGATTTTGTTTTGAGTTTGATTTAATTTGAGAAATATGAGGTGAGTTTACTGTTCCTAACCCATTTTCACATATGTTTATTATTTCAATTTAATTTTTAGGTGATTAGATCAATTTTATGATTTGGTTAAGTTAAGGTATGAATTAAGTGTGTTAATTACCCCTTACCTACACCACCTTAGCATAATTAATCAAAAAATTATGAGCCAATGATATGACATAAAACTACACAAGAATTTTAAATCAATAATGCACCTAAGAAGAGAAGGGTCTAATGCATTTCTCTCATGATTAATGATTAATTAAGCTAAGGGATTTAAGTTAAGTAATTTCATAACCCCCTATGGTGAAATTTTTAAGATTTCTAAAGAATAAATATACTTCCATCTTCACTCTATGTGGGATAAAATGAAGATAGAAATATACTTTCTTCTTTTTATGCATTTTTGACACCACGTAGATCATTGGATGCTCTTATTGAGGGTGATCGGGTATGACACTGAGGAGAGGTGTACTATCTCTAATGATAGAAGTTACCACTCTATAATGAACCTAATCATTTCAACAATCACTCCTAAGGACAATGGGTATGCATGTGTATCAAAGATTCTTTCCCTACTTTACATGGAAAGGTAAAGTAAAGTTTATTTCAAAATGGGTTCGTTAAGTTCCCTACAGGGGCAAGATCCCATAGTTAATTATATCCTAAGGAATGAGATCACTTAGAAATACTCTTGACTAAGGTAAATGATCGTTGTCTCTAAAGATTTCAATAGGTAGGACTATCAATCAATTAATTTATTTTAGAAGATCAAATAGGATTGATCAAAGAGTGAGAGTTATTATTGAAGCCAAATGAAGATAAGTGGGAGATGCTCATAATGCAAGGAAACCTAGTGAGCAACTTAAACTATACTATGGTTGGGCTTTACATTTTTGAAATTGATTTAATTTGTTTGAGTTGAATTTTTCATTATAAATTTAGGGCTTATGATTCCACAACACAAGATTGTGGAAATGCCTAAGATGTGAGGATCTATTCTTATGGCCCATAGAAGAGAGAAGCAACCTCGGAACCTAAATCTAGGGAGCTTTGCCGAGAGCCTAAAGCGTGACCTAAATCTAAGGCAAAAAAAAGGTATTTGGTTTGCCTCCACAAGAGAGGGCAAACCACCCGACTGCTTGGACTTACAACTATCTGGGGGTGGCCACCAACTAACTCCTCCTACAATTTTAAATATATGTAAGCAAGTGTTGAGCTCATTTTTAGAATGAGCTTTCAACCCCTCCATTTTAAGCATAGGATCCCTCTTAGACTTTAAGAGTTCCTTAGTCTTAATACATATCTATGATTAGGTGGACACTCAAACCTAGCCCTAGAGACTTAGAAGATTAATCCATAGGAATAGGTCATGCCTTAGGGGCGTTAAAAAAACTTTATACCCTTAGCTTAAACTATTCCTCACCTTCCTTCTTTCAAGTCAAACTCCAAATCAATTCTATTTGATTTTCTCCAAACTCAAATCAATTCCATGATTCAATTCCATGATTGAACTCCATGATTGAAATCCATGATCAAGATTCACCAAAAATTCCTAAGTCCAAATTTTGCCTAAGTCATTAATCTTGCCTTTAAGGACTTAACCAAAACCATAATCAAAACCAATTCAAATCTTTGGGATTTTCTAATACCTCATTTATATTCTCATTTATATGCACATATATAAATGAAATATAAATTTAAACCCATCAAATTAAATTCAAAATCAATTCATGAAAATCTCCTTAAATCCTTTAAGTTCCCTTTAATGGATTTTACCTAAATCTTGATCAAACCTATTCAAACCCTTGGGATTTTCTCAAAACTTATTTATATTCTCATTTATATTCTCATATATAAATGAAATATAAATATAAATTAATCAAATCAAAGGAAAGAATTAAATTCTAATTTAAAATTCCCTTTAATGGATTTAACCTAAACTTTGATCAAACCATTTCAAACTCATGGGATTTTCTCAAAACTTATTTATATTCTCATCTATATTCTAGTATATTAATGAAATATAAATATAAATCAATCCAATCCAATTCAAAAATTAAATTTCAAATTAAAAATTCCCTTAAGTCCTTTAAAATCCTTCTTAATGGACTTAGCCCAAATCATGATTAAACCACTTCAAATTCTTGGAATTTTTATCATGATCGCTTTATATTCTCATTTATATTCACATATATAAATGAAATGTAAATTCAAACAATCAAAACCAATTCCAAAAATCAAACTCAAATCCATTTAAAATCCAATCTAAGCCTTTCAAGTCAAAATCTTGAACTTAGCCAAATCACTTTCAAATCAAGCCAAACTCTTGATTTTCATTCATGGTTCAATCAACACTACAATCATGAGCTCATATATAAATCCAAACTCCAATCTTTCGATCAAAACCTAAATCAAAAATTAAATCCAAAACCCTTTCATAGTCTTCCTTTGAATATGAAATTTTCAAATGGATAAAAACCCATTTGACTTTAAACCACTTATAAATAGATTTATATTTCAATCATGAACCCATATACAAGATCAACTAACTTCAAATCAAGCTTTGACCAAGCCATTTGATCCACTTAGGCTCACTTGACCCAAAGTGAGCTAAAGTATCTTTATGAGCCAACTTTTGATCCTAACCAAATTGGATTGAACCAAACTCATATATCCCTCTCATCATGATCAACATCATCATGGGATGATCAATCAATCAAATTGGGTCAAACCAAGTCAAACCTAAGAGTTGACCAAGTCAACACTTAGCCCAAAATGAAACCTAACATAGCCAAATTCCACCATAGGCCAAATTGATTGAAACCATTGATCTAAGTTCACTCATGACCTATGTTTGAACTTCACTAAGCCAACATTTGAGCCTAACCTAGCTCAATTGGCCCACTTGAACCAAGTTGACCCATTTTGACCTAAAGGGTCAAAATGTGTCAAAACTTGATCTAAGACAAATTGATTGAAACCAATGGGTCAAGTTCATCCCAACTCACTTATGGAACTTGTCCAAAGTCTCAATTGGCCAACTAGACCCAACCTAGCCCAATTGACCTTAGACCATGACAAGGGTGAGCCAAAGTTGAACTTAACCTAGATTGATTGGAGACAAAGATACCAATCCATTCCATATGACTAACCTAACCTAAACCTACCCTTGACCTACCCCAAATAGGTCAAATGGGTCAAATAGGTCAACTTGACCCATTTGACCTAAATGAAGTCATATGAGCCAAAATCAAATATATACATAATTGAATCAAACCAAAGCCACCAAAATATTTTAAATGATCATATGAACTTGGCCCAACCCTTGGTTTGCCCCAATTTGACCTATTGGTCAGCTTGACCCAAGTTGACCCATTTTGACCTAAATGAGTCAACATGAGCCAAACCCCATCAAATGGATTCCAAATCCAATGAAACTTGGCCAAACCTAGTTTCTTTACATTCCCAACATATCCATAGTGGAAAAATAGTAAAAGGATCATTCTACCCCTAAACCATAGAACAAATTTTGGCCTAACCCATGAGTAATTTGGTTATACCCTCTTCACAATCACTTGAGGCTTTCCTAAAATCTCAAGGGGACTTAGTGATGAGTGGTGCACCCAACCCAATGGGTTTGGGTCAGGCCATTTGGTCCTTAGACCAAACTCGACCAGCTCTTTTTCAAACTCCCTCTTAAGATCAAATTAAGGCACATGGGAGGTTGGCAATCCACTCTTAGATCAAATCCCATGTGCACACTCAAAATAGATCAAGCGACCTTCCCAATCTCAATTGGATCAAAATGGCAGTAATGGTTGTCCGATCCTTCAAGGGGATATATACTCCCCTAATTCATTAATTTCACTTGCCCTCATCGGAAGGAACCAGCATCATCAGAGAGCACTCCCAAGCTTTTTAGAGAGGATTAGAATTCCCCATTTCTCAATTTTGCATAGTGCAAAAATAGGGGAGCTCTAATCCATTAGCCAATTCCTTCCTTCCAATTGCTCTTCCACACTTCATCTAGGAGCAAAGTCAAGTGCACCTAAGCTTCCATTAGAGTTCCCATAGCAAGGAAGGATCAAATTGGATCAAAGTCAAAGCATAAGCAAGTAGGAGTTGGTCCATACATTGATCCACTTCATCTCAAGTGCTCCAAATGTTAGCAAGGCTTCATCTCAACCAGACGAAGCTTCTCCAAGGGAATCGAGCGCCAATGATCACCTTTGATGAGGTATAAAATTTTTTGATCACTAAACTCAATTTGGTGTTGAGATTTGTGAAAGAAATTTTCACCCCATCGATTTTTAACTGTTGGATTTGTCACACTCTATCTTTAGATGATTTGGGTTGATTTTGGTGTGATTCCATGCAAGATCTAGCTTGGATCTTCCCCTTCATCATGGACGGTCTCTATTGATCAAGGGGAAGAACTAGGATCATCTTAGCCATCCATCCACACATTTTAGATGGACGGTTGAGATTATTTAACATGTTTAGAATTTTAATTACCCTATTTTAAATGCAGGGGAATCCTTAGTTGTTCGATCTTTGATCGGACGACAGAGAATTAAAGCGTGTGTGCCAACATCACCATTTATGAGGTGACAAGTTAAGCAACCCTTTCATAGTGCAATATGTGTAAAGCGCACTGACTGTCGCCGCCACGCATCACGTCGTGAGCTAGGGATTATCCAGGGATTAATAAAATTCCTTAATTAATTTCTAATTAATCCATGGATCTTCAAAAATTCATAACTCCTCATAGAAAATTCAAAAAAATATGAAATAAAAACCTATTGATAGATAATTAAATCTAAAACATTTTAAAATTAAATTTAATGAGTTTTGAGTTATGATTTTCTCTGAATTTGGGTTTTATGGGAAAGTGTATTTTGCTAATTACTCTTTGATTCGGCCTCTGATTAATCCCAAATTTCTTGGGTAAATTTTAGGTGATGACCTCTGTCGCCCCTAATTTTCTTTTGATTTATTAAAAGATTGATTAGAGTAATTACATATGATTTCCTTAATTACCCTTCTCACATAATTAAGCATAATTAGGGTATGATTAGTGGTACCCTATGATTAGGGTTGATTAAGGTCAGATCCAATAAGTAGGAGGTTTGGGGAATTTTGCCTATGTTATTCCCTAAACCCTCTCTTCTCTCCTCTTAATTAAGGGTTAATTCATTAATTATCCCTTAATCAATTTCTAAAAATTCTAAAAAGTTACACAACTTAATTAATCTACCTTGGGTAGATGCTTAAGTGTTTAATAGCCTAAGTTCAATTAAGAAAATCAAAATCCAATTAACATGTGTGAAAGGGTATTTTGAAATTACTTAAGCTAAACCCCTTTGCTTAATTAACTTTTAATTGTGAGCCAAACTGCATTAGAGCTTTTCATTATTAGGTGCATTACAAATTTAAATTCCTTATGCATTTTATGTTGTCTCATTGGCTCATAATTATTTAGTTAATTCCTCTAAGGTGGTGTAGGTAAATTAAGTCACTTAATTCATACTTAACCTAATCAACACATGAAAATGGATCTAAATACCTAAAAATTAAACCAAAATATCAAACACATGTGGGAATGGGTTAGGAATAGCAAACTCATCTCACCATTTCAATATTAAATCAAACTTCAAACTAAACAAAAATTACTTTGAATTCACTCTGATTTATTCTAAATTTTCTTATTTTATAAGAATGTCTTTAGGATTTAATTGAAGTGTGTTAGTTTACATGCTTTCATTGCTTTGGATCTTTCCTCAACATGTTAAGTTGCATGCCATGTGATTTCATGCATTCATAGTTTTGAAATTCAATTTTTAAAATGAAATTATTTACTTTATGTCAAATTTGCATGTGTTGTCTAAAGTAGAAATATAAGTGGCTATTATCACTACAAATTATTTTCTTTCAAAACATAATAAAATACCAAATCTAAAAAAGTATGCTACTTATACTTTAATTATAAAGCTTGCATATAGTAAAGTCATGTTTAGTATAGTTTCCTTTCTTCTTATGTTAGCATTGTTTTGAATAGGAGTTGGTAAGATGTAGGGTTCATTTGAAAAGAATCTAACACTTACTTAATTTCATACTCTATTCATCCCTATGCTATCACCTAAGAATGGTTGCCTATGTTTACATGTATAAATTTCATAAGATAAAATGAATCCATTAAACAACTTTTGCATTTTCCTTTTTTATTTTATTTCTTTTATATGCATAGTTGTATTTAAAAAAGTGGCATATTAGTCTGGACAACCCCGAGGTTGCGAGACTTTAAGTAGCCCTAAGTAGCTCTTGTACCTTACACCTCTGGTTAATAATGGCACTGTACTCACTTATGCCTTTCTTACTTTCATGTATGTATGTGAAAATTAGATAAAAAAACCCTTTCTACTTAAGAAAATCATGCATATTCAACTTCTAAATTTTCTTAAATGGATTACTTAGCATGCATCATAAAGTGTGTTAAATACCTCATTTGCATGTATAGATATGCTTAGGGTCCATCCATATGCATGTTATATATGTTGGGGAAAGAAATGAAGTAATGTGTGTTATGTGAATTTTGATTCATTTTATTTAATCTTAAAATACCTTTCTTTTTGAATAGGTTTGTTTAAGGTTTATCTAAACTTAGGATTGATTAAAAGATGTAATAAAAACATGAACCTACTTTAGAAATTACTTGAGGTTGAGGAAGGAAAGAGACGTTCTCTTCTCTTTCTCTCTTTTCATAACTTAGTAATTAATTAAAAGTTTCACTTAAACCAAATTAAAATATGAAATAAAACCAACCCAAAAACACTTAAACAACTTAAATGAAACCCTCTTCTAAGTTGAACATGTTCTTCATACTTAGAAAATTTAAACCTAAAACCATAGCTAAGCAAACCACACAAACCTTCGAAGCTCACACATTAGTAACCACTTCTAGGTTAGGTCGGTGCATAGTTTGATGTTTATTTTATTTTATGATATATATTTTAGACTAGATGTTAGAATGTATGCTTGTAGAATAAATGATAGGAAATTCTTAGTCTAACTATTCTTTTCTGCGGGGGATTGTGCTTAAGGGGTGCTATTATAAATAAAAATATAAATACTTTTGCTTGCAGGTGCTTTATACCCCTAAGCATAATCCATAGGCCAGGTGGACTTAGTCACCCATGTGTGGGGTGATAAGTCCAATATACATGCTTGATTTGTGTGGTGTTTTTAGCTAACCTTGTTTTATGTTAGTTAGATTTCCACTTTTCCTTTTCATGAAAAAATTTGTATAAATAGGATTTTAGAATAATTATTATGGAGATTAGGATGAGTATTGTCATAAGATTCTATCTTATGCACCATGTGAGGCCTTAAAGCATCTACCATCCAACCATCCAAAAGAAGGAACCAAAGAAGCAAGAAGAAGAAAAGGAAGAAAGGAGAAATAAGAAAGAAGAATAAAGCTTGAAGACCCCCATAACAATGAATTTCTTTGCTTAAATTACAATTTAATTCATTTGTAATCCAAGTTGTATATAGAGCTCTACACCCATATTTGATATTTTTTGTGGGTGGTTCACCACAACGCATTTTATTCTTGTGATTAGCTTTATAAATTGATTGATGATTTGTTTTTTTCATTAAGTGGCATGCTTTTCTTAATTTATTCCTTACTTTATGTATGACCTGGATGTGGATTAGGCTTTTTAGGGAAAAATAAATCTTTACTCAACTTAAGAATTCAAATTAAAATTAAATAACTCATAACCTCACCTAAAGCTTAAGTTTAAAATCAAGATAAAAGAATTAGCAACCTCTTAGCTAGATAAGCATTTTTTTATAATATCATGCACAAATGCATCTTATTTCACTCTTGATTGGAGGGCTTCTTACCTAAGAAACTTGCTTGATTTTGAGAGCCATGGTGGAAACTCACCTCCTTCCTTCTCGTAGATTTTGGCCAATAATCTAATTTCTCATGCATTAGTCATATGAATCTTATTATCCTGAGTCAAAATAATTGTCCAATATAAAAATAAAAATGGAGTTTGCATTGAATTAGATTTAGGTCATTTAAAGCATATCTTTTACATGAAATAATCTCTTTAGAGAGTGAGTTTAATGACTTAGTCTCTTTCTAAATAATAATTGCTTAGCTATCCTACATAAGCATAAAGACTTGCCTACATGTATTTGAAATCATAAGAGGAGTTAGTTGGCGGCCACCCCTAGGCGGTTGTAAGTCCAAGTTGTCGGATGGTTTGTCCTCTCTTGTGGAGACAAACCAATTACCCATTTTTGCCTTAGATTTAGGTTGTGCTTCCCTCCAAAGTTCCCTAGATTTAGGTTCTTGACCCTTTGTGGGCCATATAATTCCTCACCTCTTGTATTTCCTTAATCTTGTGTTAAGAAATCTTAAGTCCTAAATTTCTAATGAAAAATATAACTCAAATAAGCTAAATCAATTTCTAAAATGTAAAGCCCAACTATAGAATAGTTTGAGATGCTCATTAGATTTCTTAGAATCATGGGCATCTCCTACTTATCTTCCATTTTGGCTTTGATAATAACTCCCTCTTTTGATCAATCTCATTGATCCTCAAAATAAAACCAATCGATTAATAGTCCTTGAAATCTTCAAATAAAATGATCATTTACCTTAATTAAGAGTTTTTCTAAGGAATCATGTCCCTTAGGATGTAATTAACTATGGGGGCTTGCCCCATAGAGCTTAATCCCTTTAAAATAAACCTACTTTTACTTTTCCATGTAAAGTAGGGAAGAATCTCTGTATATATGCACTCATCTGGAGTCCTTATTGAGGTGATTGGTTCCATTAAAGGGTAGTGATTTCTATCTCGAGATAGTACACTATTTCCTTGATGATGTATCGATCACCGAATAAGTACATATGTGATCTGATGTCTTACCAAGAAATAGTGTCTTGCCTTTTCTTTTCCCCAGATTTGAAGCGAATTCTTATAGAATTTTTTCACCATATTTTCTAACAACTCCACGGGATGGTTCTCTCCATCTTTGGTAAATGATTGTTGTCTTTGAGTATCGATAGTGGATTTGTACTTTGGTATGAGTCCAAGACTATCCTTCTTTCCGTTGGCACTTAGCTCATTTCATTATTGAGTGAGTTAGCCAACATCTTTAGATTTTAGGGCTGCATTTCTTGTTGGTCTTAAAACCCACGTTGGGTCCTCCAATGGGTGAAATGAAAAATATCCAAATAAAAAGAGAAAATATTCCTTAAGACTTCCTCCTTACCATTTTCATGGTAAGGAAAGGTTCATCCTAAAATAATAAATCTTCCATAAAGAACTTTGCTTTTTCAAAATGCATCTTTTCAAAAATGCACTTAATAAAATATTTTCCACAAAATTTTGTCACCTTCATTTAAAAATTCCCATAATTGTTACATTTAGAGATTTTCAAAAATAAAACCAATAAAATTTTCCAAAAGCACAAATGAACATCTCCCTTTCACACTTTAATGGAGATTTCATTTTCAAAATAAAATGAACAATCATCTTTTTCAAAAATCACAATCATAATCATAAAATTTTCAAAAAGCACACATGAATTTTTCTATTCAATACACTCACACTTATTGAATGGAAAGTTCATTTATAAACAAAATTAAAATTTTCAAAAAGTATACGTGAACACCTTCATTTAATATACTTAGGTTTATTAAATGAAGATTTCATTCCCAACTAAAAATAAAATATCTTTTAAGAAATCCCACTTAAACATATCTCACATATGTTTTAAGTTGAATTCCTTTCAAAAAAAGCAACAATCAACAACAAAAAATCTCATATTTCAAAAAAAAATTGATTCCATTCCACATACCTAAATTTGTTTGAATGGAAGTCCCTTTTTCAAAAAATTAAAACTTCAACAATCATATTTCAAAAAAATTCAAACTTACATTTGAACTCATTTAGCATACTAAATTTGCTAAGTAAAGTTTCCAAATCCAAAATTAAATCAACAATCATAATCAAAACATTTTCAAACAATATTTTGGAATTTCATTAACATACCAAATTTGTTAAGTGAATTCCAAATCTAAAACCAAAATTAAAATCATATTTCAAATTTAAACTCACTTAACATACCCAAATTTGTTAAGTGAAGTATCCAAATCCAAAAATTCAAAAAAAATTCAAACACATTTGGAATTTCGTTTAGCATAATCAAATTTGCTAAGTGAAATTTCCAAATCTAAAATCCAAAATCAACAATCGCATTTTTAAAAAAATTTCAAAGCACATTTTGGAACTTTACTTTTAACATACCCAAATTTATTAAGTGAAGTCTCCAAATCCAAAAATTCAAAATTTTCAAACATATATGGAACTTCATTTAACATACCCAAATTTGTTGAGTAAGGTTTCCAAATCCAAAATCCAAAAATTTTCAAAACATATTTTGGAACTTCAACTACCATACTCAAATTTGTTAAGTAAAGCTTCCAAACTCAAAATAAATATTTCTCAAACATGTTTGGAACTTCTTCCCTTAGCTTACCAAATTTGCTAAGGAGAAGTTTCTTTTTTTCAAAACCAAAAATGAAATCAAAATTTTAAATACACCATTTGGAATTTCATATTAGCATACTCAAATTTGCTAAGTGAAACTTCCATTCACAAAACCAGGTGGGACTTCATCTTTAGCATACCAAATTTGCTAAAGTAGAATCTCCACTTTCAATCACCTCAAAAAATAAAACAAAACACTTAGGATTCCGTTAGCATACCAAATTTGCTAAGGATCCTACCCTTTTCAAAAATCAAAACATTCCAAACATAAATGAAACACTTAGGATTTTCTTAGCATACCTAAATTTGCTAAGAATCCTATTTTCAAAAATCAAACAAAATACACTTGGATTCTTCACTTAGCATACCTAAATTTGCTAAGTAAGAAGTCCAAATTTTCCAAAAATCAAAACAAAACAAAATTTACAAAAAGAAACAATCACTTACACCTCACTTAGCATATCTAAATTTATTAAGTATGTAAAATTCCAAAACAATCAAACAAAAATAAAACCAATTTCACCCTTACTTTAACATACCCAAATTTGTTAAAGGAAAGGGTCATTTAAATCACATAAATTTAAATTCAAAAATAATAATGAACCTATGGAAGCATCCTATCAAAATTTTGAATCCATATTTCAACATGCTTAAATTTATTGAAGTTTGGATTCATATTCAAATTCCTCTTTCAATCAATTCTTTTAAATTCGTTTGAACCCCACTTAACATTCCAAGTTGTTGGATGTGGGTTCAAATTTTCAAAAATTCAAAATTCAAAATCTCTAGACAAAAAATTGATACAAGTTCATTTCTCATTGCATTATTAGGTGTGGAGTTTACTACGGTTAGTGCAATGGCCAGTTCTCAGCAATTTGTCTTTACATTCCCCCACTATATGGATCTAGCTTTAGATATGGCTGACTTCCCCCATATAGACCATACCCACTTGATCAACTTCGGCTAGGGGTTTGAGGGGGCCAGGATCACTTGTGAGGGCATTCCCCTCACCACAGTCAGCAGGAAGAAGGTGACCGGGCAAAAGCTGATCATCAGGATAGATTTACCTTATGATTCAGATGTCTCCTCACTGAAGAGGAAAGATGTGGCAGTACCACAGACTTTAGTTGTTACAGTTCCAGCGGTACCGGCAATACTGGTTCTAGTTATAGTTTGTTCTAGAGTTTCCCATGTTGCCCCAGTGCGGACTAACACCCTATCATCTATACCCTCCAAGGGTAAGGCTCCCCAAGTTTTAGGGCTTGCCTCCCCAACATTTGAGTATGGGTCTAGCTCGCACTCCTCTCATTATATCCATACCCAACATAGGAACAAGAACCGTATAATCAAACGGTTCCACACTAGGATAGCCAGAGAGCTAGAGGCAGCAGCTAGATTAGCCATGGATGAGTCTCCCATGATCACTTCACCATTGGTTACGGAAAACCAATTTCATCCTCTCTCAGGATCAGATAGAGAGGATGCCATGAGGATTCATTCATCACCTCCTCCAGTGGTGCACTTATAGCTAACAGTTTTTAGGAGTAGGAGGTATGTGACTCACTCTTCTACTCCAAATAGGTGGGATCTGACACTTCAGATGTAGTTTGACCTTTGATCATTATCCCCCATAGTGTAGGGAGGTAGATCCATTGAGAGGGCCCATGAGGCCCACATCACATTACTAGCGAGAGAGGAGAGGTTCATCCATGGTTAGGCCACTACGCTTTGGTTTCTTCGGTTGCTACCCGCGCCATCGACTATATTATAGTTTTCTCCTCAGGAGGGCAATGCCTATGCATAGAGAGTTGGTGGTGTCTCCACCCCACCGCTCTACCCCACGTCCACCATCACTAGTACAGGTCACAGTATCTCCCATTCCATCTAAGGCCATGAAGGCCGCATCCGAGGAAAAACGTACCCCGTTGGTGATCCAGCTATGGCCAAGGGATCCTACTCCTACACCACCCATTGTGGTAGGGCCGAGCTCTCTGCCGATCTTACGCCCCGGTGGTGGTGTAGAAAGTGGCGACCCGAGCATCGTGGTCGTTCCTTCACCAACTCATACACCTGACGGATGCGGAGATGGTGATCATGATATTCGGATGACGATTCATTGATGGTATAGGATCATCCTAAGATTGTTACCAATATTATAGCTAGTAGTAGTCAAGAGTATCATTCTTCTAGTTAGTATAGTCCACACAAGGTTGACTCCTCAGTGACATGCAAGGTTTGGTCCCTCTCAGTGCATGATAGCGCTAGTCAGCCTAAATTATTTGTACCTACTGAGTTAGATTATTCCTTAGATGAGATAGTTACACACTATTTTATGGAGAAGAAGTAGATCTTAGGGTATGCCTGATCCGATAAAGAGAGAGTTAGCTTCAATCTCAATGAAGATGACTTGATGGGGATTCAGTTGGTGTATGCATGGTTGATACTAGAGGATCTCTTCTTAGGGAGCAACAGGCCATGGAAGGTGATGAGGTTGATCAAGAAGATACCACAGAATCAACCTAACACCTCTGACTTCAGTTAAGGAAGAAAGATGAGCAGATTGAAAGGATGGTAGATCAGTTACAGGACTTGTTAGCAACAATGTCAGTGCTTCAGAAACAAGCCCCTTCAGTTCATCCTATTTTAGTCGATGTCAGTCAACCTGAGCTTGTGCATGTCTTAGACCCAATTAAGACTCTACCTCCCGTTGATCAAAGTAGCACTAGCGTATAAGGTAGTAGATAGTACCTCCATACATGAAAAGATTTAAAATCCATGGTTGAGCAACAAGTGAAGGAAGCTTTGGCTCAAGCCCAGGGAGGATCACCGGTTCCAAAGGGTAGACCCTGCCCATAGGAATTTGATGTTATCCAGTATCCCAAGGGTTTCATTCCTCCTTCCTTCAAGAGCTTTGATGGTAGTGGAATCAGGCGCATATAGCTCACTTTTTAATTATTGCAATGTGACGATGCTTTACTCTTTAGACTCTTTGTCGGTAGCCTAGCAGGTATCACTTTTGATTGGTATCTTTGAACTTGCCCAATGGTTCGGTAAAGATATTTCTAAGTTAGAGCAACTCTTCATCAAGAGGTTTCTTTGAGCTCGACAAAGGGTTACTTGTAGGTGATCTCGTTGTAGCACAATACACACTTCGTTCCGGTTACGTATTACTTGTTAAAGTGTGTAACTTGATTATGAAGTGTGAACCACAGCTGTCTGAACAACATGCCATTAAGATTCTCTTAAAGAATATCCATGGCTCGATCTCCTTCATGCTTAAGGGATTCACTATCAAAATATTTTAGAAGCTAATCAACAAGGCGGCTAGTCTACAAGGAGAGGCCAAATAATTACCTTTTCAAGATCAGTTGTCGAAGCAAAAGTCCCAAAAAGTTTATGAGAAGAAGCCAGGAGCAGTAGCAGCGGTTGACAAGGGGAAGCAACCATCTAGAGATCAGTCCGAGAGACTGTAACCTCAGCAGCCTCCACCTCCTTTGCCACCATCGAGGCAGCCATACTGGCCTCCACTATAGCCTCCACGGCCAGTATGGCCACCACCTTAGCCGTACCAGCAGCAGCAGCAGTATGTATATCCATGCCAGGTAGCTATGGTCAACCTACTCTTTTAGATAAATTAAACAAACCTTATTCTTTTAAGAGGAAGGTAATCAGGAAAATCTTTAAGAATCTCTTAAAGAAACTTGATTTTTAGCTTCCCGAGCCTAGGAGACCGAAGGAAGTAAGCAAAAGTCATGATCTAAACTTTTGCCCTTACCACCGTAGCTAAGCCACATTTTGGAGGATTGCTTTACATTCAAGGATTAGCTTGAACACAATTGCAAGACCGGTGTTGTAGTTATCCCAAAGGAATAGCTTGTGGAACAACCTTCCAGTTCCATTAGGGTAATCCTTGGGGATACAAGTGATCCTACCAAAACCAAAGAAAGTTGGGACATTTCTTTGTTTAAAACCTCTAAGAAAATAATTCAAAAAATCAAGAAGCTTTCCTTAGGTGCACAGTGCTCAAACCTCCAACACCAAGAAGGTTTATAAGTTGCGGTGCCAACTCTAGAAAGTGGGAGCTCAAGAGCGATGTGTCACTGATAGCCCTTTAGCTCAACCACTGATCATGTCCAGCCTCCAGCCTCTAGTTGTAGCTTCCACACCGGTGACTTCTACTATTTCAACTAGCTCTTTTGTTTCTTCTACTAGTAGAACTCTTGTATCAGCGGATAAGGGCATCAAATCTCTTACTCCATTTACTCTAATTGATTTATACTTTATACCTCCAAATACTTTCAAGAAATTGAAGAATAAAGCCAGTTTGAATTACATCTGTGTATCTTCTAATAAGTTATATTATTCTATTCCTAACGCTAACTCTTCAAGTCTAAGTAACTATAATAATTCTGATCTTTCTCTTTCTGATTTAGAGTTATACTTTCCAACTCTGAATACTAGGGTTCACCTCTTGAGATAGACTTAGAATCATCTGATTCTGAGAGTCCCATAGGAGAAGGCTAGGTGAGCCAGTGAGTAGAACTTGCCACCACCTTCCCTCCACAGATTACCAAAGTCAACCTCTATAGTGGCAAGGTTCTACCTCCTAGGACAATACCTCTAGATAGACAAAAACAATTCATTGGTACTCAAGATCGAGAATCCCTTCCATAAGATGCTCCACCCTTAGATATGCTTGTGGAAGACTAGCCAAAGGTGGACTACAATGTCCTTTCTTATCTAAGAAAGTTTCCATCAAAGCTAAGCATATATGATGCCCTTGTCTTATCCAAAGAGATGAGGGAGTCACTAATCAAGGCCCTCCTTGATCCTGAAATATGCTTAGCTCAGTTGATCGCTATAGGTGAGGAAGCACACTATGCGAAACAATCCCAAGGGATCACCATCACAGATGAAGACCTTCTACTGGGGGACTTGGAGCACAACCGTCCCCTATATATCACGTACGACATGGACAGGTTAAGACTCTCTAGGGTTCTTGTAGATTCAGGTACATCGGTGAACATTATGAGTATAAAGACCCTTGCCTATTTGAAGATTGACATCTACACTCAGGAGATAGGGATGATGTTGAAGATTCAATGATCAAGGTGAGCTTTAGGTTCTATAGTGTTACCATTGGAGATCGGTGGAAAGGCTGAAGCCAAGTTCTACATCATTAATTTGAATAACTTTTGGTAAGCCTTGGATACATTAGAACAAGATCATTCCATCTTCCCTTCATCAGTGCATCAAATTCAAAAAAGATGGAATAGAGTACCATGTTAACGGGGATGAAAAGCCATTTTCAGTTAGAGAGGTTGAGATTTAAGAGGATGCAACCTACTATCTTCCTCAAAATACCCTTTCTCATGAACTTGGACAAAATTCAAATGCAAAACCAAAAGAAAAAGAAAATGAAGCAAAAGAAAATATAAAAGAAAATGAAAAGAAAAATAAAAGTTCAAGTGAGCAAGAAAGGGGAATTGAAGAGGAAGTGGACCAACATATCACATTTCACCAACAGTTCATTCCATCATATGGACATGTGGGTAGGATGGCTCAACCTCCACCAAGCAGAGGCAGAGGCAGAAACAGAAACAGTTCCAGAGGTGGGAGACCCCCTAGTTGTCCTTCAGCCAATAGAGGTCATGTTCTAGTTCATAGGAGTACCCTTACTATTCACATAGACTTGGAATCCAGCTCAGAGTCCAATGTGATTAGTATGCCCAACCCTCTCGGCTCTAGGTGACTTTTGATCCCAAGAGAGAAGATCAAGCCTCCAAGCAAAGCAAAGTATTCAAATCTAGTTTATGTGAAACTAGAAGGTTGGGAACTAACCTCACTTACATCTCAAAGTTGAAGGTTTAGTAGTTAAGGAAGTCCCTAAGTCTAGTGACAGAAGAGGTTCTTTTTGGGTTCATCATCCTCAAGTCCAGAGCTTGATGTTGGACTTAAGGAAGATACTTTTAAAGAATTAATGGAATTACCTTTTGACTTTTACTCTCCTTGTGTTCAAAATCTTATACAGAAAGGCTTAGTTCCTCACACATGGTCTAAGCATAGGTCAAAATACTTCAAAAAGCTATGGAACATTACAGGTAGGGAAGCACAATCAAGTGCAAGACTAGGATTCGGTACAGTGGGTTTGGTCGATGATGAAGATTATTGCCTAGTAATTACCAATCATTTAGAATCTGATAAGTTCTTCTCACACATCCCCAATTCTTATGAGAATGTGTGTATAGAAACTTCAGATAATCTAGATGATCTGCAAGTCGAAGAGGCACTGCCAAAATTTGAAGAGGAGTTTCATCCAATAATTGATAAGCTTAAAGAAATCAACCTCAGGATAGAAGAAAATTCATGCCTAACATACATTAGTTTGTTGTTGAATGAAGAAGAAATCAATGACTTAGTTAGGCTATTGATTGAGTTTAAAGACTATTTCGCATGGAGTTATAAAGAAATGCCCAGATTATCTCCTGACATAGCAGTCCACAAGCTAGCAATAGCCCCTAATATTACCCCTTTTAAGCTAGCTCCTAGACGCATGCGATTAAAAATTGAACAACGGGTCATTTCTGAAGTTAAGAAATTGATCGATGCTAGTTTCATCAAGGAAGAAAAATATCCTACCTGGTTAGCTAGTGTCATCCCAGTTAAGAAGAAGAATGGCCAAATTCATGCATCGATTTTAGGGACTTAAATAAGGCATGTCCTAAGGATGAGTTTTCTCTTCCTATACTAGAGTTAATGGTGGACATTACCTCATCTCATATCATTTTCTCTTTCATGGATGAGTCATCTGGCTATAACTAAATCAAGATGTCTCTTGAAGATGAAGGAAACACTACTTTTTGAACCCCGTGAATCTTCATTTATAGGGCCTTAAAATGCTAGAGCTACATATGGTCATGACTGATCTTTGAACCCATCCATCATCAGGTTGAGTGCTATGTTGATGATCTAGTAGTCAAAAGCTTAGAAAAGGAAGACCATCTCTTTGACTTGATAGTAGTTTTCGAATGGTCAAGATAATATAACCTCAAGCTGAATCTCCTAAAGTGTGTATTCGGAGTAGCTTCAGGGAAATTCCTTAGGTTTGTTGTTTGACATTGGGGAATAGAAATAGATCTTGAAAATATTAAAGCTATCTTAAAAATTCCACCTCCTAAGAGTTTAACTCAACTCAGATTCTTTCAAGGATGGTTGGCGTATATAAGATGCTTTATCTCAAATCTATCGGGGAGATGCAAGTTATTCTTAGAACTTGTCAAAAAGGATGCTAAGTTTAAGTGGGATGATAAGTGTCAGCACACATTCGAAGACATCAAAGAGTACTTGGTGAAGCCGTCAGTTATAGCAGCCCCTATCCCAGGCAGGCCACTGATCCTTTACACTATAACATTGGATGACTCTCTTGGTGCTCTGTTGGCCCAAGCCAATGACGAGGGAAAGGAAAGTGCTCTCTTCTACCTCAGCCATCATTTAATTTTTATTGAAGTAATCTATCCACCTATCGAGAAACATTTCCTAGCTTTGATCTTTTCTTCTCAGAAGCTATGGCACTGCATGCTTTCTCATAAGGTGAACTTGATCTCTAGAACTAATCCACTACAATATCTCATGACATAGCCAATGCTTTTTGAATGTTTGGCTCGTTGGTCCAGGATACTCTCACAGTTTGATTCACATTTGTACCTCTCCGTGCGGTAAAAGGATAGGAACTAGCAAATTTCTTAGCAGCACACCCACTTCCTGCTGATTCTCCACTTAGTGATGATCTCCCCGATGAACAAATCATAAATTTAGGGGAGGCTGGCAACCATCAATGGGAGATGTATTTTGATGGTTCTGCTTCTTTTCTTAAATGTGAAGCACCACGAAATATTCTCCTAGGAAAGGCAGGGGTTGGAATAGTTCTTCTAACTCTAAACTGTGGTGTGATGAGATTCTCATACTACCTTTCCAATCCCTGCACCAACAACGAAGTTGAGTATAGGCTTTGATTGTCATTCTGGACTTAGCTATCACTATCAAAGTCAAGAGCATCAATATCTTTGGGGATTCTCAGTTGGTCATCAACAGTTGCCGGGTCCTACAAGTCCTCAAGCTTCATTACTACGAGTATACCATG
Organism: Cymbidium sinense; assembly: GCA_021442155.1. Taxonomy (NCBI): domain Eukaryota; kingdom Viridiplantae; phylum Streptophyta; class Magnoliopsida; order Asparagales; family Orchidaceae; genus Cymbidium; species Cymbidium sinense. The sequence goes on along the minus strand of CM038227.1, from coordinate 44,553,201 downwards.
AAGCTATTGGCCCAGATTCTTGAAGTCACTATCTACAAGGTTCCCCGAGCAGAGAACGTAGTAGCAAATGCCTTGGCAAAACTTTCCAAAGAGTTGGCATGTCTAGAAGATGAGTCCATTTTAATAAGGGTTCAAAATAGATAGGTCTTATCCCTTATTAATGTTGAACTCGTTGAGAGACTTTATCTTGAAGGGGAGGTTGTCATTGCCAAAATGGACAAGGAGCTAGATTGGAGGCAACCATCCATAGATTACTTGAACACCGACAAACTACCTTAAGAGAAATCACAAGCCCATCAGGTTAAACAGAGAGCTCTCTCCTACGCTCTTGTTGATGGCACCCTGTACAGACGGTCCATTAACCAAATGTGGTTATGTTGTTTAGACAAACATGAAGCCCATGGCATTATAATCGAGGTACACTTAGGTCTATGTGGAGCTCATCAATCTAGTCTAAAGATGAAGATGAAGATCAAAAGACTAGAATACTATTGGCCTTCTATGATCATAGATAGCAGGGATGTAGCTAGGAGATTCCATCAGTGTCAGGTACATGGTGTAGTCCTCCACCAACCACCCAACATTCTACACCTTATATTTGCTTCATGGCCATTTGAGTGTTGGGGTACTGACATTGTAGGTCTGATCGATCCTTCTTCTTCCAAGGGGCATCGATTCATCTTAGCTATCATCCCACTCAGAGAGGTCACAGCTCACCATGTGCTTCAATTTTTCAGGAACCATATCATATATAGGTTCGGGGTGCCTTGATGAATTATATTCGATAATGGTACTGCATTCAAAAGCAAGATCATACTTCAGAGACAGAGGTATAGATTGGAGATACTCAACCATCTACTACCTCAAAGAAAATGGCTTAGCGGAAGTATTCAATAAAACCCCCATATAGATACTAAAGAAGACTCTTGATGACAACAAATGATAATAAATGAGTAGTTAGTTAAAGCCTTGTGGGCCTACCACACCACATACCGAACTCCAACTAAGACTACCCCACTTTCCTTACTTTATGAGTCTGAAGCCGTTATTTCCTTAGAAGTTTAACTCCCATCACTAAGGATAGCATTTGGTAACAAGATCAATACAGAGTAGAATGCAAAGTTGTGATTAGAAGAGCTCAAAGGTTTGGAGAAAAGTCGGCTACAGGCATGCCAAAACCTCAAGTTGTACAAGGCCAAAATGATTCAGGCTCACAACAAGTTGGTCTGCCCTAGGTCTTTCTTAGTAGAACTTGCTTTAGTCCTAAGGAGACCAAATGTTGCCCATCGAAAGATGGGAGCAAGTTTGAACCCACTTGGGAAGGCCCCTATGGGATAGAGAAGGCCTACCAAAGAGGATCTTATGAGTTTATTGATTGTAGGGGAACACCCGATACTTCCAATTAATGGGCTCTATCTAAAAAAAATATTACCCATGAAACAAAACATGTTTGAAAATAATCATTAAGAAAAAGAACAAAATCTAGTTCCATTCATCAAATCTTTTCTTCTTTCGAAGTGTTGTTTGCTTATCTTACAAATCTGTCATGACGTGTTTAGGGTAGGTGTAAGTGTCCCCCAGTGGCATCCTATCCCTATTTCACAACATAAACACGATTTCTCGATGCTTTTAGAATAGCTGTAAGAGAACTTGAGAGGCATCCTATTTAATTAGCATAACTAAGTTAGGTGTGAGAGAACCCAAGCGACATCCTTTCTTAGTGGGAATCATTGTTGCCATCTGTGGCATCATTTTATAACTCCCCAGCGTGTTTTAAGGTAGGTGTAAGGGTCTCCCAGTTACGTCCTATTCTTTTTAACACATGCACAATAACAAACACAAATCTTTTGTCATGAGCTATTTAATGTCGGAGCAAGCCCCTGTGGCACTCACTCATTAGCTGCTCTAAGTCGGGTCTACATGCTACCTCACTAGTATGTCACCCCAGGGGTCATTTGTTAGAAGATACGAGTTTTTGTGCTTTCTTCCTAATTTGATCAAAGTAAACCAATGAGCGCCTTGTTAGTATTATAGTCTTCACTACCCAGCCATTAAGCTACCTCATGATTGACTTCATTTAAGAAGATGTGAGTCCTTGTGCTTTCTTATTGAACTAATCATCATGCTCTAACCAGGTTGAGTATATTTGAGGTTTAGGATAAGTCCCCCAGAGACTCATTTCCTCTTGACTACTTTTCAGTTAATATAAGTCCCCCAGTGGCATTCACTTAGTAGTCGCCCTAGGTCCAATAGTAGCTGTCGAGTCAAAGACAGACTATCCCAACAGTCAGTTCTGCTATAAGAGGATGTGAGTCCCTGAGCTTTCTTCTTAAGCTGATTGTTTCAAACTGAAGGACACCTTAGGTTGGTTGATGTTCACTATGCTGACAGCGACTCACCCGGTGAGTACACCACTCTTGGCATATATGAGTCTTTGTGCTTTCTCCTTGAGTTGGACACCGAATACCTATTGTATATATGACTAGCCATATCATTTTCTCTAGGGTGTTGGATTAAGCCTTTACCAGCCCCATCTCCTATGGTCGCTCTATTTGGATCAAGTCCTTTATGACCCCATTTAGACACTACTCGAGAATTTGGTCAGCGGATGTGCATATTCTCCCTTGGTTCAATAAAATTTGAGATAGATCTAGGCTGATATAAGCTCCTTCTTAGTTTGATCCCTAGAAAACTAACAAGGTCCACGATAAACAAACCAAACAAACAAAATTAATTTGCTTGTGGATTAAGAATTCAAGCCCCAAAAGGGCCCCTTCTCCCAAACAGACATCCTATCTTTTGAGCAGTGTCAGCAGAACTCTCTGTAGGAATTGCCTGACTATCTTGAGTTAAGATAAATCCTTGGGTCTGTACTCACACCGTAGTCATCCTTAGGTCAGGTTCAATCTATTTTGCCACAAGCAGGTTACCCCAACAGTCATTCTGCTTTGGAAGATGTAAGACTATGCATTTTTTCTAGCATGATTATCGCAAACTGTCGGGCAGCCCTAGGTCAGGTTTGATTTGTTGCCCATAGTAACTGATCACCCTAGTGATCTTTTTCTAGTGAAAGATGTGAGTCCCTGAGCTTTCTTTCCTTAAATTGATCATTGAAAACTGAAAGGCACTCCTTTGGTTGGATAGTTCTCCCATCGGCTGGGAAGCTACTCCCTTTAGTTCAGTGAATCTGAGATAGGTCTAAGCTTCTATAAGCTCCTTCTCAGTTTGATCCATCACAAACCAATAGAATCTATCAAAATAAATTAAAAATAAGGTTAATCTTGACTGTCCTTGAGATGATCTAAGTCCCCCAGTGGCATTCACTCAAAAGTCAGCCCTAGGTTAGGTTCAATATGTTGCCTTGTCAATAAATTATCCCGGCAACTGATCTATACTTTGAAGGATGTAAGCCTACTATGCTTTCTTCCTAGTATAAATGTTAGGATGTATCCCTTTGGTTAGCTAGTCCTACTATGTGTGTAGTATACTACCACTTTAGATTTGTAAATCTGAGTTAGGTCTTGGCCTCTATGGCTCCTACTTAGTGCAGTCTATTGCAAACCAACAGGGTTCATCTCAAAATTTAAACCTAAGAAAATTAAAAAAAATTCAACCCTCTCCCCCAGTGGAGATATCTCCTTAGTTAGATTCAAATCAAATCAAACCTCTCATCTAATATGGATGACTTGAACCTACTTCCCTAGTGGAAGGTTCACACTCTATCCCTTAGTGGATTTCTTCCCTCTCTCTTATGTCTTGAACATAAGTAGAGCCACATTGCACTAAGCTCTGGATTCTTTTTTTTCTTGGGTTAAGAGTAGATTATTTTTGTTAGTGCTTGTGCTCTCTCTTGGTGTCGTTGATCCTCTCGGTCAACACCAATACGTGCGGTGTTTCTTGTCAGTCACACCACACCTATTGGGCGCACTTTGTTGACCTCATTTTTAGAATGAGCTCTCAACCCCTCCATCTTAGGCATAGGATCCCTCTTAGACTTTAAGAGTTTCTTAGTCTTAAGACACATCTAGTGATTAGGTGGATAATCAAACCTAGCCCTAAAGACTTAGAAGATTTAGCCATAGGAATAGGTCATGCCTTAGGGGTGTTAAGAAAACTTCCTACCCTTAGCTTAAATCATTCATCACCTTCCTTCTTTCAAGTCAAACTCCAAATCAATTCTATTTGATTTTCTCCAAACTCAAATCAATTCCATGATTCAATTCCATGATTGAAATCCATGATCAAGATTCATCAAAAATTCCTAAGTCCAAATTTTGCCTAAGTCCTTAATCTTGTCTTTAAGAACTTAACCAAAACCATAATCAAAACCAATTCAAATCTTTGGGATTTTCTCATATCTCATTTATATTCTCATTTATATGCACATATATAAATGAAATATAAATTCAAACCCATCAAATCAAATTCAAAATTCAAAATCAATTCATGAAATTCTCCTTAAATCCTTTAAGTTCTCTTTAATGGATTTAACCTAAATCTTGATCAAATCTATTCAAACCCTTGGAATTTTCTCAAAACTTACTTATATTCTCATATATAAATAAAATATAAATATAAATTAATCAAATCAAAGGCAAGAATTAAATTCCAATTAAAATTCCCTTAAATCCTTTAAATTCCCTTTAATGGATTTAACCTAAACTTTGATCAAACCATTTCAAACTCAAGGGATTTTCTCAAAACTTATTTATATTCTCATTTATAATCTCATATATAAATGAAATATAAATATAAATCAATCCAATCCAATTCAAAAATTAAATTTCAAATTAAAAATTCCATTAAGTTCTTTAAAATCTTTCTTAATGGACTTAGCCTAAATCATGATTAAACCACTTCAAATTCTTGAAATTTTCTCATGATCATTTTATATTCTCATTTATATTCACATATATAAATGAAATATAAATTCAAACAAACAAAACCAATTCCAAAAATAAAACTCAAATCCATTCAAAATTCAATCTAAGTCTTTCAAGTCAAAATCTTGAACATAGCTAAATCACTTTCAAATCAAGCCAAACTCTTGAGTTTCTCTCGTGGTTCAATCAACACTACAATCATGAGCTCATATATAAATCCAAACTCCAATCATTCAATCAAAACCTAAATCAAAAATTATATCCAAAACCCTTTCATATTCTTCCTTTGAATATAAGATTTTCAAATGGATCAAAACCCATTTGACTTCAAACCACTTGTAAATGGATTTATATTTCAATCATGAACCCATATACAAGATCAACCAACTTCAAATTAAGCTTTGACCAAGCCATTTGATCCACTTAGGCTCACTTGACCCAAAGTGACCTAAAGTAGCCAAATTTGATTGAACCAAACTCATATATCCCTCTCATCATGATCAGCAATCATCATGAGATGATCAATAAATCAAATTGGGTCAAACCAAGTCAAACCTAAGGGTTGACCAAGTCAACACTTAGCCCAAAATGAAATCTAACATAGCCAAATTCTACCATAGGCCAAATTGATTGAAACCATTGATCTAAATTCACTCATGACCTATGTTTGAACTTCACTAAGCCAATATTTGAGCCTAACCTAGCCCAATTGGCCTACTTGACCCAAGTTGACCCATTTTATCCTAAAGGGTCAAAATGTGTCAAAACTTAATCTAAGCCAAATTGATTGAAACTAATTGGTCAAATCCATCCCAAATCACTTATGGAACTTGTCCAAAGCCTCAATTGGCCAACTAGACCCAACCTAGCCCAATTGACCTTAGACCCAACATGACCTAAAGGGGCCATGTTGAACCAAAATTGAACTTAACCCAAATTGATTGGAAACAAAGATACAAATCTAGTCCATATGACTAACCTAACCTAAAACTACCCTTGACCTACCTCAAATAGCTCAAATGGGTCAAATAGGTCAACTTGACCCATTTGACCTAAATGAAGTCATATGAGCCAAAATCAAATATATACCAAATTGAATCAAACCAAAGCCACCAAAACATTTCAAATGGTCATATGGACTTGACCTAACCCTTGGTTTGACCCAATTTGACCTATTGGTCAACTTGACCCAAGTTAACCTATTTTGACCTAAATGGGTCAACATGAGCCAAACCCCATCAAATGGATTTCAAATCCAATGAAACTTGGCCAAACCTAGTTTGTCCACATACCCAACATATCCAAAGTGGAAAAATAATAAAATGACCATTCTACCCCTAGTTCATATCATAAATTTTGGCCTAAACATGGGTAATTTGGTCATACCCTCACTTGAGGCTTTCCTAAAAGCTCAAGGGAACTTAGTGATGAGTGGTGTACCCAACCTAATGAGTTTGGGTCAGTCCATTTGGTCCCTAGACCAAACCTGACCCCCTAGCTCAAAATTGAATTTTCAAACTCCCTCTTAAGCTCAAATTAAAAATGGGAGGTTGGCAATCCACTCCTTAGATTAAACTGACCATGTGCACACTCAAAATAGATCAAACAGCCTTCCCAATCTCTTCAATTGGATCAAAATGGCATGAGCATTACCGACCAACCGATCCTTCAAGGGAGAGATATACTCCCCCTAACTCAATTGAATTCTTACTTGCCCTCTATCCATTGAAGCTAAGGAACTAGAGCAATCATCAGAGAGCACTGCTAAGCTTCTTAGAGAGGATTAGAATTCCCCATTTCTCGATTTGTACAATGCAAAAATAAGGGAGCTCAATCCATTATCCAATTTCTTCCACACTTGATTTCCTTCCAATTGCTCTTGCACACTTCATCTAGGAGCTAAGTCATGTGCACCATCCACTTCATCTCAAGTGCTCCAAACTTCAACAATGCTTCTTCTCAACCAGACAAAACTTCTCCAAGGGAATCGAGTGTCGGTGATCACCTCCAGTGAGGTATGGAATTTTTTGATCACTAAACTCAATGTGGTGTGGAGCATTGTGAAAGAAATTTTTGACCGATAGATTTGCCTCTCTCTGTCTTTACATGGTGTGGGTTGAATTTAGTGTGATTTCATGCTAGATCTAGCTTGGATCTTCCCCTTGATCATGGACGGTCTTTGTTGATCAAGGGGAAGAACTAGGATCATCTCAGCCATCCATCCGCGCATTTTAGATGGACGGCTGAGATTATTTAGAATGTTTAGAAATCTAATTACCCTTTTTAAAAATATAGGGGAATCCTTAGCCATCTGATCGTTGATCAGATGGTAGAGAATTAAAGTGTGTGTGCCGCCATCGCCATCTATGAGCTCACAAGTTAAGTAACCCCCTCACGGTACGACGCGTGTAAAGCGCGCTAACCGCTGCCACCATGCCTCACACCATGAGCTAGGGATTATCCAGGGATTAATAAAATGCCTTAATTAATTTCTAATTAATCCATGGATCTTCAAAAATTCATAACTCTTCATAGAAAATTTAGAAAAAATATGAAATAAAAACCCATGGATAGATAATTAAACCTGAAACATTTTAAAATTAATTTTATTGTGTTTTGAATTATGATTTTCTCTGAATTTTGGTTTAATTAGAAAGTGCAGTTTGTTAATTACTCTTTGATTATGCCTCTGATTAATTTCAAATTTCTTGGGTAATTTTTAGGTGATGACCTTGCTTAATTTTCTTGGGATTTATTGAAAGCTTGATTAGAGTAATTACATTTGGTTTCCTTAATTACCCATATCATGTAATTAAGCATAATTAGGATATCATTAGTGTTTTAACCCGATGATTAGGGTTGATTAAGGTTAGATCCAGTAAGTAAGAGGTTTATGAAATACATTTTGGGCAATTCTCCTAAGCTATTCTTTAAACCCCATCTTTTCTCTTTAATCTCTTCTTAATTAAGGGTTAATTCATTAATTATCAATTTAATCAATTTCTAAAAATTCTAAAAAGTTTTAGAACTTAATTAATCTACCTTGGGTAAATGTTTAGGTGTTTAATAGCCTAAGTTCAATTAAGAAAATCAAAATCCAATTCACATGTGTGAAAGGATATTTTGAAATTACTTAAGCTAAACCCTTTTGCTAAATTAACTTTTAATTGTGAGTTAAATTACATTAGGTTTTTTCATTATTAGGTGCATTATAAATTTAAATTCCTTATGGGTTTTATGTCGTCTCATTAGCTCATAATTATTTAGTTAATTCCTCTAAGGTGGTGTAGGTAAGGGTTAATTAAGTTACTTAATTCATACCTTAACCTAATCAATACATGAAAATGGATCTAATTATCTAAAAATTAAACAAAAAATATCAAACACATGTGGAAATGGGTTAAGAATAGCAAAATCATCTCACCTTTTCAAAATTAAAATAAACTTCAAACTAAACAAAAATTACTTTGAATTCACTTTGATTTATTCTAAATTTTCTTATTTTATAAGAATGTCTTTAGGATTTAAGTGAAGTGAGTTTGTTTACATGCTTTCATTGCTTCGGATCATTCCTCAACATGTTAAGTTGCATGCCATGTGATTTTATGCATTCATAGTTTTGAAATTCAATTTTTAAAATGAAATTGTTTACTTTATGTCAAATTTGCATGTGTTGGCTAAAGTAGAAATATGAGTGGCTATTATCTCTACTAAATTCAAATTATTTTCAAAACATATAAATCTAATATTAAATCTGAAAGTATGTTAGCTATACTTTAATTATAAGCTTGCATGCGATAGATTATAAAGTCATGTTTAGTATAAGTTTCCTTTCTTTATTATATTAGCATAGTTTTGAATAGGAGTTGGTAAGATGTAGGGTTCATTTGAAAATAACTTAACACTTACTTAATTCCATACCCTATTCATCCCTATGTTATCACCTAAGAAGGGTTGCTTATGTTTGCATGTATAAATTGCATAAAATAAAATGAATCCATTAAATAACTTTTGCATTTTCCTTTTCTATTTCATTTCTTTTATATGCAAGTTTGTAATTAAGGAAAGTGATAATTTAGTCTTGACAACCCTAAGGTTGCGAGGCTTTAAGTAGCCCTAAGTACGTCTTGTACCTTACACCTCTGGTCAACAATGGTGTTGTACTCACTTATGCCTTTCTTACTTTCATGTATGTATGTAAAAATTTAGATAAGGAAAATCCTTTCTACTTAAGAAAAATCATTCATGTTCAACTTCTAAATTTTCTTAAATGGATTACTTAACATGCATCATAAAGTGTGTTAAATACTCTCTTTTTCATGTATAGATATGCTTAGGGTCCATCCATATGCATGTTATATATGTTGGGGAAAGAAATGAAGTAATGTGTGCTATGTGAATTTTGATTCATTTTATTTAATCTTAAAATGCCTTTCTTTTTGAATAGGTTTGTTTAGGGTTTATCTAAACTTATGATTGATTAAAAGATGTAATCAAAACATTCACCTAAATGAAACTAAAATATGAAGCTACTTTAGAAAATTACTTAAGGTTAGGGAAGGAAAGAGAAGTTATCTTCTCTTTCCCTCTCGTCATAACTTAGCAATTAATTATATGTTTCGCATAAACCAAATTAAAACATGAAATAAAACCAAACCAAAATACTTAAACAACTTAAATGAAACCTTCTTCTAAGTTGAACATGTTCTTCATACTTAAGAAATTTAAACCTAAAACCATAGCTAAGCATACCACACAAACCTTCAAAGCACACACATTAGCCTAAGTCACCACTTCTATCCTTAGGTTAGGCCGGTGCATGGTTTGATGTCTGTTTTGTTTTGTGATATATATTTTATAATGGATGTTAAGGTGTATGCTTGTAAAATGAATGGTAGGACGTTCTTAGTCTAACTATTCTTTTTTGCAGGAGATTTTGCTTAAGGGGTGCTATCATAAATAAAAATATAAATACTTTTTGCTTATAAGTGCTTTATACCCCTAAGCATAATCCATAGGCCGGGTGGACTTAGTCACCCATGTGTGGGGTAATAAGTTCAATATACAAGTTTGGGATTTGTGTTGTGTGTGTTAGTTAGATTTTCACTTTTTCTTTTCATGTAAAAATTTGTATAATTAGGATTTTGGAATAATTATTATGGGGATTAGGATGAGCATTGGTCATAAGATTCTATCTTATGCACCATGTGAGGCCTTGGAGAATCTACCATCCAACCATCCAAAAGAAGGAACCAAAGAAGAAAGAAGAAAAGAAAAGAAGAAAGGAGAAAGAAGAATAAAGCTTGAAGACCCCCATAACAATGAATTCCTTTGCTTAAATTATAATTTAATTCATTTATAATCTGAGTTGTATAAGGGTAGAGCTCGGCTACCCATATTTGATATTTTTGAGTTTGTGCGGTGGTGCCTGACCAAAATAACCATTTATTCTTTTTGTGATTAGCTTTATAAATTGATGATGCTTTGTTTATCTTTTGCATTAAGCTACATGATTTTTCTAGTTTCTTCCTTGCTTTATGTTTAGCTTGGATGTGGATTAGGCTCTTTAAGAAAAAATAAATATTTTACCCAGCTTAATAATTCAAATTAAAATTAAATAACTCATAACCTCACCTAAAGCTTAGGTTTAAAATCAAGATAAAAGAATTAACAACCCCTTAGCTGGATGAGCATTTCTCATCACACAAATGCATCTTATTTCACTCTTGATTGGAGGGCTTCCAGAGAAATTTGGACCTTTGAGAGCCATGGTGGAAACTCCCCTTCCTTCTCGTTGATTTTGGCCAATAATCTCATTAGTCAATATGAATCCATAAAAATTGTCCAAAAAATAAAATGAAATTAATTTGATTAGATTTAGGACATTTGAAGCATGCCTTTTATGGATCTAGTCTCTTTAGGGAGTGAGTTTAAGGCCTTAGTCTCTTCTAAATAATAATAACATAGCTATCCTGCATAAGCATAAAGACTTGCCTACATGTATTTGAAATTATAGGAGGAGTTAGTTGCCACCCCGTATTGTAAACCAGTGGTTTTTTTTTTTTTTTTTTTTTTTTTTTTTTTTTTTTTTTTTTTTTTTTTTTAGGCATTTTAATCTTTAAATTTAATGAAATAAAACTCAAACTAAATCAAATAAAACTCAATTTACTATAAATGTATTTCTCAGACCTACTTTATATATTTCCTCCCTTTTGATCAATCCCATTTGATCCTCAAAATAAAATCAATTGATTGATAGTCATTCCTATTGAAATCTTCAAAGATAATGATCATTTACCTTGATCAAGAGTTTTCCTAAAGGATCCTGTCCCCTAAGATGTAATTAACTATGGGGGCTTGCCCCTGTAGGGAACTTAACGAACCCAATTTAAAATAAACACTGCTTTACTTTTCCATATAAAGTAGGGGAAGAATCTCTGGTACATATGCAGACCCATCGTCCTTAGGAGTCCTTATTGAGGTGATTGGTTCCATTAAAAGGTAGTGATTTCTATCTCTCAAGATAGTATGATATTTTCTTGATGACATATCTGATCACCTGAATAAATACATTACTTTAAAATAAACACTGCTTTACTTACCAAGGTGAATTATTATAGTGTCTTTCCTTTTCTTTCTCCCCACAGATGTGAAGGCGACTCCCTATAGGAATTTCTCACCATAGCAAGTCATATGCTTTATGCAAGATAGCTAGGTTGTTATTTATTTAGAAAGAGACTAAGTCCTTAAACTCACTCTCTAAAGAGACTAGATCATGTAAGGGCATGCTTCAAATGACCTAAATCTAATGCAAATCATATTACATGTTATTTTCATTTTTGGATAATCATTTAACTCAGGCTTATAGGATTCATATGTCTAATGCATGAGAAGTAAGATTATTGGCCAAAATCAATGAGAAGGGGGAGGTATGTTTCCACTATGGCTCTCAAAGGTCAATCCAAATTTCTCTGGCAAAGGTGGAAGCCCTCCAAAAATCATATTACATGTTATTTTCATTTTTGGATAATCATTTAACTCAGGCTTATAGGATTCATATGTCTAATGCATGAGAAGTAAGATTATTGGCCAAAATCAATGAGAAGGGGGAGGTATGTTTCCACTATGGCTCTCAAAGGTCAATCCAAATTTCTCTGGCAAAGGTGGAAGCCCTCCAATCAAGAGTGAAACAAGATACTTTTATGCATGATGTTATAAAAGAAATACTCACCCAGCTAAGGGGTTTCTAACTCTTTTATCTTGATTTTTAACATAAGCTTTAGGTGAGGTTATGAGTTCTTTATTTTAATTTTGAATTATTAAATTTGGTAGAAGATTTATTTTTGTCTAAGAGCCTAATCTACATCCAAGTCATACATCAAGTAAGGAAGAAACTTGAAAAAGAATATTATCTTAATGCACAAGCTAAATAAACAATCAATCAATTTATAAAGCTAACACAAAAAGAATAAGAGGTCATTTGTGGTCAGGCACCACCGCACAAACTCAAAAATAAATTGGGTAGTTGAGCACTTAATAAATTGGGTAACCTTATACAATCCAGATTACAAATGAATTAATTTACAATCAAGTAAGGAAATTCATATTATGGGGGTCTTAATTTCTTCTTTCTTCTTTCTTCTTTGTTCTTTTGGTTCCTTCTTTTGATTTGGTTGGAAGATGATTTCTCCAAAGGCTTCACATGATACATAAAATATAATTTTATGACCAATGCTCATCCTAATCCCCCATAACATTCATTCCAAAATCCTAGTTCCAAAAGGTACATGAAATGAAAAAGAAAATCTAACTAACACCTGCAAAATAGAAATTAGCTAAATAAAATCAAACAAATCCAAAGTATGTATATTGGACTTAGCACCCTACACATGGGTAACCAAGTCCACTTGGCTTATTGGATTATGATTAGAGGTATAAGTACCTACACAGCAAAAGCATTTATATTTTTATTATAGTTCCCCTTAAGCACAATCCCCTACACAAAATAATAGTTAGACTAAGATCGCCCTACCATTCATTCTATGCACATTCACCCTAACATTAAGACTATAAACAATACATTACAAAATAAAACCAAACATCAAACCATGCAATCACCCTAACCTAAAGCTAGAAGTGGTGACTTACTCTAATGTGTGTGCTTTAAGATGTTTGTGTGGTATGCTTAGCTATGACTTTAAGTTAGAGTTTTCTAAGTGTGAAGAGTGTTGAACTTAGAGGAGGGTTTCATGTTTAGTTATTTTGGGTTGATTTTATTTTGTGTTTTGATTAGATTCAAGTGAATCCTACAATTAATTACTATGTTTTAAAGAGAGGGAAAAGAGAAGAGAACTTCTCTTTCCTTCCCTACCTTAAGTAATTTCTAAAGTGGATTCATGTTTAATTTTATTTAGTGAATATTTTATTATGTATTTTAATTAATCCTAAGTTTAGATGAACTATAAACAAACCTATTCAAAAGAAAGGCATTTTAAGATTAAATAAAGTGAATTAAATTCACAAAACACACATCACTTCATTTCTTAACCAACATGTATAACATGCATATGAATGATCCTAAGCATATTTATACATACAAATGATAATGTTTTGCATACTTTATGATGAATGCTAAGTGGAGTACTTAAGAAAATTTGAATGCTTTATGATGCATGATTTTCACTAAGTAGAAAAGAGATTTTCTTATCCATTTTTCACATGCACACATGTATGTATGAAAGGTATAAGTGAGTACGGTATCATTATTAACCAGGGGTGTAAGGTACAAGACCTACTTAAGGCTACTTAAAGCCTCGCAACCCTGGGGTTTTCCAGACTAATATACCAATTTCCTTAAATACAAGCATATGTACAAAAGAAATGAATGGAAAACGAAAGGATGCAAAAAGTTATACTTGATTGTTTGCTTTGTTTATGCAATTTATATGTGTGAATATAAAGATCCTTCTTAGGTTATAACATAGAAGGGGATAAGAGTAGATTTGAGCAAGTGTTATGTTCTTTTAAAAGAACTATACTCTTTGCAAATCTTATTCAAATCCATGTTAAGAGGAAAGAAAGGAAGCAAACATAAAACACATTTTTATATTCACATGCAAACTTATAAATAAAATATAAGTAACACACTTTCAATTTTGGTAATTTATTCACATATTTTGAAAATAATTTGAAATTTAATAGTAATAATAGCCATTCATATTTTTACTTTAGCTGAAACATGCAATTTGACATAAAGAAAATATTTAACTTTCATTTTAATTTTTGAAAAGAATGAATGAATAAAATTCATATGACATACACATTTAGCATGTTAGGAAAGAACTAAAGTGATGAAAGCATGTAAACACATTCACCCTAATTATTTCCTAAAGATAATCTTATGAAATAAGAAAGCTTAAATTAAATCAAATTATTTTTTAAAGAAGGTTTGATTTTGTTTTGAGTTTGATATAATTTGAGAAATATGAGGTGAGTTTACTGTTCCTAACCCATTCCCAAATATGATAGTTATTTTAGTTTAATTTTTAGGTGATTAGATGATTTTTTATGTGTTACTTAGGTTAATGTATGAATTAAGCATGTTAATTACCCCTTACCTATACCACCTTAGCATAGTTAATCAAATAATTATGAGCTAATGAGATGGCATAAAACCACATAAGAAATTTAAATCAGCAATGCACCTTGTAAGAAAAGGTCCTAATGCATTTGGCTCATGATTAATGATTAATTAAACTAAGGGGTTTTAACTTAAGTAATTTCATAACCTCCCACACACATGTGAGCTGAGTTTTGATTTCCTTAACGTACTTAAGCTCTTGAACACCTAAGCATCTACCCATGATAGATTAATTGAGTTTTAGAAAGTTTTAGAATTTTATGAAATTAATTAAGGGGGTAATTACTGAATTAAACCTTAATTAAGGATGGATTAAGGAAGAAAAGGGAGTTTAGGAAACAACTTAAGGAAAGTATCCCAAAATTATTCCCCAAACCTCACATTCACTTAATCTAAAATTAATTGACTCAATTACAAGGTTAAACCACTCATTATGCCCTTAATTAAGCTTAATTATATTAAGGGAGTGATTAAGGTAAGCCACTAATAAATCCAAAGAAAATTAGGGGAGGCAGGAGTCATCCAACGAATTAAGCACAAGAAGTTGGGATCAATCAGTGGAGTAATTAAAGGATAATTAGCAAAATAATATTCTCAATAAAACCCAAATTCAGAAAAAAAAAATAGTATTCAAAATCCATTGAAATTAATTTTAAAATATTCTATATTCAATTATCTATCCAATGCAATTTATTTCATATTTTTTTATTTTTCTAGGCTTAGATATGAATTTTAGAAGTTTTCATAATTAATTAGAATATTTGAATACCCTAATTAAGTATTTAACCCCATTGGCGCTACGTGGGTCATTGACGTGGCATGCACTTTCCACATGGTGCAATGAAATTGGCTCTTTAACCTGCCACATCGTAGCGTCGCGTTAGCGGCGGTGCTACGTGCTTTTTTCTCAACCGTCCGATCAACGGCTGAGATTAAAGTAGTGAATCAGAGTGGTAAATCATGGGATGCTGCGTGTTTTAATCTCGGTTGTCCATCCAAAATGTTCGGATGGACGGCCAAAGATTCATCCATGCAATTCTCTACGGGAAAGGAGATTCTTCCATGTTCTAGGCCATGATTTGAGCTCTATTGAGCTCGAATTGGGCTAAAATTTAGCCCATACCTTCATCATTCATTGTAGATCATATCTAATGGCTAAAATCCCATGGGATTAAACTTTCTTTCACAAAGCTCCACACTATGGCTAAATTAAGCTCAACAAAATGGTTTACCTCGCCGGAGGTGATCACCAGCACTTGATTCCCTTAGAGAAGCTTCGTCTAGTTGTGATGAATCTTTGCTGAGAGTTTGAGCTCTTGAGATTTGGTGGTTGCTTTTGAGCTCGATCTTGATCAAGATGAATCCCCCCTTGCCTTAAGAACTTAGGAAAGAGCTTGGGTGAGTTCGATTGAGCTAACTGATGGAGCTTACAAAAGGAATTGCACTGGTTTTGATTGTAGAGCAAGTTGGGTTTTAGGTGGAGCTCCCCTATTTTTTATCTCTGAAAATTGAGAAATGGGAATTTGATTTCACTCTAGGAAGCTTGGGGAGGCTGAGGAATGGCTTCTTTGACTTCCCTGGGTTCAATCGAATTGAGGAATGTTTGATTGAATTCAAATTAGGGGAAGTATATCTCCCCCTTTGGCAATCAAATGGTCAAGCAATGCCTTACCATTTTGATCCAATTGACCACAAGGAGTGGGTTTGTTAGGCCATTTAGGATGTCCTTGAATTCAATTTTGGCCAGGGAGTGGAATGGTGAACTTCCCATGTGCTCGAATTGAGTGTGAGGAGGATTCTATGTGCTCCATTTCAAGGCAAGTGGTCAGTTTGGCCATTAGGCTAGATTGGGTTGACCCAAACCCATTGGGTTAGGTGCACCACACTCTCTAGTGTTCACTTAATCACTAAGAGAGTGCTAAGTAGGAATGGAGAGGATTTGACCAAATTCTAAGTGGATTTCGTCAAAATTTATCCTATGGCCTAGGGTTAAAATGGTCATTTGACCTTGATTTTAGTTTGGGTATGTTTGATATGATGATCAAATAGGTTTGGCCAAGTTTCATAGAATTTGGAGTTGGTTTGATGTGATTTGGCTCATGTTGACCCATTTAGGTCAATATAGGTCAACTTGGGTCAAATTAGGTCAAACCAAGGGCTATCTTAAGTCATATGACCATTTAAAATATTTGGGTGGCTTTGGTTTGATTCGATTTGGTTTGATTTGATTTGGTTTAGGTTTGAATTTGGTTCATTTGATTTTATTTAGGTCAAATGGGTCAAGTTGACCAATTTGACCCATTTAACCTATTTGGTCATGGGTTGGTTTAGGTTTAGTTGGTCATATGAAGTGGATTGGTATCTTTGTTCCAATCAATTTTGGTTAAGTTTGAATTTAGCTTAATTTGACCCTTTAGGTAAAGTTGGGTTCATGGTCAATTTGGCTAGATTGGGTCTAGTTGGTCAATTGAGGCTTTGGTCAAGTTCAACAATCATTTTGTAATGAACTTGACCCATTGGTTTCAATCAATTTGGCTTAGATCAAGTTTTAACATATTTTAATTTTTTAGGTCAAGTTGGGTCAACTTAGGTCAAGTGGCCAATTGGGCTAGGTTAGGCTCCAATGTTGACTTGGTCAAGTTCAAACATTGGTCATGAATGAACTTAGATCAATGGTTTCAAACAATTTAGCCTATGGTGGATTTTGGCTATGTTGGATTTCATTTTGGCTAAGTGTTGACTTGGTCAACCCTTAGGTTTGACTTGGTTTGACCCAATTTGAGTGATTGACCATCTCATGATGATTGTTGATCATGATGAGAGGTTTAGATGGGCTTAGTTCAATCCAATTTGGTTAGGATTAGAATTTTGCTCATAAGGATACTTTAGGTCACTTTGGGTCAAGTGAGCCTAAGTGGGTCAAATGGCTTGGTCAAAGCTTTATTTGAATTTGATTGAACTCACATATGAACTTATGATAGAAATATAAATTCATTTGCAAGTGGTTTGAAGTCAAATGAGTTTTAGTTTATTTAATAATTTTAAGTTCAAAGGGTGAACATGAGTTTGACTTGGATATGATTTTTGAAGTTTGTGTTTATATTTGGATTCATGATTGAAAGATTGATTGAATCATGAAGAAAAATCAAGAGTTTAGCTTGATTTGAAGTTGATTTGGCTAAGTTCAAGAATTTGACTTGAAAGGCTTAGGTTGTATTTTGATTGAATTTAGGTTTGATTTTTGGAGTTAGTTTTGGTTGTTTGAATTTATATTTCAATTATATATGTGAATATAAATGAGAATATAAATGGGTTATGAGAAAATTTCAAGGATTTGAAGTGGTTTGAACTTGATTTAGGCTAAGTCCTTAAGAGAGAAATAAAGTGACTTAAGAAAGATTTGTGAATTTGGATTTGACTTTTGGTTTAGTTTGATTGATTTTAATTTATATTTCATTTATACATGTGAATATAAATGAGTTGTGAGAAAATTTTATGAGTTTGAATTGATTTGAAGATGATTTAGGCTAAGTCCTTAAGAGGGAAATATGGACTTAGGAAAGATTGAATTGAACTTGAATTTTAGATTTAGTTTAATTTATTTGAATTTATATTTCATTTATATATGTGAATATAAATAAGAATATAAATGAGTTATAAGAAAAGTTCATGAATTTGAATTGATTTATATTTGATTTAGGCTAAGTCCATGAAAGGAAATCAAAGGACATAGGCAAGATTTGGAATTTGGAATTTGGAATTTGAATTTTGGATTTTGTTTGATTGATTTGAGTTTATAATTTATTTATATATGTAAATATTAAAAAAAAAATGAGTTGTGAGAAAATTTTATGAGTTTGAATTGATTTGAAGATGATTTACGCTAAGTCCTTAAGAGGGAATTAAGGACTTAAGAAATATTTTGAACTTGGAATTTCAATCATAAACTTCAATCATAGATTTCAATCATGGGTTTTAATCATGTGACATTAATTTGAGTTTGTAGAAAATAAATTAAGTTGGAATTGACTTAGGTTTGATTTTGATTTGATTTGGAGTTTGACTTGAAGGAAGGAAGTGAGGAATGTCGTTCAAGCTGTAGGGCAGGCAAATTTTCCTAACACCCCTAAGGCATGACCTATTCATATGGCTAACTCATCTAAGTCTCTAGGGTTAGTTTGAGTGTCCACCTAAGCACTAGATGTGTCTTAAGACTAGGGATTTCTTAATGTCTAAGAGGAGTCATATGTCTAAGATGGAGGGGTTGAGAGCTCATCATAAAAATGAGGTCAACACCCCTCTCCCACATGTGAGTTATATTTTGATTTTCTTAATTGTACTTAGGCTCTTGAACACCTAAGAATCTACCCAAGATAGATTAATTGAGTTCTGAAAAGTTTTAGAATTTAATGAAATTAATTAAGTGAGTAATTAGTGAATTAACCCTTAATTAAGGTTGGATTAAGGAAGAAAGGTGGTTTAAGGAATATCCCAAAATTATTCCCTAAATCTCATATTCACTTAATAAAAACTTAATTGACTTAATCAGAGGGCTAAACCACTAATTATACCCTTAATTAAGCTTAATTATATTAAGCTAGTGATTAAGGAATAGACTAGCAATTCCTCTAATTAAAACACTGATAAATCCCAAGAAAATTAAGGGAGGTAGAAGTCATCCACTAATTATGCACAAGAAGTTTAGGATTAATCAGAAGGGTAATTAGAGGGTAATTAATAAAATAACATTCCTAATAAATCTTAAATCTAGATAAAAGTATTATTCAAATCTATTGAAATCATTTTTAGAATATTCTATGTTCAATTATCTATCCAATGCAATTTATTTCATATTTTTCTGATTTTTCTAGGCTTAAATATGAATTTAGGAACTTTCCATGATTAATTAGGTGATTTAATAGCCTAATTAAATGTTTAATCCCGTCAGCACCACGTGGACCGCTGACACGGCATGCACTTTCCACGTGACAGGATGGGATTCAATATAAAGTTATCACATCGTAGCACCGCATCAGCGATGGTGCTATGCGCTTTCTCCTCACCCGTCCGATCAAGGATCGGATGGCTACGATTAAAGTCACGAATCTTAGGGATTAAAACATGGATCTACAAGTCTTTGATCACGGCCACCCATCCAAAACGTGTGGATGGATGGCCCATGATCCTTCCCTATTCCTCTCTGTGATGAATGGACTCCGTCCATCTTCTAGGAGATGATCCAAGCTCGATTGAGCTTGGATTGGATTGAAACTCGACCCACACCATCTAAAGGGAAAGAGGATCACATCTAGTGGCTAGAATCTCATGGGGTGATAATCCACTTCACAAAAGACCAAACCATATTGAAATTATGCTCAGTTTAATGGCATCCTCGTCGGAGGTGATCACCGACGCTCGCTTCCCTTGAAGAAGCTTCGTCTAATAGAGATGAAGCTTTATTGAGAGTTTGAGGTCTTGAGATTGGGTGGAACCTCCTATGGGTCAAGTCCACCTCCACTTAAGCTCGATCTTGATCAATAATGGTCTTCTCTTACCTTTGGAACTTAGAAAAGAGCTTAGGCTAGTTTCATCGAGCTCCCTGATGGAGCCTGCAAAGGGAATTAGGTTGATATTGAGTATAGGCTAAGTTGGATTTTCAGTGGAGCTCCCCTATTTTCAAGCTATGAAAACTGAGAAAATGTAAAATGGGAATTGCTTGAGAGAGCATAGGGAGGCTGGGAAATGACTTCTCTAGCTTCCTCTTGCTCAATCGAATTAGGGATCATTGGAATGAAATCAAATTAGGGGGAGTATATCTTCCCCTTGAAGGATTGGATGGCCATGAAAGAGCTTACCGGTTTGATCCAATTGAGCTTATGCAATGGGTTTGTTAGGCTGTTAGAGGTGTCCATGAATTTGATTTTGGCCAGAGGATGAGTGGGCGAGGTGGCCATGTGCTCAAACAAGGTGGAGGGAGGATTCCATGTGGCCATTTTCAAAGGAGGTGGTCAATTTTGGTTTTGGGTTGGGTTTGGCTGCCCCAAACCCATTGGGTCATGTGTACCATGTCCATTAGTGATCATTTGGTCCACTAAGAGGAAGTCAAGTGTCCATGGAAAGAAATTAATCAAATTTCAAGTGGTTTTAATTTTGGGTTACCCTATGGCCTAGAGGTAAAATGGTCATTTGACCTTGATTTCTATTTGGGCGTGTTTGGTATGATTGAAAAATGGGTTGGGCCAAGTTTCAATGAATTTGGAGTTGGTTTGATATGATTTGGCCCATGTTGAGCCATTTAGGTCAAAATGGGTCAACTTGGGTCAAGTTGACCAATTGGTCAAATTGGGTCAAACTAAGGGTTGGGTCAAGTTCATATGACCATTTGAAATACTTTGGTGGCTTTGGCTTGATTCAATTTGGTTTATGTTTGAATTTGGTTCAATTGAGTTCATTTAGGACAAATGGGTCAAGTTGACCAAATTGACCCATTTGACCTAATTGGGTTAGGTCATGGGTTGGTTCATGTTTGGTCGGTCATATGAAATGGATTGGTATCTTTGTTTCCAATCAATTTAGTTTATATTTGAGTTTGGCTCACTTTGACCTTTTAGGTCAAGTTGGGTTCATGGTCAATTGGGCTAGATTGGGTATAGTTGGCCAATTAAGGCTTTGGCCAAGTTCAATAAGTGATTTGGGATGGACTTGACCCATTGGTTTCAATCAATCTGGCCTAGATCAAGTTTTATTATTTGACTTTTAGTCAAGTTAAATAACTTGGGTCAAGTGGCCAATTGGGCTAGATTAGGCTTAAATGTTGACTTGGTCAAGTTCAAACAATGGTCATGAATGAACTTAGATCAATGGTTTCAATGAATTTGGCCTGTGGTAGATTTTGGCTACGTTGGGTTTCATTTTGGCTAAGTATTGACTTGGTCAACCCTTAGGTTTGACTTGGTTTGACCCAATTTGAGTTATTGATCATCTCATGATGATTGTTGATCATGATGAGAGATTTATATGGGCTAAGTTCAATCCAATTTGGTTAGGATTAGAATTTGGCTCATAAGGGGTACTTTAGGTCACTTTGGGTCAAATGGCTTGGTCAAAACTTGATTTGAGTTTGATTGAACTCACATATGGACTTATGATTGAAATATAAATCCATTTGCAAAGAGAATTGAAGTCAAATGGGTTTTGATTCATTTGACAATTTCAAGTTCAAAGGGTGAACATGAGTTTGAGTTGAGTTCAATTTTTGAATTGAGTTTTGATTTGATGATTGAAGTTTATGTTTATATTTGGATTCATGATTGAAGGATTGATTGAATCATGAAGAAAAATCAAGAGTTTGGCTTGATTTGAAATTGATTTGACTAAGTTCAAGATTTTGACTTGAAAGGCTTAGGTTGAATTTTGATTGAATTTGTGTTTGATTTTTAAAGTCAGTTTTGGTTGTTTGAATTTATATTTCATTTATATATGTGAATATAAATTAGAATATAAATGGGTTATGAGAAAATTTCAAGGATTTGAAGTGATTTGAACTTGATTTAGGTTAAGTCCTTTAAGAAGGAAATAAAGGACTTACGAGAGATTTTGAGAATTTGGATTTGATTTTGGAATTTGGTTTGATTGATTTGAATTTATATTTCATTTATATGTGTGAATATAAATGAGAATATAAATGGAGAGGGAATCAAAGGACTTAAGAAATATTTCAAACTTGGAATTTCAATCATGGGTTTCAATCATGGGTTTCGATCATGTAGAATTGATTTGAGTTTAGAGGAAATCAATCAGGTTGGAATTGATTTTAAGTTTGATATTGATTTGATTTGGAGTTTGACTTGAAGGAAGGAAGTGAGGAATGTGGTTCAAGCTATAAGGTAGGTAAATTTTCCTAACACTCTTAAAGCATGACCTATTCCTATGGCTAACTCTTCTAAGTCTCTAGGGTTAGGTTGAGTTTTCACCTAATCACTAGATTTATCTTAAGACTAAGGATCTCTTAAATTCTAAGAGGATTCATATGTCTAAGATGGAGAGGTTGAGAGCTCATCTTAAAAATGAGGTCAACAAACCCTGGTCGTCTGATCCTTGATCGAACGGCCCAGGGGAAAGCGTGTTACACCGCCAGCTGATGTGTTGCATGATATGACAACTTAAATAATCAATCCCATCATGACATGTGGAAAGCACGCTGCGTTAGCAGTCCATGTGGCGCTGATGGGATTAGTTAATTAATTAGGATATTTTAATTATCCTTTAATCATAGAAACTTCATAAAATCATAATTAAATGTAGAAAATCCAAAAATATATAAATGAGGCTCATTTTAAAGATATTTCAGAGGGGAATCCATAAAAATTATTTCTAATTGATTTTTAATAGTGAATTTTTCTTAATTAGGGTTTAATTAAAAATTGAAGTGCATTAATTACTCTCTAATTACTTCATTAATTAATTCCAAAATTCTCAGACATGTTTATGGGGATGACTTTTGCCTCCCCCAATTTTCTTTAAATTTATTAATGAGTTAATTAAAGAAATTAATTAATGAATCTCTAATCACCCCTTAAAATAATTAAGAGTAATTAATCATATGAACATTGATTTAATCTCTTAATTGAGATAATTAAATATTATTTAAGTAAGGGGAGGTTTATGGAATTAGTTTGGGATATTTTTCCTAAGTTATTCCCTAAACCCCTTTTCTTCCTTAATCCAAACATAATTAAGTATTAATCCACTAATGATATACTTAATTAATCTAATCAAACTTTCAAAATCAATTTGGAATTAATCAATCTCTTGCTAGGTAGATCATTAGGTGTTCAAAAGCCTACGGTAAGTTTAAGGAAATTATATCCAACTCACATGTGTGAGAAGGTTATGAAAGTACTTAATGAAAATCCTTTAACTTAATTAATCAATAATTTTGAGCCAATTATATTAGGCCCCTTTATTTCTTAGGTTCATTCTTGATTTAAATTTCATGTGGTTGCATATCATATGTTGGCTCATAATTGTTTGGTTAGCTATGTTGAAGTGGTGTAGGTAGGGGTGTGCATTATTTGGATTTAACCAAAAAACTAAACCGAACAAAAGTTTTTGAGTAATTTGGTTCAATTTTGAACTTAATAATTTGGATTTTGGTTTTAATTAATGAAAACTTTGGTTTTTGGTTTTTGGATCGCTTTGTTAAATAAAATTTTGGATGGAACCAAATAAACCAAAGTAATTATATGATATATGGTATTATTAATTTATATATTATAGGCTTATAGTAAGAATTATAAATATAAACTACTATTGTTTGTTCATTATATAATAAAATATTATGCAAATAATTTTTATATGTAGCGAACTTCGGTTTATCCAAAACCAAACCAAAATAATCGAACCAAATTATTATTCAGTTTGTTTAGTTTTATATTTTATTTGGTCGGTTTGGTTCAATATTTTTAGGAATCCAAAACCAATTGGTTTTAAAAATTTATCATCCAAATCAACCAAACACACACCCCTAGGTGTAGGTAAGGGGTAATTAATGGATTTAATTCACACCTTAACCTAAACAAAATATAAAATAAAATATAATTATTCTAAAATTAAACTAAATCAATTCACACATGAGGGAAATGGGTTAGGATCAACAAACTCTTTTCACATTTTTTAAGTCAAATCAAATTCAAACATACAAAAATCTCTTTAAAGAATTTTGATTCACTTTGAATAATCTTATCTTATAGGATTGTCCTTAGGAATTAATTAGGGTGAATGAAGTCATATGCTTACATCACTTTATTTCTTTCCAAGCATGTTAAATATTGTTTGCCATATGAAATCATACATTCATCTCTTTTGAAAAATCAATTAAAAGAAATGTTTTCTTTATGCAAATTGCATGTTTTGGCTAAAGTAAGAATATGAGTGGCTATTATCACTATTAAACCAAAAAGTATTTTCAAAACTTATAAATCAAAGATCATAAATGAAGGTATGCTACTTATAAGTAATTATAAGCTTGCATGTGATTATAGCATAAGATGTGATATGTGATTTTCTTCTCTTCTCTTAACATGGATTTGAATAGGATTTGCAAAGTGTATAGTTCATTTCAAAAGAATATAGCACTTGCTTAAATCTATTCCTATACACTTCCATGTTATGACTTAGGAAGGATCCTCACATTGCACATGTAAATTATACAACCCAAAATAAATAAAAATCTTTTGCATGATTCTTTATTCATTTGCTTCTTTTTTTGTACATGCACACATATTTAAGAAAAGTGGTATATTAGTCTGGACATCTCTGGGTTGTGAGGCTTTAAGTAGCCCAAAGTAGGTCTTGTACCTTACACCTCTAGTATAGAAAATAATAGCGTCGTACTCACTTATGTATTTTATATATGTAGATGTGCATTTTATTAATGGGTAAAAGAGTCTGTCTTTTCTACATAATAAAAATATGCATTCATGGAATAGCCATTTTCTTAAGTAACATCTCTTAGCATTCATCATCAAAGTGTGCAAAAGTTTGCATTGCATGTATAGATATGCATAGGATTTATTTATATGCATGTTATATATATTGGAAAGAAATAAATTATTGTGTGTTATGTGATAACAATTCACCTTAACTAATCCTAAGATTCCTTTCTTATTGAATAGGTTTATTTAGAGCAAATCTAAATTTATGGTTAATTAAAACACATAATAAAACATTCACTAAAGAAGAATCATTAATGAATCAACCTTAGAAATTACTTAAGATAGGGATGAAAGAGAAGTTCTCTTCTCTTTTCTTCTCTTTACAACCTTTAGTAACTAAATGTAGGTCCATTAAAACCAAATCAAATCATCAAATAAAATTGATAAATCAACTAAATCACTTAAAAAGAAATCACCCTCTAAGTTCACACTTAAAAAATTTCAACCTTAATGCCTAGCTAAGACATGCCATACAAGCCTTAAATGGCACACACATTAGGCTAAGTCACCATTTCTGGCTCTATGTTAGGGTGATGCATGGTTTGATGCCGGATTTTATTTTGCAATGTAATATTTTTAGAACTGGATGTTAGGGTGCATGTGCGTAGACTGGATGATAGGACGATCATAGTCTAATCATGTCTTTTGCAGGGGATTCTACTTAAGGGGTGTTGTAATAAAAATATAAATACTTTTATTTTGCGGGTTTCTTATACCTTTAAGCATGATCCAAATTAGAACAGGTGGACCTGGTTACCCATGTGTAGGGTACTAAGTCCAAATTAATCCTATAACTGCTTAGGTTGTGTGGTATGTTTAGCTAATCTCTATTTTATAGGTTTAGTTAAATTTATATTTTCCATTTTGTTGTAATTTTTGTAATGAAGATTTGAAATGAATGTTATGGGGGATTAAGGTGAACATTGATCATAAGATCATGTCTTATGTACCATGTGAAGTCTTGGAGCAAACTATATCCCAAGTCCAAAAGAAGAAAGAAAGAAAGAAAGAAAGAAATGAAGAAATGAAGAATGAAGAATGAAGACCCTCATAACACAAATTCTTTTTAAATTATAATTATTCATTTGTAAACTGGGTTGTATAAGGGTAGAGCTCGGTTACCCTTTTTTTTTAGGTTTGTGTGGTGGTACCCGACCACATTGGCCTCTTACTCTTTTGCACTAGCTTTATAAAATTGTTTGATGTTTGTTTAGCTTGTGCATTAGAAATGGCATGATTTTCCTAGTTCCTTTATTGATTGATAAATTGCCTGGTTGCGATTAGGCTCTTAGGAAAAAATAAATTTTCTGTCCAATTAACCAACTCAAAATTAAAATTAATAACTCATAACATCACCTAAAGCCTAGAACATAAATCAAGATAATAAAAGATTTAGTAACCCCTTAGTTAGATATTGTATGTCTCACATCATGCATAAAAATCATCTTGCTTCACTCTTGCTAATATAGGGCTTCCACCTTTCCCAGAGAAAATGGTTTTACCTTTGAGAGCCATGGTGAAAACACACCTCCTTCTTGTTGATTTTGGCCCATAACCAATTTCTCATGCATTAGGCATATGAAGTCCCATAACCTGTGTCAAATAAATTATCCAAAAATAAAAATAAAACTTAACAAAATTTTTATTAGATTAAGTCATTTATTCATGTCCTTCATGATCTAGTCTCTTAGAGAGTGTGTTTAAGGACTTAGCCTTCTTTCTAAATAAACAATAGCCAGCTATCTTGAAAAGCATAAGACTTGCTTACATGTATTTAAAATTGTAGGAGGAGTTAGTTGGCAGCCACCCCAGGCAATTGTAAGTTCAATAGTCGGGTGTTTTATCCTCTCTTGAAAAGGTAAACCATATACCCATTTTCTCTTTAGATTTAGGTCATGCCTTGGCCCTCGCTAAAGCTTCAAAGATTTGGATATGAGATTGTTATTTTCCTTTGCGGGCTACAAGCATAAATCCTCACCTCTTGGGAATTTCTATGATCTTGTGTTGTGGAATTGTAAGCCCTAGATTTCTAATAAAAATTTAATTCAAATAATTAACTCTCTTCAAATTTCAAAAATATAAAGCCCAACCATAGGATAGTTTGGGATGCTCGCTAGGTTTTCTAGCATCGTGAGCATCCCCTACTTATCTCCATTTGGTTTCGATAATAACTCCATCTTTTTGATTAATCTCACTTGATCTTCTAAAAATAACCAATTTGTTGATAGTCTTATCTTTGAAATCTTTGGAGATAATGATCATTTACCTTAATTGAGAGTATTCTTAAGAAATCTCATTCTTTATGATGTAATTAATTATGGAGGCTTACCTCCATAGGAAACTTAACGAACCTAATTTAAAATAAACCCTGCTTTACTTTTTCATGTAAAGTAGAAAAAAAATCTCTGATACATTTGAAGACCCATTGTCCATAGGAGTCCTTATTAGGTGGTTAGGTCCATTGTAGGATGATGACTTCTGTCTCTCAAGATAGTATATCATTCCTCAATATCACACCCGATCACCCTAATGAGAACATCTGTCGATCTACGTGGTGTCCCAATATTTAAAATAATTTAGTTTTCAAATTCCCCCAAAGAGTTTGAGAAATAAACACCACATGCTCTAAAAGGTTAAACCCTTACTATCTAGCAAAGATGGAAACCCTTCCTTAACAAGAGTGGAATAAGATGATTATGGATGATATTAAACATACAACATCCAGCTAAAGGGTTGCTAAATATTTTATTATCTTGATTTAATGCCTAGGCTTTTATATGAGGTTATGAGTTATTAATTTGGGTAGAAAAATTAATTTTTATCCTAGGAGCCTAATTGCATCTAGGTCATACAACAATCACCAATCATAAACAAACTATGAAAAGGTATGTTTTTTTAATACACAAGCTAAATAAAATATCAAATAATTTTATAAAGCTATCGCCAAAGAATAAAAGGCTGATGCTGTCGGGTACCATCGTACAACCTGAAAAGAGATGTGGGTAGCCGAGCTCTACTCTTATACAACCCAAATTATAAGAAAATAATTACAATTACAAATGATGAATGTTATGGGAGTCTTCATTCTTCTTTCTTCCTTCTTTGTTTCTTCATCTTCAATTTCTTCATTTGATTTGCTCTATTTCTTTCTTCCTTTTGGCTTGATATGGATGTGCTTGCTCCAAAGGCATCACAAAGTACATAATACTTGGTCTGATAATCAATGCTCATCCTAATCTCCCATAATACTTATCATAATCCTAATGCAAATTTACATTAAAAGAAGAAAAGTTAATCTAGCTACACCTGTAAAATAAATATCAGCTAAACATACCATATAACCCTAGTAGTTATATGAAAAATTTGGGATTAGCACCTCGTACATGGTTAACCAAGCCCACCTATCCTAACTTGGATTATGCTTAGGGGCATAAGTAAACTGCACAGCAAAAAGTATTTTTATTTTTATTTAGCGGCCCTTTAAACACAAACCCCTACAGAAAGCATGATTAGGCTAATATCCTACATCATCCGCATACATCACGTCTCAACAATACATTACAAAATAAACATACATCAAACCATACACCACCCTAACATAAAGCTAGAAGTGGTGACTTAGTCTAATGTGTGTGCATTAAAGCTTGTGTGGTATGTCCTAACTAGGTTTTAGAGTCATAATTTGCTAGATGTGAGGAATTTAACTTATAAATGGTTGATTTCTTTTTTAAGTGGTTTACTTGATTTGAAGATTTTACTTAATATTTTCTTTTATTTCATATGGCCTACACTTAACAACTAAATGTTATAAAGAGAAGAAAGAGAGGGAACCTCTCTTTCATCCCTATCTTTAGTCTCTTCTAAAGCAAGTTAATTAATCAATTTTCTTTAGTGAATGGCTTGTTACATGTTTTAATCAATCCTAAATTTAGGTTCACTCTAAATGACCTTATTCAATAAGAAAGGCATCTTAAGATTAAATAGAATGAATTACTATCACATAATACATGTTTATTCATTTCTTTTCATCATGTATATCATGCATATGATTAAATCCAATGCTATACATATAATGTATGTCTTAGCACACTTAAATGATGAATGCAAAGAAGTGTGTTGTGAAATTTAAATATTTCATTTGGTTGAATTATGAATGCTTGTCTTTTTTAATAGAAAGGAGAAATTTTTCATCCATTAGCTAAGTACACATTCATATATATATAAGTTTTAAGTGAGTACGTCGCCATTGCTCTACACCAGGGGCGTAAGATACAAGACCTACTTAGGGCTACTTAAAGCCTCGCAGCCCCAGGATGTCCAGATAAATATACAACTTTTCTTATGTACATATATATGTATAAGCAACTATAAGAATAGGAAAACTCATGCAAAAGTTATATTTGATTTATGATTCTTATTCATTGGACACATCATACAGACATATGTATAAGAGTTTTAAGTGAGTACAGCGTCATTGTTCTACACTAGGGGTGTAAGGTACAAAACCTACTTAGGGCTACCTAAAGCCTCACACACTAAGGTGTCCACTAATATACCACTTTTCTCATGTGAATGCAAAAAGAACCAAGAACGAGAAGTCATGCAAGAAGTCATATTTGATTTGATTATATGATTTACATATGTGATATAAAATTCTTCATAAGTCTTAGCATAGGAGTAAATTTAGACAAATGTTGTGTTCTTTTCAAATGAACTATACATTTATAAATCCCATGCAAATCCATATAAGATAAGGAAAGAGAGTTTTATATTGCATATCTGATATTATCAACACATGCAAACTTATAGATATTTATAATTAACATCACTCCATATATTATAATTTATTTAAGGGCTTTTGAAGATAACATTTGATTTAATAGTAATAATAGCCACATTTATTTTAAATTTAAATCAACACATGCAATTTGACATAAAAGAAACCATTTCATTTAGTTAATTTTAAAAGATATGAATGCATGATTACACATGGCAAGCAACATTTAATATGATTGGAAAGAAATAGAGGAACATGAGCACATAATCTCATTCATTCCAATTAATTACTAAGGACAATAATACTAAATAAGACTATTTAAAATAAACCAAAGTTCTTTAATGACATTTTTAATTTTGAGTTTGATTTGATTTAAGAAATGAAAGAGATTTGCTAATCCTAATCTCATTCTCTATGTATGAGTTAATTTGGTTTAATGAATAAGTAATTAACTTGATTTTATAGTTTAATTAGATTAAAATATGGATTAAGCCAATTAATTAATCCTTACCTACATCACCTTAAGCTAATTAGCTAATTAATAATGAGCCAATATGATATGCAATCACATGAAAAGTAAATTCCCAATGCTCCTAAGAAATAGAAAGGGTCTAATGCAATTGACTCAAGATTAGTAGTTAATTAAGCTTAAGTGATCTCACTTAACTACTTTTTATGATTTTCTCACACATGTGAGCTAACCATAATTTTATTATCTCTCACTTTAGGTTAAACCAAAGAGCTTTTTAAAGGTTTCTTGGTATGAAGTGAACTTTTGATTGAGTTAGTCAAGCTTATTAATTAATTGATTGAATTTTTTGATTATATTTTGATTAGAATAATAAAATTAACTTAAGGAAAGGGATCAAGGATAAGGCCTCAATCCTAACTCCTAACTCATTTCAAACACTCAATTAGGCTCTGATTTTTATCTTGGAGATTAATTAATTAATTAAGTAATTAATTACCTCATTAATCATTAACTAATCAAATTCCAAAAAGTGAAGAAAACTTAGGAAATGAATTAGAAAAAGTATCCCAATCATATTCCCTAAGCTTCTTTACTGTTCAACAGAGGTAATTAGGCTTAAATAATTAATTAAATCACTGTTCATTCACTAATTATCACTAATTAAATTAAGAAAGTGATTAAGGCTCAATCAATTGATTTGTTTAACTAAGCAACCAATAAAATCCCAAAAAAATGGGGGAGGCAGAGGTCATCCCCCCAAACATCCACAAAAAGTTGGAGATCAATTGGGTGATTAATAAAAATAATAATTATGCTAATTAGATTTCTAATTATGCCTTAATTGAGACAAAATCACTGTTCAAAATTAATTAATAATATTTTTCTAGATTCTACTCTAAAATATCTTTAAAATGAGCCCAAGTTTGTTTGTTTTTTTTGGATTTTTTTAGGATTAGTTATGATTTTTAGAACTTTCAGGTTTAAAATAGATTAATTAACCCTAATTAAAGCACCCGTCAAAGTGTGGCGGTACGACGCTTTCCATGTGGCGCGATGGGAGTGGCTACTTAAGTTGATACATCCGAAGGCTGACTTGGATGGCGGCGGATGTGGTTTCTCCATGGACCATCCAATTTAAGATCGAACGGACGTGATTCGTTCCACAGTTTAGAGGAGAAATAAAAGGATCTAACTCGTGATCATATCAAGACTGTCCATCCCGATCACACGGAATGGACGGTCCGTGATCTGTCTCCTCCCAAGCAGTGAGCGACAGATATCGTCCCTCAATTTTCACTTGATCCGAGCTCACTCTAACTCGGATGGAGATGAAAATTATCCCACACCTTCAGGAAAGCAAAACAAAAAAATCTAACGGTGGAAATCACATGACATAGAACTTCATTTCACAAAAGACCAACTTATTTTCATTCAAGGATCAATTTTAATGGCATACTTCACTGGAGTTTGTGACCAACTATTCCAATGATTGAGGAAGCTTCATTTGATAAAAATGAAGCCTTGTTGAGCTGCACTAACCTTGATTTGGTGTAGTTTACTATAAAGACCAATCCACGCCTCGTAGGCAATCGGTCCTGATAGAACTACACCCTCCGGCCATCGAGAAACTTGGGAAACAATTTATTTCAGCTCATCTAGGTCCAAGGATGGTGTGTGCAAAATTAATTACACATTGGTGGAGGTTTGAGCAAATGGAAATCGAATTGAGGCTCCCCTATTTCGATTTCACGTAAAATTGAGAATGGGGATTTTGGGGAGCTCGCAAAGCCTTGGAAATTACTCTGGGATCTCTTTCCTTGGTTGTTAAGGTTGAATTGAGTGTGTCTACTTGAGTTTGAGTGAGAATGAGGGGGGTATACCCCTCATTTCTTGGATGAGACGGCTATGGCTAGTTTGTCTTTTTCTTGACCATTTGGTCATTTCAGAGGGTTGTGGAGTTCCTTGGGTGGATGATGTGGCTCAGTTTGGTTGGGTAAGGGTATGGAGGTGGCTGCCGAGGGAGGTAGTTGATGTCATTGGTAGTTTGGAATGCTCCAATGGGAATGGAAAGGTAATTTCACCTCCCTGTAAGTCATGGCTGACCCAACCACCTTTGGATTAGGTTAGTCATGGTCCTTAGTGTCTAAGTGGACCTATGAATGGGTGTCAAGTGGCCAAGGGGAGGAAATGACCAAATATGCATGTGTCTCATCTCATTAGATGCCCTAATGGCAAAGTGGTTATTTGGCTATGGGTTTGATTTGGGCAGATTTGAAATGGGTCGAAAGTGAGTTAGGCCAAATTTTAAGTAGTTTGGAGTTTATTTGATTTGATTTGGCTTAATTTGACCTCTTTAGGTTAAATTAGGTTAGGTTGTGTCAAGTTGACTAATTGTTCAAATTGGGTAAAACCAAGAGTTGGGTCAAGTTCACATGACCAATTGGAGTGTATTGGTGTCATTAGTTTGATTCAATTTGCTTTGGATTTGATTATGGCGCATTTGGGTTCATATAAGTCAAATGGGTCAAGTTGACCAATTTGACCAATTTGACTAAATTGGGTTCGGTTAGGTGTTGAGTCAAGTTTAATTGGCTAATTGAAAATGATTATAGGTTTTGGTTTGGTTTAATTTAAATTTAATTTAGATTTTGGCCAATTTGACCAATTTGACCTTTTAGGTCAATTTGGCTATGCTGGGTCAAGTTGACCAATTGGTCAACTTGGGCTCAATTTTGGCTTTAGTCAAGTTCAATAAGTGATTTGGAATGAACTTGAGCCATTGGTTGCAATCAATTTAAATTAGATTATGATTTGACCTATTTTGGCTTTCTAAGCCAATTTGGGTCAACTTGGGTCAAATGACCAATTAGGCCTGGTTTGGCTCAAGTGAGGGTTTGGTCATGTTCAATCATTGATTATGAGTAGGTTTGAATTTATGGTTTTCAATCAATGTAGCATATGGTGGATTTTGGCTAGTTTGGGTTTCATTTGGGCTAAATGTTGACTTGGTCAAAGGTCATGTTTAACTTGGTTTTACCCAATTTAAGGTAATTGATCACTTTAAGGTGGTTACTGATTACGTTGTGAGGTTTAGAAGGGCTTAATTCAATCCAATTTATGTTGGATTAGAACTTGGCTTAAAAAGGTTCCTTTAGGCCACTTTGGGTCAAGTGAGCTTAAATAGGTTAATTGGCTTGATCATGGCTTGATTCAAGTTTAGTTGAACTCACACATGAGGTTATGATTGAAATATAAATCCAATTGCAAGTGGTTTGGAGTCAAATGGGTTTTGGTTCATATGATAATTTCAAGCCAAAAGGGTCAACATGGACTTGACTTGGGTTGACTTGGGTTTGGTTTGATAATTGTGGTTTATGTTGATATTTAGGTCAATGATTGTAAGAATTATTGAATCATTAAGAAATCCATTAGTTTTTAATTTATTTGGGTATCATTTAGCCAAGTCCAAGAATTTGGCTAAAAGGGCTAAAATTGAGAATTTGAATTGATTTGGGTTTGGTTTTGGCCATTTGAACTTTTATTTCATTTATATTTGTGAATATAAATGAAGATATAAATGTTTCATGAGAAAATCACTTGAGTTTGATGTGATTTGATTTGATTAAGTTTATGGAGGTGGGTCCATAAAGCTTAAGAAGGGTCTTGATTTAGTTTGATTTGGAGGGTTTGAACTTGGACTTCATTTATATTTATAAATATAAATGAAGGAATGATTCATTTATGAAAAAATCAACCAAATTTTGGTTGGTTAAGCATATGAAGTGGTTCATATGGCTTAAGAAGGGATTTTGGAATTTGAATTTGATTATGGGTTTCAATTACTTGGAGTTTGGAATTAATTTATGATTTGGAATTTGGATTTGATTTTGAATTTAATATTTGAGAAAATTAATTGAATTAGGGTTGATTTGAATTTGCTTAAGGCTAAGTCCATACGATAAAATCAAAAGGCTTATGAAGGGATTTGGAGTTTGAATTTAGTCATTGGTTTCAATCATTTGATAGTTGGATTTGATTTTGGAATTTGGATTTAAATTTGAGGTTTGGTTTAGAAGAAGGAAGCAAGGATTGGGTTTAGACTATAGAGTAGGCAAGTCCTCCTAAATCTCTAAGGCACAACCTATTCCTATGGCTAACTCTTCTAAGTCTCTAGGGTTAGGTTAAGTGTTCACCTAATCACTAGAAGTGTCCTAAGACTAAGGAACTCTTAGTGTATATAAGAGTCCTAAATCTATGATGAGAAAGTTGAGAGCTCACTCCAAAAGTGAGGTCAACACCACCCGACATAATTAAATTTCTTCATACTTAGAAAATCTTAACTCTAAAGCCTGGTGAGGGCATACCACACAAGCCTTAACATACACATTAGATTAAGTCACCACTATAACTTTATGTTAGGGTGGTGCATGGTCTGATGTATGTTTATTTTATGATGTATTATTGTAGATTAGATGTTATGGTGTATGCTTCGTAGACTGGATGTTAGGCCGTGATTAGCCTAATTATATCTTCTACAAGAGATTTTGCTTAAAGGGCGCTTAAAATAAATATAAATGCTCTCTTTTGCAGGTTGCTTAACCCCTAAGCATAATCTACATTAGGACAGGTGGACTTGGTTACCCATATGTAGGGTGTTATATAATTGCTTGGGTTGTATGGTGTGTTTAGCTAACACTTATTTTACAGGTGTAGTTAGATTTACCTTTCATATTTTTGATGTAATCTAGCATTAAAAATTTCTAAAATTACTCATAATCTTATTTAAAGCCTGGATATTAAATCAAGATAATTAAAATATTTAGCAACCCCTTAGCTAAATGTTGTGAGACACTATAGCACCCAAGAGGGGGGGGGGGGTGAATTGAGTAATATTAAAATTTTCAAAACTTAAATTTTAAGTTTTAAATAGAAAATTAGATTTTGATTTTATAATGATAAGATATAATTCTAAATGCAGAAAAATAAAATACAATAAAGTAAATAGAGACAAGAGGCACACGATTTTTTGGTTCTACAAAACCCTACGTCCGCTACCCCGGCTAGGAATCCACTAAATGAAAAATGGTTTACAAAAAGTACTCTCCTATAACGGGGCTAGTACAACCCCTACACAACAAATGTACTCTCCTACAAAGGGCGAGTACAACCCCAAAATAAATTTTACAACAAAAAAAATACAAAATAATAAATTTTGATAAAGTAAATCTCTCACAAATATACCAAGCAATCAAATTCACAAAGTGATCTCACAACTTATAAATGATCACTTTACAACTTAAAAAATTTGGCAAGGCAAAATGCTCACTTAATAAAATAAATATCTTAAAGTGATCTTACTAGATGTTTATGTTATTATAATTTGTAGAATAATACAAAATGATTTCAAAATAAATTCACAATATTCTTTTCATAATAAAATAAATTTCAGCAAGAGTAATTTATTTTAACCAAAAAAAATTCTTTCAATTAATGCTAATGATCACAAAATAAAAAATAAGTATATGATAGATCTAAGTTGGTTAGTAAGCTTTCAATTAAAGAGAGATCTAGCAAATATGAAAATAATTTCAGCACAATAATTTATTTTAAAATTCTTAAAATATACTTCTAAAATAGATCTAAGAATAAATGATCTTTCAAAATAAGACCAAAGAAGAAATATTTCAAGAAACCAAAAGAAATTTGTAGGAAGCTAAAAATTTCAGCAAGTTGAAATAGATCCTACAAATTATCACAAGAGTTTTGCACCAAAAAAAATGATTGAGAAACTTTGATGTGAAAACCAATGTTCAAAGACTAATCCACCAAAAAGTATAAATTAGAATGAAGAAATAGATGGTGAAAATAGCATGAACAACTAAGAAGTATTAAGATCAAGAAAACAAACTCAAGTAATTTAAAATGGCTTGCCGTTGAAGATGTTGAAGCTTCCAAACCAAGGATTTGATCTTGCAATATTTGGAGAACACTTGGAAGGAACATTTAAGAGATTTTCTCTTAGATTTGCTGGAGAGATTTTGAATTTTGAATGAGGGATGCTTTCATGAAGAGAATGAGGGATATTTATAGCAAGAAGGTCTTTTAAAAAATTATTTCAAAGAAATATATTATACAAACCTCATGCTATCATGTGATAATTTAATATTCAATAAAAATATAATTTATATTAAACAAATATTAAATTTAGCAGCAAAATTTGGCTATTCACATGGGAAAGTCAAAAGTAATCAAATGTAGCTCTTAATATATTCAAAGCATGTAGCATGCATCCATTATTAAAATCAGTAATGTTTAAAAAATCATAATAAATTCAATTTTAATGCAAAGTGGATCATGTAACCACTTATTTTAAAGGAAAAAATCCAAGGAATCCGATGGAGATAAAATCAGATATGAATTCTTTGATTAAACAATGACTTTGGCTAAAATACAAAATTTTATATTATTTTGTTAATTTTGACATGTGACATTTAAAATTACGATATAATTTATATATAATCATAAATATGTTAGTTATCTTATAACCAGCAAATTAAATTAAAATACTTAATTATATTAAGTAAATAAAATAATTATACTTAATAGTTTTTATCATTTATTACTTTGACAATTTTAATGCTATGTATGAAACATATAATTGAATGCTAATTAAATAAAGCTTTATATAAATTAACCTCATTAAAATAATATGTTAAGTTGTGAGCAAATTGATTCATGCCAATGACTCATATGAATAGAAATATAACCCAAAATATTGTATCTTGAGCTTCACATTATCCTTTTCATTCTTCTACTCTTGCAATTTCCTCAAACATATTATGAGATGTATTGGATATGTAATTAGCAATTGATATATCTGAAATACATAAAGATATTCATTAGAACATCCAAGCATTTGTTTGTTATCATCAAAATTAATCATTGAGCATGAGGCTAATTAAGCCAATCTCTCCCTTTTTTGATGACAAACTAATGTTGGTATTGATTTTGATGAAGGTGCAAATTGACCTTTCATCATGGTTTTTGAAAAAAATTCTCTTAAAAAAAAATTTATGCATAAGAGATGAATAATGTTGCTCCCCCTAAATATATGCATGAAATAGACTTAATAATAACCAACATTTTACTTAATACTAACCAATATTTTACTCTTCTCCCCCTTTTGACAACATCAAAAAGTGAGAACAAACTACAAACAATTTTAAATATTAGGATCTAACATTCCAAGCATCCATCTTAAAGTACAAAAATGTTCTTCTGGTAAGGGTTTTGTAAAAATATCTGCAATTTGTAAATCGGTGCTAATAAAATTAATATTAACATCACCTTTCAAAACATGATCCCTAATAAAATGATGTCTAATTTCTATATGCTTGGTTCATGAGTCTTTGGATAGGATTTTAGTCAAACTAATAGCACTAGTATTGTCACATTGAATTAGAATATGATCTTGCTTAATACCAAAATCTTCTAATTGTTGCTTTAACCAAAGGACTTGAGCAACACAACTACCAGCAGCTATGTACTCAGCCTCCGCAGTGGATAAAGCTATAGAATTTTGTTTTCTAGATGACCAAGACACAAGCGATGATCCTAAAAAATGACATGTGTCTGATGTACTTTTTCTATCTACTTTGCATCCTGCAAAGTCAATCGAATAAACAACCAAATCACATGATAAAGAATTTTAGGATACCATAAACCTAACCTAGTAGTGCCTATCAAATACCGAAGATACGCTTTTGCTATTAAATGAGATTCTTTTGATTTGGCACAAAACACACAAACAAACAAACATAATAATTCTAGCGAAGATATAAAAGTGAACCTATCATATTCCTATAAAGTTTTTTGATCAAATTTTCCTAATTCATCTAAATCCAATTTTGTAGATGGGCTCATAGGAGTTTTAGTATATTTAAATCTTTTCATGTCAAACCTCTCAATCAATTCATTTGTGTACTTAGTTTGACAGATGAATGTGCCATTTTCTTGTTGCTTTAATTGAAGACCTAAGAAAAAATTAAGTTCTCCCATCATACTCATTTCAAACTCTTTAGACATCAAAGATGAGAACTCATGGCATAAAGATTCATTTGTACTTCCAAATAATATATCATCTGCATACCCTTGTACCATAATCAAATCATCATCTATGTTCTTAAGAAATAAAGTGGTATCTACTCTACCTTTTCTAAATCCATGATCTATCAAAAAGTTACTTAACCTATCATACCAAGCACGAGGAGCCTATTTTAAACCATATAAAGCTTTCTTTAATTTATACACATGATTTGGATAATCAAGGCTTTTCCGTGTGATTGCTCTACAAATACATCTTGGTCAATAAATCCATTTAAAAATGCACTTTTAACATCCATTTGAAAAAGTTTAAAATCTCTAAAATAAGCATAAGCAAGGAGTAACCTTATAGCTTCTAGTCTTGCTACGGGTGCAAAAGATTCTTCAAAATCTATACCTTCAACTTGTGTGTACCCTTGTGCAACTAACATAGCTTTATTTCTAACTATACAACCTAAATCATCTAGCTTAATTCTAAAGACCCATTTTGTTCCAATGACATTTTGATCTTGAGGTCTTGGGACTAATTCCCAAACATCATTTCTTATAAATTGATTCAACTCCTCTTCCATAGCAATAATCCAAAAATTATCATTTAATGCTTCTTCTAAATTTTTAGGTTCAACCTCCGATAAAAATGCTGAATGATCAACAACCTCTCTACTATGTCTTCTGGTCATAACTCCTTTTGAAGGATCTCCTATAATTAGTTCCTTTGGATGATTTTTATTATATTTCCATTCTTTAGGCAATGAATCATCCGCATTATCTTCTAAAGATATTTTCTTAAAATTATCAATCTCTTCATTAATCACTTCATTTCTAATGGGATCAATTAAATTTTCATCAAAAAGTAACATGTTCTTCTACAATCATTTTTTTTTATTGAAAACTCTATAAGCTCTACTAGAAAGAGAGTATTCTAAGAAAATACCATCATCGATTTGCAATCAAACTTACCTAAATGCTCTTTTCCATTATTCAAAATAAAGCATTTACATCCAAATACATGAAAGTGTTCAATCTTAGGCTTCTTTCCAAAAATAATTCATAAGGTGTCTTCTTCAAAATTGGTCTCAAATAGATCCTATTCATCACATAACATATAGTATTTCTTACAAAATATTTTGGTAATTTATACTCATCAAGCATTGATCTACTTAATTCAATTAATATTCTATTTTTTCTCAACTACTCCATTTTGTTGGGGAGTTCTTGCAGAAAAATTATGTCTAATCCCATGTTCATCACAATAATCCTCAAATAATTTATTTTCAAATTCGCCACCATGATCGGTTTGAACCCTATTAATCAAGAGGCCTTGTTCTCTTTGAATATATTTAGAAAACTTTCTAAACTCACCAAAAAATATCATCCTTGTAAGTTACAAACAAAACCCAAGTATATCTAGAGAAATCATCAATAACAAAACCATATTTTTACCACCTAAGCTAGTGGTGCTAATAGGACCAAATAAATCCATGTGCAATAATTCTAGAGGTCTAGAAACAATATTTTTACTTTTAAATGAGCTTCTAGAATGTTTACCATGAATACATGCATCACAAACATAGTTTGAATGAAAATTTAATTTAGGCAAACCAACTACTAAATCAAGTTTAGCAATTTTATTAAGTGTGTGCATGTTATGACATAGTCTCCTATGCCATAACCATATATCATCATGAGTGCTTTTAAAATAAAGTAAGTTTAAATTTACATCATGAAAGCTATCTAAATCAATGACATAAATATTTTTGTATCTTTTCCTACTAGCAAAACATTTTCATTATTTTTATAATGCAATTTGATGCATGGAATACTACATTCAAACCTTTATCACATAATTGACTAATAGAAATTAAATTATGTTTTAATCCTTCTACTAGAAAAACTTTATCTAAAGTGATAGAATTCTTACAAATAGAACCAATGCCAATGATTTTTCCCTTAGCATTATCTCCATATGTAACAAATCCTCCATCACTTGATTCTAAAGTTGTGAATTTATCTTTATCTCCGTCATGTCTTGAACATCCACGTCCAAGTACCACATGCCTTCTTTGATTTTGCTTTGAAGGCATTCCTACAAAATAAACTCACATGTTAACTTTTGGAACCCAAACATGTTTGGGTCCACATTCTAAATTTGAAGTAAGATATTTAGCATGCATGGTTTGTGTAGTACCTTTGGTACCCATACATAAGATGATTGCTTAGTATTTTGTATTTTACGTGCATAGCAATCAAATGAAATATGCCCTTTTTTATTGCAATAGTTGCACCAAATATTAGTGTTTGCATATGATTTAGAATGATAATTATAAGGTATATGAGTGGGATGTGTATGATACAAATAATTTTTATTAAATATTTTTCTTGATGAAGTATTATAATGAACTTGTGAATTTAAACATAATTCTAATCTTGCTTTTAATAAGATATTCTCTCTTTCAAGTTTACCTACAACTAAGGAACAATTTAATAAAGAAGTATTTTTACTTTTAAATTATCACATTCATTTTTTAAATCACAAAATGCATATCTAAATTTTATGTTCTTTTCTAAGGTTTTGTATTTTCTTTTTAATTTTTTATATTCAATAACTAAATCATTAAAAGCATCATCTAATTCATCATAAGATATATCATTACATACCTCTTTAGAATCTAAGTCAGATTCTCTATTTGCCATAAGACATATGTTGACCTCTTCATCCGATGAGCTAGTACTTGATTCATTTGAATCTGGATTGGCCCATTATAAAGCTCTTCTTCTTCTTATGGTACTTTTTCTCCTTCATATTTTTCTTTTGTTTACATCAATTTCTTTTTTCTTTGATTCAACAAGTTCGACAATCACCTCTTATGTGTCCGGGCTTTTCTGATGATAGCAAATGATCCCTTCACTGTAGGAAATTTCTTAGTTTGAAATTTATAATTTTAGATTTTTATACCTTTGATTCTTCTTCCTTAGCAAGTTCCCAAACCTTTTGGAAAGCATGACCACCTCATCACAATCACCATCCGAGCTTGAGGTGTTATGCTCATCACTATCATCAACTTGTAGTGCAATGGCTTTTCCTTTCTCCTTCTCCTTTTTTCGAGTTATCCATCTTATCCCTTTGAGCAATAACTGTTCATGTGCTATCAAAGAACCCAAAAGCGATCAAGTGGATAAGTAGATAATTCTTTACCTTCACTAATAGTTACTTTAGCTTCCCATTCTTTTGGAAGACATCTAAGAATCTTATAAACTAAGTCTTGATTCTATATGTTTTCCAAGAGAATGTAATGTGTTAATTATTTTCATAAATCTAGTATACATATCGAAATAGATTAGAAGGAGACATATGAAATAACTCAAAATCATGAACAAGTTTATTTATGTGAGCATCTCTAACTTCACTAGTTCCTTCATAAGTTATAATAAGTTTATCCCATATTTCTTTTCACTTAACATAGAAATTTTCATGTAATCATCGGGTAATAAAGCACAATGTAAAGTATTACAAGCCCTAGCATTTAATTCATCAAGTTCTCTTTCACTATAGACCATTCCTCAAAAGGTTTTTCTACTTTAATGCCATTTACTTCTCGTGGGTGTATGATATTGATGTGTCAACATATACCATGCATGCATCTTGACCTCTTAAGAATGTACTAATTCTATTTTTCCAATAATCAAATGGTACACTATCTAAAAGTGGAGGTCTATGAGTGAATTGTCCCTCCGGTAATGAACCCTTTGGAAACCTTGTGCCATAGTGAAAAGATTTACTCTTGGATGTTAAGCCAATAAAAGAGCCTAGCTCGATACCAATTATGAGACACTATATCCAAGAGGGGGAATTAGGTAATATTAAAATTTTCAAAACTTAAATTTTAATTTTTAAATTAGATTTTGATTTTATAATGATAAGATATAATTCTAAATGCAGCAAAATAAAAATACAATAAAGTAAATAGAGACAAGAGGCACATGATTTTACGTGGTTCTAAACCCCAAAACCGCCTACGTCCATCACCACCCCGGCTAGGAATCCACTAAATGAAAATGGTTTACAAAAGTACTCTCTATAAGGCAGTACAACCCCCCAACAAAATGTACTCTCCTACAAAGTAGTACAACCCCAAAATAAATTTTACAACAAAAAAAATATAAAATAATAAATTTTGATAAAGTAAATCTCTCACAAATATACCAAGCAATCAAATTCAAAAAGTGATCTCACAACTTATAAACGATCACTTTACAACTTAAAAAAATTTGGCAAAAATGCTCACATAATAAAATAAATATCTTAAAGTGATCTTACTAGGATGTTTATGTTATTATAATTTGTAGAATAATACAAAATGATTTCAATAAATTCACAATATTCTTTTTCATAATAAAATAAATTTCAGCAAGGAGTAATTTATTTTAACCAAAAAGATTCTTTCAATTAATGCTAATGATCACAAAATAAAAAAATAAGTATATGATATATCTAAGTTGGTTAGTAAGCTTTCAATTAAAAAGAGAGATCTAGCAAATATGAAAATAATTTCAGTACAATAATTTATTTTAAAAAGCTTAAAATATACTTCTAAAATAGATCTAAGAATAAATGATCTTTCAAAATAAGACCAAAGAAGAAATATTTCAAGAAACCAAAAGAAATTTATAGGAAGCTAAAAATTTCACAAGTTGAAATAGATCCTACAAATTATCACAAGAGTTTTGCACCAAAAAAATGATTGAGAAACTTTGATGTGAAAACCAATGTTCAAAGACTAATCCACCAAAAGTATAAATTAGAAAGAAGAAATAGATGGTGAAAATAGCATGA
This sequence comes from Cymbidium sinense, assembly GCA_021442155.1. Classification (NCBI taxonomy): domain Eukaryota; kingdom Viridiplantae; phylum Streptophyta; class Magnoliopsida; order Asparagales; family Orchidaceae; genus Cymbidium; species Cymbidium sinense. The sequence continues at coordinate 44,509,996 of CM038227.1, read as the reverse complement.
ACAACTAAGAAGTATTAAGATCAAGAAAATAAGCTCAAGTAATTTAAAAAGGCTTGCTTCGTTGAAGATGTTGAAGCTTCCAAACCAAGGATTTGATCTTGCAATATTTGGAGAATACTTGGAAGGAATATTTAAGAGATTTTCTCTTAGATTTGTTGGAGAGATTTTGAATTTTGAATGAGGGATGCTTTCATGAAGAGAATGAGGGCTATTTATAGGCAAGAAGGTCTTTTAAAAAATTATTTCAAAGAAATATATTATACAAACCTCATGCTATCATGTGATAATTTAATATTCAATAAAAATATAATTTATATTAAACAAATATTAAATTTAGCAGCAAAAATTTGGCTATTCACATGAGAAAGTCAAAAGTAATCAAATTTAGCTCTTAATATATTCAAAGCATGTAGCATGCATCCATTATTAAAATCAGGTAATGTTTAAAAAATCATAATAAATTTAATTTTAATGCAAAGTGGGTCATGTAACCACTTATTTTAAAGGAAAAATCAAGGAATCCGATAGAGATAAAATCAGGTATGAATTCTTTGATTAAACAATGACTTTGGCTAAAATACAAAATTTTATATATTTTGTTAATTTTGACATGTGACATTTAAAAATGATATAATTTATATATAATCATAAATATGTTAGTTATCTTATAACCAGCAAATTAAATTAAAATACTTAATTATATTAAGTAAATAAAATAATTATACTTAATAGTTTTTATCATTTATATATGAAACATATAATTGAATGCTAATTAAATAAAGCTTTATATAAATTAACCTCATTAAAATAATATGTTAAGTTGTGAGCAAATTGATTCATGCCAATGACTCATATGAATAGTCATAAAACCCAAAATATTATATCTTGAGCTTCACATTATCCTTTTTTCATTCTTCTACCGCAATTTTCTCAAACATATTGAGATGTATTGGATATGTAATTAGAATTGATATATCTGAAATACATAAAAATATTCATTAGAACAACCAAGCATTTGTTTGTTATCATCAAAATTAATCAAATTGAGCATGAGGCTAATTAAGCCAACAAATATTGTATGCTTAAAATCATGCATATCATATTATTTCACTCTTGATAAGAGAGGGTTTCCATCCTTGCACGACAGGGGAAGACTTGACCTTTGAGGGTCTCCCTTGTGGTGAAAAATACATCTTTCTATCTAATTTAGCCAATAACATTATTTCATCATATATTTAGGCATATAAAATCCTATGGCATGTATCAAAATAAAAAGTCTAAAATCAAGTAAAATTTGATAAAATTTGTATTAGACTAAGTCATTGTTCATATCACTCATGCTCTAGTCTCTTAGGGAGTAGGTTTAAAAACTTTAGTCTCTTTCTGAAATAATAACAACCTAGCTATATTGCAAAATATATGACTTGACTACATAGTTTTAAAATATGGGAGGAGTTAGTTAGCTGCCACTCTTGGTGGTTATAAGTCCAGCAGTCGGGTGGTTTACTCTCTCTTGTAGAGGTAAACAATATTACATTTTTTATGTTAGATTTAGGACGTGTTTTTGTCCTCGCTAAAGCTCCCTAGATTTAAAATATGAGGTTGTTATTTTTCCTCAGGCTACAAGCATAAATCCTCACCTCTTAGGCATTTTCACAATCTTGTATTATAGAATTATAAGTTCTGACATTTTAATAAATTTCAACGCAAATACATAATTCTCTTCAAATTCAAATATATAAAAGCCCAACCATAAGATAGTTTGAGAAGCTCACTAGTTTCCTAGTATCATGAGCATCCCCTACTCATCTATTTTGGCTTTGATAATAAGTCTCTCCTTTCGACCTATCCCACTTGATTTTCCAAACATAACCAATTTATTGATAGTCCTATCTTTAAATTCTTTGGAGACAATAATTGTCTACTTTAATCGAGAGTATTCCTAAGGAACTCACCTTCTTTAGGATGTAATTAACTACGAGGGCTTGCCCCTATAGGGGACTTTAGAACTCGATTTAAATAAATCCTACTTATTCATCCATGTAAAGTAGAGAAAAAATCTCTGGTATATTCGAATACTCATCATGCCTTATGAGTCCTTATTAGGTGATTAAGCCCATCATAGGAAAGTAATTTCTATCTTTCGAGATAGTGCATTATTCCTTGATATCGTACCTGATCACCTCAATAAGTACACTCTCAGATATGTGTCCCTTATACACACAAGACACAAATCACATCCAAAAATAAACACCACACTAATATTGATAATTTTTTTTAGACAATTGCACACATACATACTATTAAAAACATTGTTATTTACAAAACTTGCAATCCCTTTCCATCAATTCTTTAAATTCTTACCAAAATTTTAAAATTCATAATAAAATCTAACCTATAGTCTTAGCTTTTTTGAATTTTCAAATTATTCGATTGTGCCACTTGTAAATACATGAGTTTTATAGTTAAAAAATATATATCATGAAAGTCAATTTTATAAATATATAAGTTCTAAGTGTTGTTTATATAATCATCCCTTTTTACATTGAATAGATTCTTTCTCTCTTTAGGGTTCCTTAGCAAGTTCCCTAAAAATATTACTTGTATATTCCTTCATATTAACGTTCTTATGGTTAATGTCATTCTATTTTTATATTGTACCATACTCCACTATTCTAATAATGGGTAGCAAATCTTTTTTTAAATTTAGAAAGATTTACACACAAACCACACAATTCTTATGTATTTATATATCCAGAAGTTAAATATTTACTTATCTAATACTTTTCTATGCTTAAAAATGTACATTTTACTTTTTAGAGATGATGATATTTTTGATATGATAGTGAAGATTGAGGTGTTATATATAAAAATTGAAGTTTAGGTATTAGATATATAAATATATAAAAATTGTGTGGTATGTATATAAATCCCCATTTAATTTATTATGTTTCATAGCAACCAAACTTCATATATTTGTATTGAATAATTATTGCATATGTAGATCAATATATATTTCTCATTTTAATGATGATTGTAGACTTTACCTTATCAATTTTTTTATGTTTATTTATAAGAAAATACATGTTGTCCTTCATAAGAAGCTATAGGTATTTTGTATGCACTTTAATGAGTAAAAACCTCGAGTAATTTGTATATCTATAACAATATAACCCGATGGCTAAAATTTAAGAAAAAATAAAAAAAAAGTATGGCAACAATAACTTTAAACAATAGCTTATTTTATAACAGTTAGAATGTATATATATATATATATATATATATATATATATATATATATATATATATAACATTTTACTATATATAAAGATATGCATTTTAGTTAAAAAAAATGATGATAGCGATATTTTGATGTGATATTAAATATTTAAGTATTGTATATGTACAAATATTAAAATTTTTAAGTATTAATCATATAAATATTGATATATCATTGAAAAAAAATCATATTTTCAAGCACGAATCTTGATGTACATGTGGTGGGATTTCTCTTGAAATTAAAATCTTAGTTATTTGAACTCTTTTTGGCTATCATATAGTTAAGCTAATCATCTTAATGAGATAAACTTGATGATGTCAATAAGAACTCGTTTCGAGTCGAGAGGAGCCAAGAATGAATTATAGATGAAAATTTTGAGATATTATTTAGATACCTAAATATCTTTAAAAATATCATATTTATAGTCAAATCAAGTGTTTAGATGAGACGAATCTAATGAGGCATATATCTTTTAATTTTAACTTCATTTGGGTACCTAAATGTCTAAAATATTTTTTATGATTGATGGGATCATTTTGAGCCGTTAGATGGAGGGGTTTGAGTTTTACTTATATTTACAAAGAATATCATTCTCATAATTTATAAATGAACTCTCTCATTTTTCACATGATGAAACTTAAGTGGGAGATAAGATAGAGCTCTAAAAATTGAAGAGTCTCAGAGTATCTTCAAAACCACCGCCCAACCAACGTCATCAAACCACCACCTTATTATCGTCATTGGATCACCGTTTGACCAATATTGTCAAACCACCCCTCGACTTCCATCTTCGTCGGACCCCTGGTCAACCAATATCGTCGGACAACCACCTAGTCACTATCGTTGAACCACAACCCTGCCACATTCACCAAACCACTGTCCAACCAATGTTATCAATGCACTGCTTGATCGCTGTTGTTGAATCTCTGCCTAGCCATCATCACTAGTCCAATACTCACTAACATCCCCAGTCCATGACCCAATTACAGTCATCAGATTGTTGCTTAACTACGATCATTGGACCACCATATGTACACCACTTAACTGTCATCATAAGGTTACTATTATTAGACCACCATCTCAAATGAAGCATTCATTGTTAACTCTTTGATAGTTTTATCATAAACTTACTCTTGTAAGTTGATATTTTTCAAATTTGGAGACAAAATAGTATTTGTTACAAATACTTATAAAGTGAAAGCATTTCAACTTGGCTAGGCTTTTTGGTATTTTTATTCTTGAGTTTCCCATGTTATTAAATTTATTCTTACATATAATTGATATATCATATCATATCAAGCACAAATCTCAAGATAATGCACATATACAATCGAATTAAAGTCTCCATGAGACGAGTCCATCAACACAAAAAATGGGTCAATTCAAGTTCAAATGAGTCCAAATTAAGCTTTAACGGTGTATTTAAAAACTTCAAGATACTAATTGGATGATCAAATGACCTCTAAATTTGACGTGTTTATAGGCAGTATCGTGCGGCTTGACGAGATGAATCAAATGAGCCCAAGATCGCTCAAATCATAGGTTGTTTGGTGGTCAAATCATCAAAAAATTGTCTGGGATCAAGACAATTAATATGAACCATCTAATATAGTGTTTTGAAATTTTGGCTACAATGTCTTTCTCAGAATCCTATAAATATGACTCATTATGGTGTTCATTATCCTTTTTTCAACTTCCATGTGCACTAGACTTTCATGCAAGACCAAGATGCAAAGGTTTATTCAACCGCTACGAATTCTCTAGCAAGTAATAATAATAATTGCATGATATGTATTAAAATCTCTCATAATAATTTATCATTCAATTTTATTGATAGCTTCAACAGACCCAATTTGATCTTTTAAATTATAAACTTTTTCTTAATCAAATATCAGTCATTAATTTAATTTACTCATTTATTTTGATGATACTTGTTACGTGCTAGAAAACCGGGTAGAGTAAAGTTTACTTTTGAAATTCAACACACACACGTATTTAAAGAGTGAACAAGAAAACTCCAAAAATTTCCGTGGAAAACCTCAAAAGAGGGAAAAAATCACGGTCAGCCCAATAAAAGCTTCCACTATGTATCTATTTGAGTACAAAATATTCCGATAACGGATTACGAATCAGATATGAGGAACAACGACTATATACCGCTCAGAATAATTACTAGTGTTAGCAGATGAACAACGGTGAACAACGACTAACGATGAAAGTCCATGATGGAGACCCAGAGGTTGACGACGGCGAGGATCGCGGCGACCGACAATGCGGCCGTGATGATGGCCGAGTACACGATGGCTTGGAGGATCTTCAAGCTTTAGGGTTTTATTCTCTCTTGCTGCTCTCCTCATATGAGAATGAGAGCTATTTATGATTGGAGGAGACGCCTCTAAATACACGCAAAAAATCCGTATCACTCCACTTCATCGGACGGCTCAAAATGATCCCTTTAATCATTTGATGTATTTTAAATATTTGAATGCTCAAATGAAGTCGGAATTTTGAGATCTTGGGCTTGTTAGATCCGGCTCATCAAACGCCGATTTATAAACACTCCATATTTGAGCTTTTAGGAGTTTAATTGATATCCCAAAGTTCCAAATGATTTTTAATTTCGATTTCACCGCCAACTGGATCGGTTGCTTTTAACGTCATTCACTTGATAGAATTTTCTTGTCATATCAATACTTAAATTTAGTATAAATAAAAAAATAACAATTTAATTTTTTAAAAAAAATTTAATATTTGATTTGATAGAGAAGGTTCCAATATTATTCGTATTTTACTCGTGTATCTCATTGTCTCCCTCGTAAGACAATTTTTAGCACTCGGACCTTCTTACTGGCTTCCTTTCGTCAGTCTTTAAAATAAACCCTCGACTCACTTGGGCTCCCGCGCGCGCGCTGCTGAATCGTTCTTCTCCGGTCCCAAACTCCCCCAAAATCGCAAACCCTAACTCTCTTTCACGCACTCGATTCAAATAGAGGCTTGATTAAACTCCGGGCTTCAGGGATCCGTCCATGCTAAGCTTCCGCCGCCGACGATCTGGGTACTAAGATGGGTGCACTCACAGATCAGCGTAAGCGCAGCACCACTGACCTCCGCCTTCCCCTTTATTCTGCTTCCCCGAAGAAACCCCGCCTTACTCCGCCTTCTTCCACCCTTTCAGCCAATCTCCCTAAGCCTTCTCCCTTTCGCCGCTTAGTCCACGCCCCACAACGCATTATTCGGGCCTTCGGTCTCGGATCCTCGTCCATCAGTAGATTGGGGCCCTCGAGGACAGTGGAGATGGGGAATTTATTTTCACTGTTTAGTCGAAAGAAGCAGGATGAGAGGCTTGCTCTAGATGAGTACAAAAAACTGGTGGAGGAGCGCGTTGGCTCTCCTGCCGATGAGGTTGTCCAGGTGACTTCGACTCAGCAAAAATCTCCTGAATTGTCCACAAGGAATGAAGAGGAGATCTCGGATGGTTCGGATGTTGTAAGCCACAAGGCGGAGGATGGTGGAAATGTGGCGGTAGAGTTGGTGCAAACGAGGAAGGAGAGGATATTGGTTATGAATGAACCTCTGTACAAGGAATTGTATGACAAAACAAAGGAGCGTGATGCCAGGTTAAATAACTTGAAATTTGAAGCAGAAGTGTTGCATCTGAAGGTCATTGGCTTCCGTATTGAGGCGGAGTTGCTGAGGAAGAAGGAAGAACAACCAAAAGTGGTAACTGTTTTTTATTTTTATATTTTTTTTGTTGGCCGCACTTTATTGGCGCAAATAGTATTTTTCACTTATGCTGTTCATCGTCATGCGTTCCTTTTTAGTAATATGAAAGGTGTGAGATCTCTTAGACCTTTTTGCTGATGAAGATTATTATGGGTGGAAGGTCAGACAAGATCATGTTGGTAGCTAGCGGTTTGAGTGTGCCCAGAGAGATTAATGGGTCCTTAAATGAAGTCTATTGTATTGGTTCAAAGTGGACAAATCACCATGATGAGTGCACGGACTCGAGCGAACGAAAGGCTGCGGCAAACACATATTGTTTCATTCATGTTTTTGACTTGTCAAGATACGACTGAAGTAGATTTTGTGTCCATTTGTTTCCTTTCGTTTAAATATTGATTTCATATTAAATCAAATTGAGAAACTATACAAAGTTTAAGCAAACATTGCCAAAACTTTTTAAAAATGTAATTTGACAGTATTTTTATTGTGATCCTAAGCTGTCTCATTATGATGAAGTTTACACTGATTATATTGTCATAAAAGTGAATTGCAACTCTATAATTATTTTAAATTTCTTAAACTGTGATATTTACTTATAATCATAGCTTCTATTTTCATAAATAGGAACATTTGTCTTAGATTCTGGAGAAAACACACATATTGCTTTTGATAAGTATTCAACAACATTTTCATCACTATAGTCTTACACTCTTACTCTTACTCAAATCATTGTGCTGAACTTTATGACGGGTAAGTGTTTGATAAAATTAAACATGAAATAATGATAACTTGGTATATAATTGGATTGTGTTAGTCATTAGTTAAGTATGGTTATGAACTAATCTGATAACAACCCTGCCTTCCCATTATAAATTTTCAATACCCTCCCTTACTTTTGAATATTGATTATTGCTCCTCCTTTAATAATCTATCCCTACTTGCACTTGTGCTTTGACCATCTCACCTATTTGACTTTTTAACTACCTAGCTTCATTATTGATTGTGATTTTTTTAACCACGTTCCTATGTTCAACTCATTTTGGCCGATAGTTGAACTAAAACATACTTGAATAAGCATATAATTTTGGAATGGAGGAGTCATTAATCCTAAGAATATCAGATTATATAGACAAGATCAAACAAAAATTATATTCTTCTAGGAGTGTGCATTATACTTGAACAAGCCTTTATCTCACTATGTGGGGTGGGCTGTAAGAATCCTTCTTCTCCATTGTGTTCTATTATGTGTCAAATTCTCATTTAGTTATAATAAACTAAGGTCATTTTTTATACATCTTAACCAACTCTTTTTAGGCCTACCTCTACCTTTCTTAACATATGAAAAATCTAGTACATCTACTCTCCTAGTCGTCATCAGACGGCCGACACTTTATGTGGCCAAACCGTCTAAGACGACTCTCTCTAATTTTATCTGTCACTGGAGCTACTCCAACCTTTTCCCGAACATACTTATTTCGCATTTTATATCTAAGAGTAAAGGCACTCATGAACTTGAGCATCCTCATCTATGCAGCACTTAACTTAGTTTTATGCTTCTATTTTACTGTCCAACATTCTTCACCATAAATCATTATAGGTCTTATCATTATCTTATAAAATTTTTCCTTAAGTTTAAGTAGTACTTTTCTATCACACAACAGGCTAGATGCATTCCTGCACTATCATCTAATTTTAATTCTACTAATAACATCACCATCTATTTCACCATTATTTTGAACAGTAGAGCCTAGATATTTGGAACACTCACTCTTTTTAATGATTTGATCACTCAATGTCATAACACCATTTCCAGAACTTCTAGAACTAAAATTACATTCCATATATTCATTTTTAGATCTTCTCAAACGAAAACCTTTAGACTCCAAGGTTGACCACCATAATTTGAGTTTCTCTTGGATTCCCTCTCTAGTCTTATCAACAAGAAGAATGTCATCAATAAAAAGCATACACCAAGTTACATCTTTCTATAAATGCCTAGTAAGAACATCCATAACTAAAGCAAAAGGATAAGGGCTTAAAGCCGATTCTTGATGTAATCCAACTAAAATAGGAAAATATTTTGTCAATTCTCTTTATGTTTGGACACAAGTAATAGCTATAGTATACAAATCTTTAATGACTTGAATATAATCAGTATTAACTCCTTTCTTTTCTAGAACTCTCCAAAGGACTTCTCTTAGAACTTTGTCATAAGCTTTCTCTAAATCAACAAATATCATATGTAGATCCTTTTTACGTTCTCTATATTTCTCCATCAAACCTCTCAACAAATGTATAGCATCCATAGTAGATCTATCCGGCATGAAATCAAATTGATTTTGAGAAACTTTTGTATCACAGCGTAACCTATGCTCAATTACTCTCTCCCATAATTTTAATGTATGACACATCAACTTAATTCCTCTATAATTTGCACACTCTTGTGCATCATCTTTATTCTTAAACATAGGAACCAATAAACTCTTTCTCCACTTATCTAACATCTTTTTAGTCTTTAAAATAACATTAAGATTTATAAGTTAAGAAATTCCTTGATCTCCTAAATATTTCCACACTTCTATTGGAATATCATCAGGTCTTATTGTTTTTCCCCACTTTATTTTCTTTAAAGCTTCTTTAAGTACAAATTTACTAATACGATAATAAAAATAATTTTTTTTTAATTTAAAATATTAAGATTGCTAAAATCAATCGTATTCTCAAATACTTCATTGAAAATTTTATCGAAATAATTCATCCACCTATTTTTAGTATCTTTTTCTAAGAAAAGCATTTTATGATTTTTATCCTTAATACACCTCACTTGACTCAGATCTTCTCTTCTCCTATCTCTTTACTTAGCTAATTTATACATATATCTTTCATCTTCTTTGGTATCAAATTTATTGTATAAATCACTAAAAGCTAAATTTTTTACATCATATACTACTTTCTTAAAATCTCTATGGATTACTTTACATCTTTTTCAATTCTTTGAGTTTTTATATTTAAACTAAGTTTTATAATAATATTTTTTTATTTATTATTTTTTCTTACACGTTTTGACTCCACCACCTTCTATTTTTATTAAAAGAAGTTTTTTCTTTTAATTCTTCAAGCATATTATTTATAATTTGCTTAATTTCACTTATTTTTTCTTACATAACATTAGCTTTTTTATGAACTTCCCAAATTTTAAGCTCATGTAGCTTGTTTTTAAAAATATATATATTTTTTAATATTCTTTAAGTGCTTTCATCTAATTCTAAGATAATAATTTGATTTATTTTGCATCTTAAAATTTAAAACTAACAGTCAATGTTGGGTACTTAAACTTTCACTCAGAATGACCTTATAATCTTTACAATTTAAATGATATATTTTTCTTATCAGAAAATAATCAATATGTATTTTATTAAATTTATTTTTATAAGTAATAATATGATCATCTTCTTTCTTAAATAAAGTATTAGCAACTATAAAATCATAACTTAAAGTAAAATTTAATATAATTTTACCTTCTTCATTAGTCACTTCAAATCTATAGCCATCATGAATACTTTTTAAAATCTCTTACCGCTCTAACAATATGTTCATTTAAATTTTCTTCAATAAATATATTTTCTTTAAGAGGTATCTTTTGTATTAATCTCTTTATGTCATTCCAAAATTTTTTTTTTGAGACTACATCCAAACCTATTTGAGGAGTTTAAATACTTTTAATATTGAGAATCTTAGTATCAGTAATAATCTTTGAAGTTATAATTCCATTTTCAATCTTATTAATATTTATAACATTATCTTTCAAACTTTTATCTATAATCACATCTACATCATTTCTAATTGGACTCTTACCTGAATATCAAAGTTTAAAACCTAAACTATCAATCTCCTTGAGCTTCTCCCCAACCTATTTAGTTTCTTGAATACATAAAATATTTATAAAATGATTTGAATACCAAAGTTAAAACTTAAACCGATTAAATTGAATAATAATAAAAAAATGAATTTTTGTAAAAAAAAATTACTTGATTTTGTATGAAATGATTTGATCTAGAATTGCTATAGCAATTTCAATCTTCAATTTTTAGTTTTTCTAAAACTAAATTGAAAACCCAAAAAAAGTTTGGATCAGTTAGGTTTATGCTGTATATTAAATGGTTTGATTTTTCGGATTATGGATTCAAAATTTATCTATTCGACAAATTCTAGAACTGATTCGTTCAAATTGACCAAATGCACCCCCATACCCCTTTTGCCATTTATAATATCCAAAAATATATATATTTTATTCATGTAATTATTGTAATATGTAGGAATGCATTTAATGTTCTAATCGTGGGTTTGCTTCCTTCATCATACTCCTCTCAATAGTTTGGAAGCTCAATGTCCATTTTGTGTTCGAGATTGGCTTTGAATTGTCAGAACTCATAGATCTCACTCCAAGGTGTAGTTTCATGGATGGCCAATTTACGAGTTGATTGTGAGTATAATTTGTACAGTTTGATAAAATTCCCTATGCTAAATTTGATGTTTTATGGATGAAAGTTTGAATGTAAAAGGAAATGATGAAAGAGAAAATGAGGGTGTACTTAGACCAAACAAGAACGATTATAAAAATACAGGGGACACTCAAAAGAAGAGTAGAAACATTCACTCCCGATAATATCAGCATGCAAAGATGAGATCAAGAAAAAAAAAATTAGCTCACCCTCCGTCTTGTTTATGATTTTCAAGAATGAATTATATTGTTTGAGCTGTTGGAGTAGGGGGAATGTGAGTATATTTGTCCTAACAGTTGGGTCACCGGCTTCAGCAAATACCATCAAGCTTCTAGTGATATAGGGAATTACAAGTTGATGCCACTGCTCATAAAAATAGCCTTTGGCTTGTTATGTGATTATTTATGATTTTGTTGGACACTATTTTATGGGCACATAAGAAATATGACTGCCATCAGGTTTCAACAGACACTTTCATGTTATAACAACATACTTTTCATGTCCTCTTCGGTGATGCTTGAGGAACTAAAATATCTATATAGTAATTGTATTTTAGTAAGTGAAATTCTTCCATAGAAAACTATCTAAATTGTAATAAATGGGCATTAAACTTGTTCTTCTGGTTATTAGTAGAGCCCTTTACGCCTAGTCTTTTGCATTAATGTCTGCTCTAATGATAACCTTTTTTAGGATCTTGAGGAACTTTTTTGCCCACTCACAGCTAAAGAAGAGGAAGGCATCTCTCTCGCCCTACTTAGTGGCAACAGGTGTGATGCCATAATCCCTATAATTTATGCCATAATGCTTCCGCTTATACTCGCTGCTATGTATGGTTTTGTGAACGATGCTTATGTTATCATTGCAGCCGTAAAGTTTTAGTAGCACATGAATCCTCTAGCATTGAGATTACGAGAGAGATTTTGCAATGCTTGAGACCAGGTGCTTGGTTGAATGATGAGGTGGTTATTCTTGGCTTATGCTTTTTTTTGTATTACAATTTTTTTTACATTAGATACGATAATATTGCTGTAAAGCAATGAAATTATCTCTTATTGCATGCTTAATTTCTTCTGGCAGGTCATTAACTTATACTTTGAGCTATTGAAGGAGAGAGAAAAAAGAGAGCCCAAAAAGTTCTTGAAATGCCATTTCTTTAACACCTTTTTTTATAAAAGGGTTAGTCCATCTTTTCCTTATTGTCATTTTATACTTTGCTGATGTAGATATCTTTATTTTTCGGTTTGGCAAACAATTGCATTCATTTAATGATATTTATGCGGCCATATATCTTTTGGATTTGACTTTGTTAGTATATGGAAGTTACTAGTTGAAAGGCAATCACTTTGTGATTCTTATTATGTTATTTTAATTTTCTATGTATTAATTTGACAACTAAAGTGCTATTTGGTTCATTTTTTTACCAGTGAGTTAAACATTATTGAAAGAACATTTTAGGTGTGAAGCAAACCGAGTTCGGTTATCCTCATTATATTTATTGAAAATTATGATCTAATATGGTTTAAGTTTGATTAATTAAATAGCAATTACATTGTATGCAATATTAGGTATATATGATATACATGTAATGAGTGCTTTAGTTAGTAAAGTGTCACCTCACTCTACATTTTATGTCTTGAGGTAAAATATAATCTTTGGGTATTACATTATGCTAAGCGCTTTTAAAACAATAGTCATAGCTCATCCCTTTTGTTGTGAGGTTTTCTTCTATTGAAATTGACTATTTCTCGAACCAAATCTTATAATGCTAATAGCTAGTTTAGAACATGCCATCTCAAGATATTTGAAATTAGTGTGCCCACAAAGCGGAGAGAAGTGGCTAGTGTGCATGAACTCTCAACGAATAAAAGTAGTCCACTTTGAAAAGCTTAATTGGATTTTACTTTTCATAAGGATTACTTACATAATTTGGTGCACATTATTTTTGACCTGTTTATTTAGTTGTTTGAACTACATAATGACTCATAGTTTGTGAAAAATGCTGAAATAAGCTGAGAAATGTGGAAGAAAGCCCAGTTCTTTGTATTTTTGATTCATATATAAGAATGGATTTTGGGAACGTTGAGCGCATTCAAATGCCTGTCTCCACGGACAGGCACAACGTGCCTCAACCGACAACCAACCCGGCAGCTGCTCAAAGCCCATAAGAATGGATTTTGATACACGTTTTTTAATTTGGCAGATATATTTAGGTTATCGATTGCATAATATGCCATCATTTTTAGTATTGGTATTCTATTCTATTCTTTGGGACAATTTCTTCATTCACGATACTTAAATTTGACTATTTATAAATCCGACACTCATTTTTTTTAAATTTCACCAAAATATCAATATTCACAAAACTACCTCAGCCCTTATTTTTTTTCCTTGTTAAATTCCCGATAATTTGATTGTGTGTGTAGAATGCGCAAATACACGAGTTTGGTAGTTTAAAAAAGGAACTTGGATGTTAGCTTTGTAAGGAAGGCATTCAATATTATATAAATAAAGACCTCTTCGTTTAATCAACTATTTAATCTGATGATATACTTGTTCTAGTAGCTCCATTTTTTGCGTGGTATAATGATCCAGTTTCATCTTTAGAGGAACATTTTGTTAGCCAAACAATCTCTTTGGAAGGGACTTCATGAATGTGCTGTGCCTGTGATGCGCGAAGTGGCAGTTTTGCTCTGGACATTTTTTTCATGTTCAGGGCAATACTACATTTCATGTTGGCCCACTCATTTCTTTTGTCGATATTTTGGCCAAAAGTGTCACACCTCTCTAACTGGAATAATTATTCCCAAAAGTGTGTGATATTATTAGTGTTGCTTGCTTCTTTATCAGTCTTGGTTTGACCATTTAATTTTTCTCTTTTGGGAATCATTATTTTTCTTAACACGAAAGAATTGCAGTACCCAACAGTATGTAACATAGAAATTGTGCACAGTTAGAACAAATGAAAAAAATGATAATTGCACTTTTTTTGTCTTACAATGTTGTTGTTGTTGCTATACTTGATCATTACTATTCCTTTTTTTGGTGGGCATAGGTCAAAATGTTTCAAAACCTGAAGCTAGTCCTGTAGTGTTATCTTTTACTTTTTTCTGTACGGATTTATAATAAAGTGATGACTGCTTGAGTTTGATTTTTTTTTTCTAATAAGTATTGATTGCTGTTTAGCTGATCAGTGGGAAGCATGGCTATGATTTCAAGGCTGTGAAAAGATGGACAACGCAAAGGAAGCTGGGCTATGCTCTTATTGAGTGCGACAAAGTAAAGTTACTTTGCTCATGATTTTTTGGAGGGTATAGTTTTGGATGCTTACTTTTTCATTTCTAAGCAATTTTTTCATCTATTTTCTAGATTTTTGTTCCTATACACAAGGAAATTCATTGGTGTTTGGCTGTTATCAATGTAAAAGATGAATCCTTCCAGTATCTTGACTCGCTGGGCGACTTTGATAATTACGTACTGAAAATTCTGGTAACATGCAATACTTTTTGTGCTTCCAATACTAGTGCAATTATCTATGGAGCGTCTCTGCTTTGTTGGAAATATTCAATATTTTTTTATACTGCGCATAGATATTTCTTAGATAATAATTTCTGTCAATATCATTGAAATCTCAATTAATTAGGCCTTAGCTTGCATTGGTTGTAAGGGAACTGGGTGAAATGTTTTGTAATATATAAGAAGTAGATATGCAGGGATCTACATAGGCACAAAATTGTTATTTTGTGAAGCTGAGATGCTAATTCAAGGTGTTGAGAGAATTGTTGGTTAATCACAAGGCATCATTTCTATAATGGAAATGTGACACGAATAAGGAATGATTGTGTGATGGGAGGTTTCATAATTGGGAATTATTGAGATAAAAGTTTTCCTACAAATGATCAAAAATCCCTCCAGAAAATCAAATTTAGCGTGGTCGGTTAAACTGAACTTTACTCAACATTTATTGGTTTAACAACTATCTTAGTAGAACATGTTTTGCGAGCTAATTAAATTGACTCGCATCTGATTCATGTACTGCCAGAATCGTTGCCATTAATTTGTATATATTTTCTTCCGACGAGGATCTCCTGTCAATGTACTTGACAGGTACTAGGTTGAATGGCTTTTTTGGGCAAGTCTGTGTTGGAAGCTAAATCATCTATGTTACTCAAAAATTGTAGTTTGCCTAGTTGATGGTAGTATTCTGGATCTTAATTGAATTTTCATTGTTAATTGTTTGGGATTTTTACAAACCAACCACCCAATTCATGTGTATTTACAATTTAGCCACCATTTTTATTTATTTTTTTGAATTATTGGATTTGTTCATTTGCCTGTGCCACGTTCAAATAATTTTGGAATCTTATAAAAAAAAATAATATGACTTAGGCTTTTGTTATGAATTTCAATATTTGATGTGAATTTGAAAAATTAAGGTTGAAGGGTGTTGATTTGTAAATATGTAAGAATTGGGTGATTGTGTATGGAAAAACCCCTAATTATTTTTGCTCATCTCGGAGATTCCAGCACTTCACATTTTGGGAATATACCGGCATCGATATATTTTTAATGCCTACTGTGCGTCTAACTTGATGCAGATTCTGTAATATTTGTTGACCTTTTAATATTTTATGTAAGATATGATGTCATTCATACTTACAATTTTTTTTTGGTTTGCTGTCAAATGCAGGCAAGATATTTGAAGGATGAAGTTAGGGACAAGAGTGGCAAAGAAATTGACACGCTATCCTGGAAGATGGAATCTGTAGATGGTCTTCCTTTACAGAAGAATGGGTATGATAGCTATGGCTTTACCATACTAGAACTGATGATATTTTTCATACCTCATTCATGCAGTAATCCTGTACTCAGGAAGCTGCTGAGAGGCCCATTTTAAAATTTCGAGCGTTTGTGCTTTCCAGTTAGGTCTTTTTAACGTAAGGGCCAAAAACTTAGCTAATCATCCATCATTCATTTTGTTTTTGTTTTTTTTATGTTTTTCCTGATTTATTTTTCTGAATTATTCTTCCATTCGCTCGTAAGAAACGTGCAACATGTTAAATGATTGTCATTGAATTAAGAGGATGTTTTCTTAAACTTATTTGAGTCGATCGCGCATAAAAAGATTCCAGCACACTCGATGATATCAGGATTTTGAAATTTTCTTGAATTAAATTTTGATTTACTGATAGAGATATCATTATCTACAAGTGCTTTCAATTCTCACTGGAAAGCGAGCATGGTTATCAGCTTCAGAGACTTTTCTTTCTAATCCAAAAATAACACTCCCAATATTTTTTAACAGGTGGGATTGTGGAATGTTTATGCTCAAATATGCAGATTTCTACAGTAGGGGTTTGAAGCTGTGCTTCAGTCAGGTGAGATCATCATGCAGCCTTATTCCAACTATTTGGGGCAGGCTTTATAAATCCTCATTTTTCATTTGTTCCTGTGGAGTAATGCCTGAGATTTTAAAAACATATTTTTCACTTAAATCACTTAAATAATTTCTATCTATATAATCTTAGGCCTACCTCTTCTTTTTTCTAATTCTAGACTAAATTTTTTTTATCACTCTAATTATTTACTTCCTATCTTTCATTGTACACAATAATGGTAATTTGCATAGCTTTTGATTTCATGAAACTTTCTATTTTTTTAAAGGGGTATTTACATACATAGCACACAATTCTTATATATTTACATATGTAACACCTAAACTTTTATATTTACATAAATAACGCTTAACTTTTTAATATTATTTCAAAGATAGCATCATCATTAACTTTTTAAGTGAAATGCACCTTTTCATGCATAAGAAAAGTGTTAATATTGATAAATATCAAATTTTAGCTGTTAGATATGTAAATGCATAAGAATTGTGAGCTATTTATCTAATAAATCTCCTTTTTTTGAATGATCATAAGACTTATCATTTAATCGTATATATACCTGAATCTTTGCAGGAGCACATGTCTTATTTCAGAAAGAGGACAGCTTTGGATATCCTTAGATTGAAAGCTGGATGAGATTTGTTGTAGATTAATCCATGGCTGTCATATGTTTTTCTGCCTAATGCTTGGATGGATGCCGCAGTGCCCTTTGTATCAGGATTTAATGAATAGTTTCTGGAGCTAACAAATTGAGGATCCAAATGGAGAAGATATCCTTCCCAGAAGCTATTGTTTTCTTCAGGAAAACAAGGTCTACACTGCCACTTTGGAGATCGCCCGGCCTTACTTGATTTTAATTTTTGCAGGTAAGATGCATATTTTCTTTGTTTCCAGAGTTTTTTTTACTCTTTATGTTTTAGTGATGCCTGCTTTGGTCTCTCTCTCACTATAATACTTTTTTCTTTTTTTTTTGAAACTGGTATATATATATTCTTGTTTTACACTTACTGTATGTAATTATTTTTTGGATCAAATTTCGGTTAGAACATTTTGATTCAAAATTAGTCAAAATGGATTATGAGGCCATTAGATTTGTGTGAAAATGTATGCTGTATATATCTTAATTGACAAGAAAACAGTTCTTTAGTGCCACATTGGAGAGGATGCAGTTGGTTTTTTTTAATATGCAAGCAATAAGCATTTTTGTATTCATTTTTTTTTAATTATGCTTTTGTAATGCCTGATTTAATCTCTGAATCTATATATATATATATATATATATATATATATATTTGTTTTACAATTTCTGTATATTCTTATTTACTGGATCAAATTTAGGTCTGTGGCCATAAGCTTTCTTGGGCTTTGGATTTGGAGAAAATGTGTTAGGATATATTGATACAAATTTGATAATTATTATTTTCATTAGATTTATTTCAAGTTGAGTGTCTTATTTCACTATAATTAAAATACGTATTATATTATTATTTCATAATATATTTATTTGAATTTAATTAAGATAGACTTTATTTTTATTATATTTATTTTAAGATGAGTGTAATATTTAAGTTATCAATTATAATATGCATTATATTATTATTTTATTGAATCAAATTTTGTTTTATGATCTTCAGTCTTCTTTTGGCTTTGGATTTCATGAAAATTTGTGTCAAGTGCTCTGAGCATTTTTCAGCTATGTTGCACCATAGTAGAGGTAAATATCATCATTGCCCACCGAAAATTAAAGTGGTTATAAGCACAAATAGCTTTGAACCAATCAGTTCATAAGTTGGCTCAAATTGATGCTGTATTTTGGGTAGTTGTGATGGTGCGGTATTGCAGAAAAAATATACTGTAGTGTTGTTTGAGAATTATATTGTTGATGTATTTTGGGGAATTCATGATATAAAAGTTATATTTTTTAATGTGATCAATATGATATTATGATCAGTAGGATATTATGATTGCAAAAAAATTACAATTTAATTTTTAAAAAATTATAATGCTCACTTTAATTATTATTATTATTATTATTTTTAGATTATCCTTACCTATGGGAAGCTTTAAATTCAATTAAATTATTATAAATTATTAAACTATTTATTTTCTGATTTAAGAATCTGCATAATTACAATATTAGATATATGTCAAGCATAATCAAAGTAATTAAATCTAAATTAGTCTGATGTACCATTTTAATTAATCATTAATTTATAAGATAATAAGCTAAAGAAACAGAAAATGTAAATTTTTTCTAATTAATTATAAATTATATCAATGTAGATAAATTAATATTTTAAATTTATTGATATTAATTATTAAGTTTTAATTAATTTTATTTGATACATTCGTATATAATTTAATTGATTAAGTATCATTAAATTTAATTAGTAATATTTATCAACTCTTATTAAATTAAATAAATCATTATGAAGCATTTTAATTAATTATTGATTAATAATTTCCTAGGCTAATTATAGATAATATATTATATATAATAAAATAAAACAATAAATAGCTCCTGTTTATTCAGTTTAATATGTTGTAATTGAGTAAAATGTATGCCAAGTCTTCGAGTCCTGCCTTAAACCCTAAAGATATGAAAATAAAATATATTCAGAACCTTCGAGTGCAAGCGTGTGAAGGATATAATTTAAGTTTATTAAATTGAATATGATTTTTATAATAATTAAATAAAAATTATTCATTATTATATTTATCTAGTGAATTCAATTTTAATTAAACTAATTAATATTTAATTTGTAACTTATTAGATTATTTAAAATAATAATTTTAATGCAATTAAATTTATTTAAATGATACTTATAATTAAGTAATACTAATTATTTAGATTAATATAATTTTTATTTAATATATTTATATCTAATTTATTTGAGAGAATATTATGAACTATAATGATATTATATTAATTAATCATTAATTTATAATTTAATAAGTGAATTAAATAAAACTCTGTTAAATTCTCATTTAGTTAAAATTAACTATAATTAAATTAATATATATATATATATATATATATATTGATCATAAGATAATATATTAATTAATCATAAATTATTAAGCTATATGATTACCTTTAATTTCATTAAATCATAATTAATCTAATATAACATGTTGATTTATCATTATATAATATAATTTTAATTTAATATTATCTTCATTAGTCTTTATTTAATAAATAATAAAATATAAAATTAATTAAAATATGAATTCTTTTAGTTAAATAAATCAAAATAAAAATATAAATATAAATAGTTTCTTCCTCTCCTTCCGTATCTTCCACCCTAATTTGCACGCTTCTTCTATCGACGGGATTACGGCGTTCGAAACCCTAGTCTTTCTACCCCTTCCGCTCCACTCCTGCCCGAAAAAGAGAAGGGAGACGTCGCGAAGGTAACCCTCGTCTTTCATCCCACCCCCTTCGCGCGCTTCTGCTTGTCTAAATCCCGTAATCTGCCTACCTATAGGATTTAGTAAATTCGGATTTAACCATGCGAAAGCCGCTTTAGCGGATTACAGAAACCCTTGGATTTAACTTGTCCCAAAATGCTGTTTGGATGGATTTAAAACATACACTTAGTTTTGCTTTCTGTTGAAAAAATGGATGAACTATTTTATGGTTCTAAAGCTTTTGATAGAAATTTGTTAAAAGTCATGTTTGTTAAATGATTTTTATGCATTTAGATACGAATTCTTTAGCACTGATTTTATTTACATGTATATTAGATGGATTTTCTATCCTCCATTATGTATGTCCGAACTACCAAATTTGTTTTCTATCTTATCTTTTATGATGTGTTCTAGTCACTGATGAATTTCCAATAAGAATAACCTAGCCTTTGTCGCTTATCCATGGTGTATGACAGCAGTTTCTTTGGACAGTGTGTAGCTGTCACTGGGGGGTTGAAGATGATCTAGTGATCATCTTATTATTGGGTCGGACCTCTTATCCACTTTCGTTTAATATCCGCTGCATTTTGTTTGATAGAAACTAAACCTCAAGTCCTAGCATCGATGTGGATCAAGAGATAGAGAGATGGGAAATGATTCAATTCAATTGACAAATCATTTAGACATTCTAAAATTCATAACTTCTCGCATAAGAATCAAGATAATAGAAACTCAAGTTCACTAGGTTCATAAGAATCAAGAGATCAAAAATATCCTAAAATTCTCTTAGTCTATATTTCTTAGGATGCCTACGTTTCTTAATTTTTTAACAACTAAAAAATGCAAATTAACCCTAAAATTTCTCAAATGCTATAGTATTAGTTTTTAGATATGCTTCAAATTTCAAACCTAATAGAACCCTAGAGCTCCTAATACACATACATACAATGGAGGCCCTAGATATTCTAAAATTCAATCTTAGGCTACTCTAGTTTGAATATGGTTATTCTAGATCTTTTAGGTCTATCCTAGGTTTTCTATAAACCCTTAGGTGACCGTAGGCACTCCTAGGTTATAGTTAAATGGGTTAGGAGAGACCAAATCGAACACAACTGCACTCATAGTTTAGGTTAATCCTATCCTAGGCCTGCTGTCCACTTTAGGTTAACTGCTTAAGGTATTACAGGAATTAAGGCTAAACACATAGCTTTGATCTTTAGAACAGATATTTCTTAGGGTACTCATTTTGTTATTCAAGGATCACATCATATCCTAGATTGCACCAATTTGAACTAACAATTATGCTAGGAATTAATTAAAGAGAGCGTGGAAAGACCAATGCCATAATATTGATTGAGAAAAAAAATAAAAAATTTAAATATGTATCTTTTTATCAAATAAATTTATCATAATTCTATATTAGTAATTTAGTATCACAATTTGTACCTTCATTAGAAGCCTATTAAAAATGCAAACTGGCTAGCAAAAAATTTGGGCAAGTACCGTTGTGGAAAACCAGTGCTCACCAGTAAATATCAGGTAATCAAATGTACACTGCAAATAGATCTCAGATCAATTTCAAACACTTAAACAAAGCAATGCATGTCCAGGCAACTCGTTTAGTGTTCATAGTCAACAAATCAATTGAATGCAAATGTGAAAATTTTACCTTTAGTAGCAGGCTCTTCCCAATGATCCTCATTATTTTCATCATCTACCCATTTTAATTTCGTACCAAACTGCTGATCATAAGGTGCTCTAGAGATACCGTTGGAAAGGTCTACTATCAATGCCTTGTATTTCTCTACTCCTTCCTTCATTCTTCTGGATACTGCTTCATGTTCTTTCTTTCTATCTATCAAAGCAGCATAGTATGGTTTGAGGTACTCTTCCTACAGAATTTAAATTGGAACACAAGATAGAACAATGCTACACAAAGTATAAGTTTTAGAATAAAAAACTATAATCAAATGGTAAACTACTATAAAATTGACAAAAGAAAATCCATCAAGCACACTAGTATGTAAGTTATATTGAAATAATGAGTTTGCTAACATTTAGATCATAGAGATATCATTCGCTTTTTTGAATAATCTAACTTTACGGCCTCTCAAATTGTATTTTAGTGCAAGGGCGTATCAGTTGGGGTGTCATGTATAAAGCTGGAGTTCTATTTAACTTTATTAGATTTATCAATTTGTCAGATGTCAGGAGAAAGGGATGGCATCGAGCCCGATATCTTTTGAGGTGAAAGGCTAGGAGGTAGGCACTGAGTTTTAAGCTAACATGCAAGCTTTCAAAATATAATATTACAATGAAATATTGAAAGATATTTTTAATAACTTAAAATATTGATATTTACTACTTAATCTAAGCTAAATTACTGTGTAAATTAAATTTTTTGAAAATATTAATTAATTCTTACTAATTATATGTTACTACCATCAATCAAAAATAATACGTCACATTATGAATTATTAGATATGTAGCTAAATTATAATGCTATTTAATTTACATACATACCACACAATTCTTATGTATTTACATATATATATATATATATATATATATATATATATATATATATATATATATATATATATATATATATATATATATATATATATATATATAATATTCTAATCTCCAATATCACATCAAAAATATTATCATCAATTATTTTTAAAAAATAAGATGTACATTTTTAATTATAGAAAAATATTAGATAAATAAATAACTAATTTTAGGTGATAGATATATAAATACATAAGAATTGTGTGGTATGTATGTAAATCTCCATAAATACATAATTTTACATCCAGACTCAAATAATATTGTATCATCTGATCATATACATAGTATATATACATAACACACAAAAGAGTTCAAAATAAGACTAACATATAATGCCTAATTGCAATTAATGTTAAACACGCGGCACACATCCAAAGATCTTCATTTTTATTAATTGGGATGCTTAAAATTTTCCTAAAAGAACAATTTATTTTCCATTAAGGTTTTTAAAAATAAAGCCCTAAGATTTCATTGGAAGAATCCTCAAAGGTTGCTTTTAAGAACATCTGATCAATCAATATAGAGCCTTCCAATTGATTGCTTATCCTATGCTCATTAAAATTTAAATCAGATAACCAATTTATAGTGAATTAAATAAATAAATAATGAATTAAATATTATAAAATTATTCTATAACTTTATAATACATTTCAACTGAACAACAAGCTACACAAAATAAAATAAAAGTTTATTCATACTTAACTTATTTAATTAACAAATGAATTGAACAACCATAAGATATTCAGCCATGAGAAGTACCATAAATATTCATATGTACATATATTAATATTCAAAAAGAAATATTTATAAATCAATCAATTAAAATATATTCATTTATAATTTAACCATCTTCATCATTTTTTTTTAAATTATAAAACTCATATATTTACACATACCATGATCAAATTATTAAAAATTTTACATAAAATAAAAAAAATATGAGTTAAACTTTTTATTGTGCATTTCAATATTTAAATATTAATTTAAAATTTTGATATTGAAAATGACTAATTTGTAAATATATAAAAATAGGATGATAGTATATATAAAATCCCCTATTAAAAAAACTATTAATTCCTTCAATCCAAAATATATCAAATGAATAAACATGGTAAGATTTTATACCGATTATATTTACTTATATATATATAATCTCAAAATAAATCTATATTAATTAAATTTTAATTAGATAAATTTCTTCAATATCAAGTCCTAAAACATAATTTACAGACATACAATAACTCACTCAGCTTTGGCACATAAACCTTAATTTGCATAAATAATTCATTATTCTTCTGAGCTTATAAACAATACAAAATCTAAAAAAATAATATTATATTGTTAAATATAACTGACAAAATTGATCAGCATAAAAAAAAAAAAAACTGAATATTTATTTGAACTTGAATGGCACAAATGTAAGTTCCAGATAAAGATGTTTAGATGTGAAAACCTTACTACCCACCGCCTTAGCTCGTTGGTGAGAAGCGGCAACGACAAATCTCAGGTCCGTTCTCCTTGAGTAAGGTCATTACATGAAGTGAAAAAAAATGAGGGCAGTGGGCTGGTTTAGAACTGCTTGCGGGATTAGTCTCAGTCATATCACATGTGTGGGTGGAATTAGAGGTGGACCAAAAAAAAAAAAAAAAAAAAAAAAAACCCTTGGAAGCTGTCATCTAGTTGCAGACCTGCAAATGTTTTTTATCATAACATTTTTTTAGAAACAAAATAAAAAAATAGTCAAATAGGTGTAGCAAAAGGAATATTTATATATATATATATCATATAATTTTTATACTTTTTATAATTATTAACATTTATTTTTTAAGTATAAAAAATATTAAATAAATAAATATTTAAATTTAAATATTACATATGTAAAGGCGTAAGAATTGTGTAATAAGAGTAAATCTTCCTATTTAAAAGTAAAATAATCATGAGATAAAAAAAAATTCTTATAAATAAATAATTTGTTCCTGGTAGAAGCGCTATATATATATATAATCTTCTAAATTAAAAATGCAGTGTCCCTTGAGGGTTTTTCTAACCATCGGATATAAAGGGGACGGTTAGATATGGCTTGACCGGTCCAAGGGAATTAGGTTTGGGCTCTTGATTTCCTCGATCCTTATATCGGTCTGTATAAATTCACGGCTTCCCCCAAAACCAACGCTCTCATACATCTAGCGGCGGCGAGCTCCTCAGAGGTACCATTTTCTCTCATCTGCTCTACGTTGTCTTCTGATCGCCACCGTGTTTTTATTTTCCGATCATCGTTTTAGATGTTATGGGTTCCTGGTAGAAGATCTGTAGATTTGCTAACCGATCTCTAGGTTGGTTTTTGTTTTAGTTTTTATTTTGTGGTATCTCCAATGATGATGGAAATAAAATTTTCGTTCTTCCGAGGAAGGTAAGACAATCCATGCGGAGGAAGATTGGAGACCTGAACTGAGGAGATAGTTTATGAGGATTTGTCGATCTTCTAGGGTCTGGATATTGTCAATCTTTGTTATTTGCTTATCTCTACGGTATCGATTTGAATTGTTAGCATTTGCTCCGTATTGCTGTACGATTCCCGATTTGTGAACGAAGGAGTAGGTCGAATCTTTCGGTTTATGTATTTTGGATGCTAGAATGTTTCTTTCGCTGTAAAATTTGTTAGCTCTGTCAGAAGTTTTTTTGTTGTTGGGATATCGTTTATTTATTACAATATGATTGTTCTTTCTTGTTTAGATTAGATGGAGGAATTACTATGAGTTAATCTTGAAACTATCATTTATTTCTGCCTTTTTGAATGATTCGTTATTATTAGAGGATGAAGTGATACCTGTTATGAACGGATCTTGTAACTTTTTGAACTTTTGATGATGAAAAATGGGTATTGTTAGACCTATAGCATTTGATGTTTTTCTTTTAGTTTAAAATAGTTCAAGTGGTGGCTGAAAAATCTATGTTAAAGGTATGTTAAGGTTATTGAAACATACATGATGCAAAACTGACTAGAGGGAGTAAAGCATATTAGTTGTGGGGTAACAAAAGTTTTCTCAATCACTAGACTATTGTATCAAAGATCATCATTTGTATTCCCTTTTATTACCTATGGAGTTGTTAAAGGAACTTAATGTAAGGTGCTTTTGTGTATCTTTTTTTTCGTTAAGTCACACATTTGTAGTCTATGAAACCCTTGAAATATACAAAAAGATGAGATGGTGGAGGAAATGTTTAAAAAACAAGGGACTTATGGTTTGTAGTTTGAAGTTTAGTGATATGTAGGTAAGAAATATGAGTAACTTAGTCTATTATGTTAAAGAATGAGGTATAAATTATGGCTTTAAGATATTATTATCAAAATGGAGAAGTCTCTTTAGGTGTAGATTATGATTGTCTATGAAACCCTTGAAATATATAAAAAGATGCGATGGTGGAGGAAATGTTTAAAAAACAAGGGACTTATGGTTTGTAGTTCGAAGTTTAGTGATATGTAGGTATGAAATATGAGTAACTTAGTCTATTATGTTAAAGAATGAGGTATAAATTATGGCTCTAAGATCTTATTATCAAAATGGAGAAGTCTCTTTAGGAGTAGATTATGATATGTGATTATAGAGATTGAAGTGGAACTTCAATTAGTCTATGGTTCAATTGGCTATGTCAAATCGATTTTACCGCCGAGAAATAAGCAAGTCATTAATAGTTGAATTTAGCATCCAAAACAATGAGATTTTTGATATGGATGTCGCTTGATTGGCTATGCCAAATGGATTTAAGTGTTGAGAAATGAATATGTCATTTATAAATGATTATTTGAGATTAGTAAGTGTCCAAAACAATGAGATTATTGATGGTTGCATATCAAAATTAAGAAGGTTGAATTATAAATGATTGTGATAGTAGCTATCTTCAAAGTTAGGATAGTGAAAAATAGGAAGAGATTATTTAAGCATGTACAATGGGGTAGATGATGCAACTATAAAATGGACAGTTAAATTAATGTGCCTACATTTGGAAGGGTAAAAGGGCATGCCAAAGTAATATCTTTATAAATTGTTCAAAAATATATTCACAAAATAAGAACAGCCCAAAAACAAGCAACATGAATGATTTGAGATGATGATACATAAAGCTGATCCAAGTAGTTGAATTATTGTTGATTCTCGATATAATTTGTGCCAACAGCCTTTGTATTTAGCTAAAACGTACTGGTTGCTAATTTGATACCTTTTTGTTTCATAATCCTTAGAACTATGCCTATTTTCGATGAAAAGATGAATTGTACCTTTGATTTTATTTTTTTTTTGATATAAAAATCAACCCTTTCAGTAATTTGTAGAATCATTTCTATTTTATTTATCTTAGCCTTTGCACTACATTAATCTCCACAATTTGTTTGATCGCAGTTTATTTCTTATTTAACCTTTTTTTTGGTTGTCTTTTGTAATAATTGTGTGTTTTAATGGATCCCCCCATGATTGAATGAAATGAGTTTCAGCCTTATCTGAAGACTCTTCCATGGTGAAAAATCCAAGCATATTTATTCTGAGGGGGCTTCACCATCACATCTACAAAAAATCTCTAACATCCTTCCCCTTCCCCGGGGAATTACCCCATCATGGCTCTGATACCAAACGTAACCAGGATATATTACAAAAACTTATTTATTTATTTACTAAAGCTTAAAGTAACTTACACAATGACAAATGGCAGGAAGCAGGAAGAAGTTAAGAGAAGTACAAGAGGAAACTTTGAAGAGGAGAATGGAAAACTTTGCATACATAGTTCATAGGCATAGCCTCATTTTATACAAGTGGAGGCGGGGAGAAGTTTAAGCAAAGATATAATTTGTTTAATAGAAATTTTGCGTGTACGCAAAGTTGCTATTATAAAATAACGAGATAAATAGAAACTTTGCGTGTACGCAAAGTTATTATATTTATAAAATAACAAGATAATAGAAACTTTGCATGTACGCAAAGTTACTATTATAAAATAAGATTATAAGCTGACTACTTTTTGTAAGGTAGCAATTATATTAGTTGGTGGGTCCTACTTTATTTTTGTAAAGTAGGTTCCTTGCTGATGAAGATAAGCGGCTACTTTTGGAACGTAGCAATTATTTCTTCTGGTGGGTCATCTTTAAGAATTAAGTTTCTCCAATAGATTCCATCGACAGATGAAGACTCATGCAGATATAGATAGGGTGATTAAACAGGAGTTGATTTTGTAGATTTTTTTGAGGCGTTCCTATGTTGAATTTGATTTGAGGATAACGTCGTTTGATCTTTAATACTTCATCGATACCTCGTAGTTTTGAGGGATGGAGTATATAATAAGCTTGAATAATGGATTTAATTTGTTTAAGCCTCGCCTTGATAAATTCCACCATTTTAGTAGAATTGTCTTTGAAGGGGCCATTGAAGGGATCCTGCAAAGTATAACATTCCACTCCAAATCCATGGGATTTGGCGGTCACGAAGAAATGAGCATTCTCCGAATCATTTTGGATTAATAGTCCTCATTTTGGGGGCAGCTTTCATCCAGTCATTGAAAATCTTCTTGATTGGGTGCGGAAGAATATATTGATTGCTTAAAATAGTTCCATCAAGCCATTTGGAAGTTCTTTGTTAATGATATCCTTTGTCTGATGAACATCCATGAATCGCCGTTTGTCGTTGAGAATGAAGAAGGCCTTCATCATATTGCAGAAGCCCAATAATTTCTGATTTTATATTGTAAATTAGTGGCGGATAAAATACATTTTTTCTTGGAATGAGTCCCCATTCACTTTGATGAAATATTTTTTGTATAACGCATTTGCTATACAAAATTGTATGGTTCGTTTGATCACGAACATGATTTATCTCAATACATTTTAATTGTATTAAGATTTTTTCATAATTCTCTCTTGAGAGAGTAGATTCAAATGGGAATGGATTGTTTTAAATATCTTTCAACGAGAATCTTTTCTTCTTGCATCAATCCCAGATTTGGGCTGAATGTTATTAAAATGGTCCATCAAAGAATAAATTGGGATCAATTTTGTATGGTTAAGGGATGAAATTGGGATCAATTTTGTATAGCTATTTTTACATGAGAGATCATAGTGCTCCGCTCAAGCAAAAAAAATTGCATGATACTGTTTATATAACTTTTACTCAATTGTCTCTAACAATGTGGCAAGTTAGAATTAAGGGTTGCAATTCTTACTTGAATGAAGTACAAAAACTGTTGTCTTTTGTTATCTAATAGAACAAAAACGAATATAGATTCTGTCAAAATCAAATATATTCATATGGTACTTCAATTATTGGATTTCTTTTCTTTTTCACTGGATGGATCTGGCTGTCTATTCAGTATCTGCCAAGCACTCAACACCCATACAACCTAAGGATGAGTTGATATAGAAACTATGTTGTATTGCCTGTTACCCCAATCCCAAGAATGCAGAATCTTTTCAAACGACGAGGTTTCTTCATTGGGTAAAATGTCGATCTTATTCCAATCAGCATTTTTTTTTAAGTATTATTTTCGCTCATATTGAGTAGTTATATCATAACAAACTTCTAATTTATCTTATTAAAGAGACTTGTCCATGTGTAATGAATTTCCTGCTATTCTTACTCTTATTGTTTAAATTAAGGGAGATTTACATACATACCACACAATTCTTATGTATTTATATATCTATCACCTAAAATTAGTTATTTATTTATCTAATATTTTTCTATACTTAAAAATGTACATCTTATTTTTTAAAAATAAATGATAATAATATTTTTGATGTGATATTGGAGATTAGAATATTATATATATATATATATATATATATATATATATATATATATATATATATATATATATATATATATATATATATATATATATATATATATATATATATATATATATATATATATATGTAAATACATAAGGATTGTGTGGGGTATGTATGTAAATCCCCCTTAAATTAAATAGCATTATAATTTTGCTACATATCTAATAATTCATAATGTGACGTATTATTTTTGATTGATGTATTTTAGTGCAAGGGCGTATCAGTTGGGGTGTCATGTATAAAGCTGGAGTTCTATTTAACTTTATTAGATTTATCAATTTGGCAGATGTCAGGAGAAAGGTTATATGTTACAACCATCAATCAAAAATAATACGTCACATTATGAATTATTAGATATGTAGCTAAATTATAATGCTATTTAATTTAAGGGGGATTTACATACATACCACACAATTCTTATGTATTTACATATTTAACACCTAAACTTCATATATATATATATATATATATATATATTCTAATCTCCAATATCACATCAAAAATATTATCATCATTCATTTTTAAAAAATAAAATGTACATTTTTAAGTATAGAAAAATATTAGATAAGTAAATAACTAATTTTATGTACTAGATATATAAATACATAAGAATTGTGTGGTATGTATGTAAATCTCCCTTAATTTAAACAATAAGAGTAAGAATAGCAGGAAATTCATTACACATGGACAAGTCTCTTTAATAAGATAAATTAAAAGTTTGCTATGATATAACTACTCAATATGAGCGAAAATAATACTTAAAAAAAGATGCTGATAGGAATAAGATCGACATTTTACCCAATGAAGAAACCTCGTTTGAAAGATTGCATTATGGGATTGGGGGGAACAACATATAGTTTTCATATCATCCTTGGGTTGTATGGGTGAGTGTAGAATGTGAATAGCGATTCCATTGAAAAGGAGAAAAAATCCAATAATTGGAAATCAAGATCTTGATTTCGCGAAATGTCTTCATACAAAATTGATCCCAATTTGATCCCTCCTGAATTGATCCCAATTTATTCTTTGATGGACCATTTTGGTTTAATTTTGTATAGTCGGAGACTAAATTAGAGAAATGTGATACTCTATGACTAAACTGGCCACTTGCAAATGTTCCGGAAGACTATTTTGTGATTTAGCCCATTTTTAATAGGAATTGTTCTAGAAGTCATAAAATACGTAATGGGTGTCTTGCAATCTCCTAATCGCTTGAGGTTAATAGCATCTTAGTATGTTTGTTGAAGGGAAAAGGTGGAGCAGGATAGAAATGAGAGTTTCATTATTTTTTCTTTTCTATCGCACCATTTATCATTTTCGTTTACGTGCTTTTTGGTCTTCCGTTGGACTTGGATTGCAATTTACTTTGCCAATACTTAACTTTGAAATGACATTTCTCAGATTTGCATGCTTTACATCCCTAACTTGGTTTTATTGCGAGTACAACTTGTATCAGATTCCAATTCCCATTCTTCTTATCCATTTTTGTTCTTTTGATTACATTTTCATTTATGTGAAATTTTGGACCTCTTAGTGTTAAGTATGCGATGAATTATCAAAATTTCCTTGATGTTTCTGATCTCCATTGCCAGTGAGGCTGTGAGGAGCCATCACCTGTGGTTAGAGGTCAGGATTAATGAGGTTTGGGGAAGAATTAAGATTTAGACCAAGGAGGGAGTTGGAAAGGTGTAGGCTTGATCCTTTTGAAGTGGAGAAGAAGCAGAGGTTTGAAAAAGATGGAGAAGGGCATTGAAGCCTATAATTAGCCTTTGTAAAAGCAGATATTATAGAAGGAAATGTTGGTATTAGTGGATAGGATATCATGCAGGATAGTATAGAACTTTGGGTTGGGTTATTTGGGAGTGAAGTTCTCTAGATGGGCTTTTTTGGTCATTGATCAGTTGTAGATAACATGGAAATGGAAGGGGAGGGAGCTATCAAAATATTTGCACCTTCTTTAGCAGCATTTCAACAGAATACAAGCTTTATATAAATTTATAATTATTTGGAGTGTGAATGATAATTAACTTTATCAAGAAAGTTTTAGGATGATCTGAATAATTCTAAGCAGACTTGAACTTGGAAATATGTAGAGATGAAACTTATATGCCCAATGACAATATGATTTGATCTCATACTTATTCCACTCTAATGTATCGTTAGTTTAATATTTATTTGATTAGATATTGAGTTAAGCTAAGTTTGAACATAAGCCGACCTAAATCAACCTCAATTCAAGCCAAAATCGGCTCTCATCTGTTTAGACTCGTGTTTGATTTGAACTTCAAATTATTCAAGCTATAAATTTTTTGTGTGCTCATACATGACATTGGATTGGCTCAATTTTATCAAATATAGACCCAATTCAATTCAGGTTTGATATGAGTTTGGTTGATCTCTCACGAGTTACCTTGTTGATTTTAATTTGAGCAAAATATCAAATTCTAACAGTTCTAATCATCATGTTGTTTATGCAGTGTTTCTTTAACCTAGAATGACTGGCCTTAAAGAACAAAAATATTTAATCAGCGAGGAAATCATGAAGGAAGATGATATTACTGATGAAGAAATGGATTCTGATTCAGAATCTGAGGAGATACCATTGTCTGAACCTTCAAAGAATGCTGTGTACAACAGGGAAGGCCTCCTCGAAAAGCTCGAAGACATCGCCTGGCCGAAGAATCTCGAATGGATCCACAAGCTGACAATCACATATGATCAAGCAGAAGAGATTGATGTAAACGATGATCTGTCTCGCGAGCTCGCATTCTATAACCAGGCGCTTAATGGTGCCAGAGAAGCCTTGGAGAAATTGCAGTCTACGGGAATCCCATTCCTCAGACCTCCAGATTACTATGCTGAGATGGTGAAATCTGATAATCACATGTTGAAGATCAAGAGCAGGCTCTTGATGGAGAAGAAGAAGATTGAGGAGGCCGAGGAGAGGAGGAAAGCGAGGGAGTCGAAGAAGATAGCCAAGGAGGTTCAGGCACTGAAGCTGAAGGAGAAGGCGAAGCGGAAGAAAGATGAGTTTGAATCTGTGAAAAAATGGAGGAAGCAGAGGCAGCAAACTGGTTTTGCAGGAGGTAAGGAGGAAGAACTAGATTTTGGAGATGGAGCTAATAGTTTCCGGCAATCGAAGACGAAGAGGCCCGGTGTGTCTCCCGGCGACAGGTCCGGTGGTTTTAGGGTTAGGGCGAAGGAAAAGAGCAGAAGGGCTTTCAGGGAAACGAAATTCGGCCATGGCGGTCGAAAGGGTCTGAAGAAGCAGAATACTGCAGAGACTACTGATGATTTGAGTGGCTTTAACAGGGGTGATTATAGGGGAAGCAAGAAGAGGAAGAGGTGATCTATTTATATTTTTTTTCCTTTAAAATGAATGAATTTTAGGACTAATTTATATTTTCTAAACTTTGTTGTATTGTTTTGATGTTCTTATAAGAATATGTTTTTTTTACTCCATATTTTATGTTTTTGATGGTTTCAACTTTGGGAATTCACATACATAGCACATTAATTTTATATATTTACATATCTAACATCTAGCTATCATATTTGCATAAATAATATTCAAATCTTTAATATTACATAAAGGATAATACTGTTTTTATTGTAAATATCAAACTTTATATGTCAGACATGTAAATGCATAAGATTGTGTGCTATAAATGTAAGTTTTCCTTTATTTTATTCAATGTTTTTTTTTTTTCATTTTTGTGGTTGGAGCTATTCATTCTTACTTGGTTTGGATAACAGGTGATGGATTAAAATGTTTGGTTATGGTAATTTTATCTGCTATCTTTAATGTAAGTGTAAAATATATAGCACATAATAATTTAAGTATTTATAAATCTAATATTTAAACTTTAATTTTTTTGTATACATAATATCACCACAAAAAGGTCATTATCATCATTTATTTTTTAAAAGTGAAATATATTCTTTAAAGTATAATAAAATATTAAATAAGTAAATATTTTATTTTGGATATTAGATATATAAATATATAAGAATTGAGTGGTATATATGTAAAGCTTTCTCAAATTTAAAGATAATTTCCATGTAAAAATTGTCAAATTTAAACTTAAAGAACTAATTTGATAGTTACATTTTATCGAGGAAATAAGTCAAGCTAGTTAACATTTTTCCCCCTTTGTAAATGTAATATTCCGATGAGCTAATTTTAATGAAAGGGGGCATTTTACATGCCATATAATTTTTATATATTTATTTATTTAATAATTAAATTTAATATTTATATTTATAACATTCAAATTTTTGACATCTAATCTAAAATATCATTATTATTATTTTTTAAAAGTGAATATATATTTTTATGCTTAAATAAATTATTAGAAATATAAATATTAGATTTGTAAATGCATAAAAATTATAAGTAATGTATGTAAATATTTTAAATAGTTGTGAAAGAGTTAAATGCTTAAAATGTGTTTTATTAATCAATATAAAAAAAGTTTGAATGTTGCATATATTTGGACAAAATGTGAATGCTTATATAAAAGCTACTCAAAGTAATTATTTTTTTCAAACAAATAACAATATTATAATCCTTATTTTTTAAAAAAGTCCTTTAAAAAAAATTTATATAAAAAAAACCTTAAATTTGTTAGCAATCTCCAATCCAAATATTGATCAATTTTAATTCTAGTTTAATTAATCTTAAATTTAAATTACTCATTTGAACCAACTAATGCAAACTCGATTTACACGATTTGTTCTAATGTGTAAGATCGTTCATTGATTCAAAAAATTATTACATGGAACGTAATTTTACATTCAGACTCAAATAATATTATATCATCTGATCATATACACAATATATATACATGACACACAAAAGAGTTCAAAATAAGACTACCATATAATGCCTAATTGCAATTAATGTTAAACACGTGGCACACATCCAAAGATCTTCATTTTTATTAATTGGGATGCTTAAAATTTTCCTAAAAGAACAATTTATTTTCCATAAGATTTTTATAAATAAAGCCCTAAGATTTCATTGGAAGAATCCTCAAAGGTTGCTTTTAGGAACATCGGATCAATCAGTATAGTTGATTGCTTATCCTATGCTCATTAAAATTTATATCAGATAACCAATTTATAGTGAATTAAATAAATAAATATTGAATTAAATATTATAAAATTATTCTATAACTTAATAATACATTTCGACTGAACAACAAGCTACACAAAATAAAATAAAAGTTTATTAATACTCAACTTATTTAATTAACAAATGAATTGAACCATAAGATATTCAGCCATGAGAAGTACTATAAATATTCATATATACATATATTAATATTCAAAAGAGATATTTATAAATCAATCAATTAAAATATATACATTTATAATTTAATCATCTTCATCATTTTTTTTTAATTATAAAACTCATATTTACACATACCACAATCAAATTATTAAAAATTTTACAAAAAAAAGAAAAAAATGAGTTAGAGACTTTTATTATGCATTTCAATATTTAAATGTCAATTTAAAATTTTGATATTGAAAGTGGCTAATTTGTAAATATATAAAAATAGAATGATAATATATGTAAATTCCCCTATTAAAAAACTATTAATTCCTTTAATCCAAAATATATCAAATGAATAAACATGGTAAGATTTTATACCGATTATATTTACTTATATATATATAATCTCAAAATAAATCTATATTAATTAAATTTTAATTAGATAAATTTCTTCAATATCAAGTCCTAAAACATTATTTACAGACATACAATAACTCACTCAGCTTTGGCACATAAACCTTAATTTGCATAAATAATTCATTATTCTTCTGAGCTTATAAACAATACAAAATCTAAAAAAATAATATTATATTGTTAAATATAACTGACAAAATTGATCAGCATAAAAAAAAAAAAAAAAACTGAATATTTATTTGAACTTGGGCTCGGGGTTGATACCTGGGTGTCCGCAAGGTGCCCTACCTTAACAATTGAAAAGAAACGAGGGGAAGCGTGAGCTCTTGTCGCCGCGGGATTAGTCGTCACAGTCACATACGCGTAGATGGGATTAGTGGGCACTCGATATCAAATAAAAAATAAAAAAAAAAAAAACCTTGGAAGCTGTCATCTATTTGCAGACCTGCAAGTTTTAACTACTTCTGAATTACTTGGAAGAGAGAATCTCTTCAGAAGGAACCTCTAAAGTTGCACCAGCATGATCTGATCTTGGTTTCACAACTGTAAAAAAATTAATAATAATAATTTTTGTTAAGAATAAACATGAGAAAAAAAATAGAAAATATGTTTTTAAAAAAAATTAAAATTTTATTTTCATTCGATTTGTATGTGCAAATGAAACTGTTGCTTTTGAGGAGTTTATAGGGAGTTTGAAGATTAATTTTTTTTTTTAACACAACCAACAAAATAAGGAAGATAATAAACTTTATTAGTTTTATGAATATGTTTTCTAATTTGAAGCAACTAAATGAGCTCTTAGTGGGAAAAAAAAAATTTGTTTATGGGGTCCATATGGCGGGCGGTCGAAGCACATCGATGTTTGCATCCACTTTTCGCATTTAGGACTTCGGACCCAGCAAAAGCAGTGCTAAAATGAGAAATAAAAAAATACATGAAAAGGTTGGAGTAGCTCTAATGACAGATAAGAATATAGAGAGTCGCCTAATATGATTTGGTCACATAAAGCATCAGCAGTCCAATGATCCAGTTAGGAGTGTAGATGTATTAGATTTGCCTTAAGTTAAGAAAGGTAGGGGTAGACCTAATTGCAATGACTTTGATAATAAAAAATGAGTGCAATTGAACATACTAAACAATATGGATTACAAAACAAAGTTCTTTTCTATTATAAAAGACGGAATATGTCCCGTTGGAAACAAACTAAGATCGATTCAACTTAAAAGCATCAGAAAGAATAGTGTAACATGTAAGATAACGCCAGATTACAAGAAAGTTACTTTAGGATCAAAACACTGATAGACTGAAACTATCCGAGATAATTTTGTGAGTTTACAAAAACTAGTAAAATATTGATATGAAATAAAATTTTAAATGATTAAACAGACTAGTGATGGTATACGCTACAGAAAGGAATACAGTTGGAACCACCTTTACTCAAAAAAAGTTAATTTAAGCATAAATTATGAAAAGAAGGACGCTATTTACGGTAAATCAACAAAGAAGATTAGCTCACATAAAAAATGATGCAAACAAAGATTTACCTCACCAAGATGATCTTGACATTTTGGTACAAGCGCATTATAAAGACTTTGGCTTTGGTTGGATTGATGGAAAGCTAAGGAAATCAAATACAGTTTCAATAATTTATGAGTTGAGTATGAATCTACTATCATCAAGAACAGTGGCGTAGTTGTAAGAATGTTAAATTGACAGTAGGTAATCAATTTGGTTTTCAGCTTAAAAAATGACAACAACAACAAGCCTTAATCTCACTAGGTGGGGTACATGAATCCCTCATTGTGTTGTTATTATGTGTCAAATTCTCATTTAATTCAAGTATCTTAAGATCATTTTTATACATCTTAACCAAGTCTTTTAGGTCTATACCTTTCTTAACATACAAATCTAATGCATCTACTCTCTCCTAATCGGGTCATTGGACGCTTTTATATTGGTAACCATCTCCCTAATATTATCTACCACTGAGCTACTCCAACTTTTTCCCATACTCATTTTGCATTCTATCTCTAAGGGTAAAGCCACTCATCCACCTGAGCATCCTCATCTCTGTAATACTTAACTTAGTCTTATGTTTCTCATTTATTGGCCAACATTCTACACCATAAGTCATTGCAGGTCTTACCACCATCTTATAAAATTTTTCCCTTTAAGTGGAACTTTTCTATCACATAATAGGTCGATCGTTCCTCCACTTCAACCATCCAACTTGAATTCTACTAATAACATCTCCATCTATTTCACCATCATTTTGAACAATATAAATATTTCGCTCTTATTAATGACTTGATCACCTAAAGTCACAAAGACTACCACTAAAACTTCTACAACTAAAATTACACTCCATATATTCAGTTTTAGATCTACTTAAACCTTTAGACTCTAAAGTTGACCTCCATAATTCAAGTTTCTGTTGGACTCCCTCTCTAGTCTTATCAACAAGAATAATGTCATCAGCAAAAAGTATACACCAAGGTACATCTTCTTGTAAATGCCTCGTAAGATAAGGTCATCAGCTTAAAAAATGACAACAAATCTAATTTTAATATAAGACAGACAAGACAGCAAAGAAAGAATTTTGCATGCAAAATTCTTATAGATCTTTAAAAAACGATGAGATGTAAAGGTATTTCCTTTTGAAGACGCCAAGGATAACCTTAATAAGACAAGGGTGCATTAAAGTATCAAGAATGTATAATAGACCATCAAAAAGTAATCCATATTGTTAAGACCTCTCCATCAAGTATCCATGGAGTGATATAAGTCCTATACATCAAAGTAGCCATATGCCTACCATGTTTACGAACCATATGCTAGAAAACTAAAAGAATACCCAGTAAGAAAAAGTATCCAACACATACTATTTGTGGTTTATTAGAAACTGTTAATTGGTACAACAAGGATAATTTAGTAAATTTTTAAAGAACCTCCTTCCAAGCTTTGACTCAACTTTATATCAATAGAACATATGAGCACTGATATAATACACAACCTTATCCCTACAGAACAGAGAGGCTATCAAAGAGTTAATCTTCATGACCGGCCTCGAGGTCATAATGTAGACAACTTACCGATGACTCCAAGCCCACTCACCTATTTTACAAGTCAATCATAACATTAGAATGCCATCAAAAGAATGGGAAATTGGTAAACAAGATTCCTGAGAAAAAAAAATTGGTAAAAGTATTTTTCCTCTCTCAAGCATTATATTCCACAAATTAAAGATGAGTAGAGAATGGAAGACTGAGAGTAATTTAGAGAAAGAAGAAAAAATGGATAGAGAAGTGATATAAGCTATTGTACTTTGGGAAGATTGAGAGTAATAGAAAATTGGTAGTAGCTAATGGAGAGGCGAAGCATAAAATGAGTGAATAAAATTTAAATTTAGATTAAAATAAATTTAAAAAAGATTTTAGGAGTAAATAGATGGACAACTATAGTGTATATAAAGAAGAGAATATAATTATTAGTAGTGATTTAAAAGCACGTGATAATTCTAATAGAATGGATTAAGGGAGGATTCATAATGGGTACGAAAGAGAAGATAAAAATGCAATAGGATAAAGTAAACTTGATTCTGTAGTACCACAAAAACTTGAAATAGCAAACAAATATATTGACAAGATATTTAAATGCGTGTCATTTGATTTAATCTCAATAGAGATGAATATAACAGAGAATTTTGAATAATAAGTTTGAATGGTTGTGAGGCTAACGAAAACTAGCAGAAGGAAATATTTGAAGCTCCCCCTTCTAATATCAAGATCATGAGAACTCAATCCATGCAGCCATAGCTAAAAAATTCCTATTAGAATTAGCAATGTGTCAGTATTAAAAGAGGGGCTATATTACTCATTGTGGTCAAAGATGTGCAATAATATTGTTATTAAAAGCTATAATGAGACAAGTAATGATACTTTAGTTGATTCAGGCGTGGAGGTATAGAATGATGATTTAAGTTTTTATTCCCCAGTGC
The DNA here is from genome assembly GCA_021442155.1 of Cymbidium sinense. Classification (NCBI taxonomy): domain Eukaryota; kingdom Viridiplantae; phylum Streptophyta; class Magnoliopsida; order Asparagales; family Orchidaceae; genus Cymbidium; species Cymbidium sinense. The sequence continues at coordinate 44,470,592 of CM038227.1, read as the reverse complement.
TCCTAAGAAATATGATTATAATGGAATGAATAGAACTAATATTTATCTACAAGAAAAGCTTCCTAAAAGTAAAGAAGATGTCGATGGTGTTGTCAAATTTAAATAGACTTCAATGATCCCTAAATTATACCTTGAATATAGGAACCTTCTTGTAATCTCAAAGTGTAAAGGCTAGTTTTGTTGAAACCTTAATTAATCTTGAAATGAAAAAATTGGTCTAAAATATGTTCAAGCGAAGATAGAGTGAATGTTTTCAAGTAAAACCTTCAGTCTCTTAATAGAAAAAATTCAACTAGATAAAGTTCCTATGGACACTTTCAAATATGGAGATAACTCCAGAAAGGTATTTAATAGGAACAAAAAAAAAAGACAACGGTAATCCCATAAGTTAAAGGCACTAGGTGTAAGACAAAATCACAAACAATCCCAAGTAGATGATCAAAACATCAGTATGGGGATGCATATTTTGGTAACAAGATTGAGGCTTTAAAAGATTGTTCAAATGAATAAACTGAAAATATTAATGATGTCAAAATATTTATTTGAGAAAACAAATTACTATTTTTTGACATCTTTAGTTTTTAGATTATGATTGGCAACCACTCAAATAAAATTTAGATCTTAAAACAAAAGGTGCATATAATGTTACAAGCCAATTCTCAAATATGGAGGTTTCTAATGATGAATTGTTAGATGTTTGTACATTCAACTATGCTTGATGTTCAAGAGCGCTAGAATGGGATCCATGATAACAACTATGAAGTATTGTAGATCCCATTAGTGGACTTTGGTCAATTGCAGGGGATTTCAATATACACTTAACTACCACGGAAGGAAAGAGGCTATAAAGCTAACTTCAATGCCCTAGAAGAATTTGTTCAAACTATACTTGACTATGAGTTAATAGAATGGGAGGTTTTGTAGGTAATCAATTTACCTAGATTAGTGAAAAAAATTGAATGAATGACTTAATCAATCGAACGTTTTACTCTTTTGAATAAATTAAGAAATTTGAATGCAAAAAAAAAAATACTCATCTCAATAAATCTACATTTCATCATGTTGATACTCGTTGAAATCTCTAAAATTAATTTTTCTAATGTAATTCCTTTAGGCTTTAGAATACATCTATTTAACGTCATATTTTATTTCTTATATTCATCAAAATTTAATGGCTCCTACAGTTAGTTCTAATTGGTTACCTTTAAACAAAAGACAAAATACTAAAGTATGCCTTGTGATAAAGAAATGAGCAAGTGTTGATTTGTTTGCATAAGTTTTAGAAGCCAAAGACAATGTCTACAAAGTTTCAATGTATCAACAATCAAAAAAATATTGAAGATGAAGGAAAGCTGAATAGCTACCAACCCATTGGCCATTGCAGAACTTCGATGTGAAAGAAAAGTTTTGGAGATGGTACCATGTATTTGAGTAATAGCCATTATTAATGATTTAATAATTCTACCAAACTGAACATCATATAACTTAAAAGAAATATAGCACAATCAAGTTGACATATTTTAGTTACATGTGATATGTGTTAGGTTACTCACCGGTAGGGTTATAATTGTTGTTTGTGATCTTCTTGTAAGCCACAACCAGCCACCTTCCAACTAACTTTGCCCATCACTGCAAGCATCATAAATTGACCTAAGAAATTCCAATGCACAACTACTTCAAACGATACACCTCATTTGTTTAAAAAAGTGCTACCACTATAATATTGAATCTCCTCAAAGTAAGCTTTGTAATGTTCCCTTGCTAGTTCTTGAACCATAGCCTTCAAACCACAACCATCCTTATCCAAAGTCCATCAATAGATGAAGATAGTAGATGCTGATTCCATCAATTCCAACTCTTGATTAAGTATCAAAGAAAACTTTTAATTTAGCATTGGAGGTATGGTGATGAGCCACTCCCCCTTTAATTCATCGAACATGATGTTGAGTCCTCTTAAGGTTTATCCAATACTAGTTGTGCCCACCTCAAGCTCCTTGAATCCCTAGGATGCTAAGCTCACATGTTCTTCTACAATAAACCAGAGATAAAATCATTAGAAGGGTAAAAAAAATTCACCTACTACAAACCAAAAGTCACATGGTCTTCTTTCAGCATTTGTTGTCATCCATCATTGATTACGAAAAGATGTTCATGCTCTTTTTTTCATTGATAAACCTAGCACCCACTCACAATCCATTTTATGTGATGGTGTCTATGCCATCGACCAACCATCTAGAAACCCCAAGTGCTAGGGCCCCTTCACTAGCAATCGTTAGTTAGTTAACAACTAGGAAATAGGGTAGTTATATGCCTTTCTTATAGTGAGTCTTTCATGTCATCACTGCCAATCATCTTGAACTCATGCATGTGGCATGGTAGGTACAATAAAGCAATAACCAAGTTAACTCAGTGCTCTCATGGATCTCTCAGCTCTTCAACACCAAGCTAGAGTGGTTAGCCCCAACCCAATTGTAGGTACAAGCTACTTAGTACAAACAAAGATGAAAATCCCTAAAGTAAATCATTTGCTATAAATGCTTCGTTGGATTCTCTTGTAGTTTTCTTGATTTTTTTATCCATTTTATATTTAACATGTTATTTTCATTTTTTTTTAATATTTGAAATACAAAATATATATAAAGGATTAGGCCTAAGCTGTTTTTTCCCTTTTCCATTTTTATTTCTCTTTTTTTTTCATGATTAATCTAGAAAAAGAAAAATAAATATTTTGAATAGATCAAATAACCAATCTGATATTCTGTTGTAAGATTTCTTTGATCTAAAGGATTGTACAATGAAGTGGAGATGTAGAGTAAGAAGTTTCTTGCTATTAACATAAGGTACCGTGATCAATGAAAAAATTTAAGTAATTTTTCGCTTATTGGAATTTTCTTTTGCACTCTTCTTCTTCTCACCATAGCCATGCCTTAATTGTATATCTCTTCTCATATTTTGGTTCAAGGAGTGTTATTTATAAAAAAACTACCACCTTACTGCATAGTGATGGAAGAAAATAGAGTGCCTTAAGTTACCTTAGTGGAAAAATGATGACACATCTTGCACAAAGGGAACATTCTTTGCCCTATTCATACCTAGTCAAGCTAGCTTTTTCTATCCTCAATTTAATTTTCATTCCACAATTATTTTATTTTATTAATATTTTATTTCTTGTTGAAGCAATATTTACTTGTATTAATCTTATTTACATGCACATTCACAAAATCTTTCAAAAGTATCATCCACAAAGATGGAAGACAGAATGATAGCCGCCGGGGAAAGTATTCACCTTGAGTTCTATTCCAATGAAAACCTACCACAATGACCCCAACCACCAATCTTTCCATAAACAACACTTCATGAAGACCACCTTATGATTAGCATATCCGCACCACCCAACAGTAGAGTTGCATCCAACAAAATATGAGTGGAAGACAATGATGATTGCCAAAAATCATTAGTTGGAATATTATATCAAATATTTCTTAGCTCAAAAACGTACACCTCTTTAAATGGAACATAAGATGCTCCCCAAGTAAATAAGAGAAATTAATTTTTATTCTACCAAAAATTTATTGAAGTCTGTATAACTGTCCATGTCAATGAACTACCAGAGTTATACCTCCTTCAGTAACCTACACAAATTTCTCCAATCGCATCTTTGAATATTCAATTAATGTTCTACCCTCATGCTATTCTTTTCCCTTGCTTCGTATCAAAGAATCCATCAATAATAGCTAATGTTGAACATAAAATTACCCTAAATTGATACGATATAGTTTAAAAAAAAAAGGCGGGGCTGGGGTTAACAAGGCAGGCGAAGGATCAGGGCAGAAGGCCGATACCGAAACCGCCATTAGAGCTTCGCTTGGCCTGGACGATCATGTGGGTGATAAAGTGGGAAGCGTCGCGAGCCTCGTCGATGAGCCTCTTGACTTCCGCCTCCGAAGAGACGGCGCGATTCTCCTCGAATCTTCGTCGGATCTCCGCCGCCGACTGGCTTAGCATCAGCGTGTCGCCATCGAAAGTCTTCCGCGTCGCCCTAAGAAGCGCTCTGTACATGGCGAGCACCTCAGCCGCCATTTCTCCTCTCGCCCTAAATCGTAGCGATCGAGCTACAGATTATATGCGGCGCCGCAAAAGGCCCTGGTGTCGTCGGAGTGAAGCTCGCAATGGGAGAACAAAATATCGATAAAAAAAAAAATCAATTATTATTAATATATTTATAATTACATTCTTTTTTTATTTATAATTACATTCATAACAGCTAAATTTATTATTTAAAAAATTAATATCCTTTTTTTTTTAAATTCTCACATAATTTTTAAAATTCAAAATAATATTCGAACTCTTTTTTTTTGTTTCTAATCAATTCTTAATAATTTAATTGTAACACCTACAAATATATGTATTTAATAATTTCAAAAATTAACGAGTTAATTTTAAAAGTAAGATAGTTTTTTTAGTGTTATATGTATAATTTTGATTTATTAGATTAATATTATTCTATTTTTATTCATCAAATTCTTATATAAATATTTTAACTTGAAATAAAATTTCAATTTATATTTATATATTAAATTTTTAATAATATAATCATGATATGCATAAAATTATATTTTTCTTGAATAATTTTTAATAATATAATCATCACTTATTAAATTTTTGATATCTTGTCCATCATGACAATGAACAATTTTAATCTTAATGAAAATTAAATGGGAGAAAAATGATACTTTGTGAATTAAAATATCTTATGCTTCCTGCCTGTAAGTCTGAGCAATATAGAAAACAAAATTTTCAAAATGTTCTATAGCTTTCTAATAAGAGTTTTTCTAAATTTTATTGAGGGATTGTTTGATTGAAAAAAATAGTGTAAAATAGATAAAATGTAAAAAAAAAAATATAGTGTATTTAAATTACTTTAATTTATTTAATTTAAAATTCTATAAATATATTTTTTTAATAAAATAAATATAATGTAAAGATTAGATAATGAGGAGAGTGATAAAATGAGATGACAGGCACAACAATCAAAACACTTATTTGTGTATTTAGAATTCCAAAATTCTAAATACACTAAAAGTGATCATTCTAATGCATTTGAAATACACTATAAATGTATTGAAATTTTACTTTACACCAAACAAAACACTCAAATAATTAGATTTCCTACATTCGATTTACTTTACATTCTAAATATAGGCAATCAAACAACCTTTAAATCATTTGAATGCAATACAAACACACTTACTTTTAGATTAAAAAAAAATTTGATATGATTATGAGATTTAAGATTAAGATATTGCTTGACTTGTATAAAGATATCACACGTACAAATAAATATTGAAAGAAAAAAAAAATGATGCCTAACACAGTTTACTTAAATTCAACAATATAAATTTGAAGGCACAAAGATGTTCCCTATCTTATAAGTGGAGAAGACAATAATAAAATATAATATATATTATCTCTTAAGGACACTAAGGGTAAGTTTAGAGCAACTTTATGATTACTTTATTTTTTAAAAAATAAACACAATTATATTTTTTTCAACTTTCTAACTACCTTTTAAAAAATTTTATTATTAAAATAATTTTAGAATCAAAATAATTAAAATATGATGACTAAAAATATTAATTTAACTTGAAAATCAAATCAAAACTTGAATTGAATAAAAATTGAATCAAATATAGAGTTAACCGAAGACGCTTTATTTAGATGGCAAGGCTACAAACGCCACACAAATAAATGATTCACATTTCACAAATATTTTTTTCTTTTAGCTTCACAATATTCAACTTATTATTATTATTATTATTCCAACTTCTTGACCATACTACAGTTGCAAGTAAATCAACCCAAACTAGAATAACATTGATGAATTAATTAAATTCAAACATTAGTTTTATTCTATAAATTTAAGCCAATTCATGAGATAATTCATTTAATATGAAAGAAATAAAATAATTCTAATTTATATAATTATTATAAAATAATAATAATAATTTACTTGATTTTAAAAAATGAGATATAACTCTTTAAATATTTTTAATAATTTTACATTTAAATTATAAATTCTAATATATTTAAAATATATTTTATATTAATTTTTACTAATCAAACTTGCTTGTAAGATAACAAGTTGAGTCAAGACTAAGGCTTCCTAAGCTTTTCGGATTTCTGAAAAGCTGCTTTAAAAGTATTTCTTGAAAAACTATGTCTTGCTTTTTGAAAATGGGCTAAAACGAAACTTTCAGTGAAATGGAGCTAAAACTCAGTTTCAAAAAACACACTATTCAAACGGGTATCAAAATTAAAAATTCACGCTCTCAAAAGTAAAACGCACTAAAAAAGCTTAATCAAATGAAGCCTAATTTGAATAACTTATTAGTTAATCAAGCTCGACTTGACTCACTTATACTCCTAAATTGATACCTTTTGACGGAGAGAAAATAAAAAAGAAATTGTTGGTTGAAACCATTGCTTTCTCATATGTTTGATAGAATTCAATACAATTTCTAAACTAAGGGTATAGATGAAAAATATTACCAGCAGAATCAACCATAAACAAAGAATTTGTGTTGCTGTAATGAACAATAAAAAATATAAATGCAAATCTAATATTGTTAAAACCAAAGTATGTGTTGCTTAATATTGTTGAAGGACTCTCACAAGATTCAAATAACAAATATAGAAAATACCCACAGGGTTAAATACCTAAAATATCAATTTGTAAAGCAACCAAACTTAGAATACTATAGTTTCTACTCTTTGAAAGGTTAGCTGACAAGCAAACAACTTCTTTTTTATTATTATTATTCATGAAAACATGCCTTACTTCCAACAAGTTGAATCCACAGATGTGATCAAAGCTCACCTGCAAAATGACTGATTTTCTCAGTCCAAAAATCTGGTAAATTACTGGATTTCAAGAACCAAACAGAGATTAAAAGACAGACCATTTGTTCATGCATCGATGGAATGGGAATGAGACGGGCTGCTGCTGCTGCTGCTGCTGCGGCTGCGCCTCGCTCGACCGACGCGAGGTCGTGGCTGCAAAATGAAAGTACATATGCGCGAAGAAAGACGTGAGATGCGAACAAGGGAGAACCGCATTTAGGGCACAGCGATGGCGAGGTGACTAAGTTCAACTTACAGAAGCCGAGGAAGATTCCGATTTTGAATTGGATCTGCAAGAAATAGATTCCAGAAACAATCATATTTTGCATCTATAAATTATGTTTGAAACCTTGAATCCAAAGGACTAGAATTCTTTCAGTGGCAAATATGCGACCATAGAAAAAATTTCAGAATTGAGACAGAATATGGAGTCTTTCACAACAATTAATGTTAGTAAGACAATTGAAGAAATCAAGTGTTGTTACATCAGAGAGCCAGGATAATATCTTTAAGGGAATACCACAGAATTCCAGATTGAGACACCTGAACACAATTTTGTAGTCTGATGATGATGCTCCAAGAACTTTGGATGTGCAAATCACTACACCGTTGTATCCCCGTTCTTAAGACTCCTTTTGAGGAAAACATTTTCAAAGCTTTATTTTTCAGATAACGGCCATATTCTATTTGGCTCTAGCTTGTTTGATGTTTTTTAGATTTTTTTTTTATATAGAGAAAATGCGCTTTTATGACCAAATCTATGTGTGGTGACTTCAAGAAAGTGCTATCAGACTATTTCAATATAAAAAGGTCTATAATACCTACAGCAGCTATAACAAAAATTTTGGTTTTTCCACAATAATTCTCCAGCCAATTATACATACAGGGCTTGAACAATAATTGCTACAAGTTATCATAATGTACAAAAATTAATATGCCTTTCTGGTGTTTCAGAGCTGCTCATTTATCTAACAGCATACCTCACAACGCATTTGCATCAAATCCCATCATGTTTCCTAATATCCAGTCCCCAGAACGCCGCTTAGGCCCAATCTATAAAAAAAGGCAACTTTACAACGATATAAGAAGAAAAAGGGGAGCCTGAAATGATCTGGAACACAGCGGGTTGCTTTCAAAAAAATGCTATGTAAAATAAGAAAAAAATCAAGCAAGCAAGAAAATACCATAGAATATCCAGAGGACTCAACCATAAAATCACGGGAAAAGAATAAAAAAAGAACGCACAAAAATTGGGCCAATTAAATTTTACAGACTTGAGATCTCACTCACATCCATTAAAAGATCCAAGGCCTAAATTGAAGTCGCAATATCTACCAGACTAAGAACCAGCTACATCAACCACTCCAAAAGCACGTTGAACAGTAAAACAGCACAAAACAAAACTGAAAAAATGTGACTCGGACATACAACTGAAGAAAAACCCAAATGCTTCCAAAAATAGAAATGGACAAAATGATAATCAGATGGTCAAACTACCAAGAAACTGAGAAAAAGCTCTCTTTTGATTGAGATTTAATGGTTAATGATCATCAAAAGCATAAAACTTTTGTGCTATGATAAGCAAATTAACAATTTGGATATTTAATTGACAATTATAATTCATTTTGTTAATTTTTTAAGTTTTAGTCTAAGTGTTTAAACATACTTACGATGATATGATACTGGACAAGCCCTAATCATCACTAAGTTCCTATCAACCAACATATTGTTCTCGAATTCTCCCTAAATAGTGCCCCAAGATTATCCCACCTAAAGTTACAGTAGTAGTCTTAGTGTTTCTAGATTCTCTTTTCATGATGTTCTCGCCCTCCATCACCAACAAATTTTGTTCGTCCTGTCCACCCTCTCTTCAGAGGACTGTTTCTATAACTAGGGGTAAATGGCTGTAAAGGCTTGGTTCCACTATCATACAAGGAGTGAACGAACTTAAAGTTGCCTAGATTAGATTAAAAACCCATACAAATGATACATTAAGAACCTATGGAATTATAAGTCATTACTGCTAAGAATAATAATGAATTGAAAACTTAAAAACACTCCATAAGTTTTTCCACAGGCATTTATTTCTTGTTTTGCTGCAGACCACCGACCACACTGCCAACTATTCCTTCCATTTCCCATTTCCCATTTCCCAGCAGACCGTGCAAAAAAATCCCTTACAATTCTGTTGCAGTGCCTTGCTTCCATTGTTTTCAATGCAGCCAGTAATCATGCTAACCATCACATTTATTCCTTTGTAAAATTGTTGGTGAGGTTCGGTAGCCAATGCCTCCATTTCCTTTTTTAATCTGCCACCGCCCTGCTTGACTTTGTATTGTTGCTCCCAGCCGTTATTATTTCCATCTACAGTTGTTTTTCAAGTAACATTCTCCTTATTTTGTTGCAGGCAATTTCCTTTCTTTGTAACCTATATTTAGATCTTCAACACTCCGACATTAAATGAGTTGGTAGAGATCCAATATTCCTAGTTTGTTTAAAAATTTTTTTGAATGCATGATTGCAAACACTTTACTTTTTATTTTATAAAGTGTTTATCCATCTCCACACATTTGGTTCCATTATACTGTATTGGGATGTGAGAACTAATGGCAAATTTGTCATCACAATATATCTTTATGGTTCTTTGCCATTTAATCTTTGGGGCCTCCTAAAATAACTTATCATGATAAAGTTCATAATTACCTAGAGCAATTGTAAGAAAAAAATTATTTCTTCTCCATTTTATAAAATTTCCTTCCAGAAAAGTACAATAGCCTAAAGTTGATCTCCTAGCAATAAGTGAACTCACATAATCAGCGTCAGTATATGCATTCAACTTTAAAGTTTCATGTCTTTTATAAAGAACCCCTTTCCCAAGATTTAAATTTAAAAATTTGAGAGTGGGACCAACTATACATCTAATAGATCTGGGTCAACTTTTTTTGGAAATTAAATGGTAAATTCATTGGCACTTAAAACGACAAAAGAAGGCTCAGAAGAATCTAATTCCATGATCAATGATGAGTGCTTCCCTCGATTTTAAGTGAGCCTTTAAATATTGTGCAGTTGTGCCCAAAAATTTTGCAAGAACAATATGATAAAACACATTTAAATTCAATATTACCAATAATCACAAGAGGAGAAATCAATCCAGATCTTATCAAGAGGAGTAGCAGCAATTTCAATCAAAATTATACCCACAAACGCAATATAAAATATAGTAACAACATTCATTGTGAGAGCATACAATAGATCGGTTAAACTAGTGTAAAAAAAGTTGAATAAAAAGCAACCCACACAAGAATGATGGGTGGTTCCATAGATGAGTTAAAATGAAGAGACCAATTTAAACATATGCATCATATAGCCACTCACATGATAAGGTCAACGTAATAAAAGTATAAAGTAATATGCTTCTAAATATAATTTGATAATAATATGATGAAATTCAAGAAGCCCAACATAGTAGTCTCTAATCAAATGCAACTCTGCCAAAAATACATGTATGATCTTAAGACTTGGCATTTTGAGAAAAAAAATTGTCCACAAAACAAAATAATGCAATTACTGGCTAAAAAAATCACTACAGCGATAAATATAAGCCCATGTTTATCATACAAAGTGAGGGGTGGGGTTGTTATGATAAGGTGGGTCTAGTCCTTGCTAAAAAAATAAAAAGAATTGGTATACATGGTGGTCGTTGAGGTCCAGCAGCTTTCAAAGACAACAACTTACGTGAAGGACCAAGTATTGTAAGCAATAGACAAAACAGTAGCTATAAAAGCTCTAAAAGTGAGAGGAACTACATGGGAAGCATCAACCATCAAAACAGTTGGCGATTAAGAAGAAACAACTTCAGAGTAGTAACATAAGCCAAACATCAAAAAGTAGTAAGTGAGAATCACGTAAAGAATAGGAATAGTGAGTTCAATCGCTTACAAAATTGAATTGAAAAGATGTTGGAAGCCAAGAAGCTAAAGGAAGTGGTTATGATTAAGAAAATATGAATGAAGAGTGCATAGTGCCGAGTGGTATCAATAAGGAACCATTCATGATGACATAGATGGGAGTCGAAGCATAGGCTAGACTCAAAAAGCCAGTGCTAAAACTACGAAAGCATCATCAATCAACAACAACAACAGCAAGCCTTTATCCCACTAAGTTGGGTCAACAACATGAATCTTTCGTCTCCATTGTATCCTATTATGTATCACATTCTCATTTAATTCAAGTATATTAAGGTTATTTTTTATACACTTAACCAAGTCTTTTTAGGTCTACCTCTACCTTTCTTAATATAAGACAAATCTAATGCATCTACCCTCTACGGTCATCAAGCGATTCGACGCTTTATATGGTCAAACCATCTAACTCTCTCTAATCTTATGCATTTGACTCCAACTTTTCCCGAACATACTCATTTGGCATTTTATCTCTAAGAGTAAAGCCACTCATCCACCTGAGCATCCTCATCTCTGTAACACTTAACTTAGTCATATGCTTCTCTTTTAATGGCCAACATTCTACATAATAAGTCATTGCAAGTCTTACCACTATCTTATAAAATTTTTCCTTAAATTTAAGTGGAACTTTTCTATCACAGGACATTCCACTTCAACCATCCAACTTGAATTCTACTAACATCTCCATCTATTTCACATCATTTTAAACAATGAGCCTAAATATAATTATCATTCTTATTAATGACTTGTTCACCTAATGTCACAACATTGCCACTAGAACTTCTACAACTAAAATTACACTCCATATATTCAATTTTAGATCTACTTAAATGAAAACCTTTAGACTTTTAATGTTGACCTCCATAATTCAAGTTTCTCTTGGACTCCCTCTCTAGTCTTATCAATAAGAAGAATATCATCAACAAAAAGCATACACCAAAGTACATCTTCCTGTAAATGCCTAGTAAGAACATCCATAACTAAAGCAAAAAGACAAGGCCTTGAAGCTGATCCTTGATGTAATCCAACTGAAATAGGAAAATATTTTGTCAATCCTCCTTATGTTTGAACACAAGTAATAGCTCTAGCATACATATCCTTAATGACTTGAATATAACTAATATTAACTCATTTCTATTCTAGAACTCTCCAAAGAACATCTCTTGAAACTTTATCATAAGCTTTCTCTAAATCAATAAATATCATATATAGATCCTCCATACTTTCTCTATATTTCTCCATCAAACCTTTTAACAAATGTATAGCATCTATAGTAGATCTACCTGACATGAAACCAAACTGATTGTGAGAAACTTTTATATCACATCGAAAAATATGCTCAATTACTCTCTCTCATAATTTTAATGTATGACACATTAACTTAATTCCTCTATAATTTGCACACTCTTGTGCATTACATTTATACTTAAATATAAGAACCAACAAACTCTTTCTCCACTCCGCTGGCATCTTTTTAGTCTTTAAAATAACATTAAAAAGATTTGTAAGCCAAGAAATTCCTCATCTCTAAACATTTCCACACTTGGAATATCATCGGTCCTCTTGTTTTCCACATTTCATTTTCTTTAAAGCTTCTTTAACTTCAAATTTAATAATCGACAATAAAACAAAATTCTCTATTTTTGTTTAGGTATTAAGGTTCTTAAAATCAATCTTTTCGGATCTTTCATTGAAAAGTTTATCAAAATATCTCATCCACCTATTTTTATCCTTTCTAAGCGCTTTTATTATCATCTAACACCCTTCTTTCTTTTACTTTTGGTTGGCTTTATATATATCTTTCACTTTCTGATCTTGTATAAATCACTAAAAGAAATTTAAAATTATATTTTCTAATCTCTCTTAATCTTTATATATTCTTTTACATATAAACCAATTTTATAACGATGTTTCTTATTTCTTTCTTTTATTCTAGTTTATTTTTATTAAAAGGCTTTTCCTTTTGATTCTCCAAGGATATTTTTATTAATTTTTTTTCTTTTTCACATATGAACGTCATCCCAAATTCTTATAACTCTTAAAATATTTTTTTTATGTTATTTAAAATTATATCTTAATCTGACAATAATTTGATTTATTTTTCTCTTACAATCTTTTCATCTTAAAAAAACTACAATCGATGTTGGTCTTAAACTTTCAATTGGAATGGCAATCTTTTCTACCTCTTTCTTATCAAAATAATAAATCATTGTTTCTTAGATCCATTTTATAAATAATAATATGTCTCTTTTCTTAAAAATAAACTATATAAATCGTTTAAAATAAAATCTAGTATAATCTTTCTTATTAATTCACCATAATACCATGAATACTTTTAATCAATCAAAAAAAAAAGAAAAACTTTGAGAAATAGCTAAAGAGGACAAATAGAAAGAATGCCAAGACAGCATAAGAGGCAAACCAAATCCTACTTTAAGAGTGCCATCAAATGAAGATGGGCGACCAATATGTGGGGAATAGTAATATGAGCTGAACAAATGTAAGAACAATGATCAAGATCTTCGTTCCAAGAGATGGGAAGATTGCCTAATAAAATTTCAAAACTTGAATTTGTGAGTGAGTTTTAATGGCTTTGTTCCCCTCATATAACTTGAAGCTGTCTAACAACAGAAATGCTAATTTTAATGGGATGAGTCATTGTCATTCCAATGTATTAATAGTTGGAAATGTCACGAGAGGTGATATCAAGTTCGCCAGACTTACCTTCCATTTGAATCCCCTTTACAGATTAGTTAAAGAAGAGTTACTTTTCCTTAAATGAGAGATCTTTTGAAACAAATTTTCTTGAGGTATAATGACAGTATTTTTAACCTTCTTGAGTGAAAGAACATCCTCAAAAAACACACTCAAGTGCTCTAGGAACAAAGCTACCCTGACGTTTATGAATGCGCAAGTATGAAAACAAATTTTAGGGTAATTTTTTGTTAAAAAAAAATAGTTTTTAGAAAGCAATTCAATGAAGTAGTTTAGAGAGCTTTTTCAATTAATCATTTGAGGGTATTCTATACTTAAATATGCGAACGAGATCAAAATTGCTTGTCCCAAATATCCCTTAGAACTTGATTTTAGAAAAAGGGTAACTTCTACCAATAACAACAACAACAAGCCTTAATCCCACTTCTGGGTCTCATTGTGTCCTATTATGTGTTTTTCTCTAAATCATATCTATAAATCATAGGTACCGCTTTCTTATTAAAGGCATACTAATCTTATCTACCACGGACTTCTCTTTTTCACATACTCATTTTGCATTATGCAAAATTAAAGCCTCATCCACGAGCATCCTCATCTCGTAACACTTAACTTAGTCTTATTTTATTTTATAACATTGTTCGTCATATAAGTCGTTCTTTTACCATCTTATAAAATTTTTAAGTTTAACTTTTCTATCACATATCATGGGATAAATTCCACTTCAACCATCCAACTTGAATTCTACTAATAACATCTCCATCTATTTCACCATCATTTTGAAATTTTAAATATCTCAATCGCCACTCTTATTAATGACTTGATCACCTAAAGTCACAACACTATCAATAAAACTTCTACAACTAAAATTACACTCCATATATTCGCTTTAGATCTACTTAAACTAAAACCTTAGACTCTAAAGTTGACCTCCATAATTCAAGGACTCTCTAGTCTTATAACAAGAAGAATGTCATCAGCAAAAAGCATACACCAAGGTACATCTTCTTGTAAATGCCTCGTAAGAACATCCATAACTAAAGTAAAAAAGATAAGGGCTTAATGTTGATCCTTGATGTAATCCAACTCAAATAGGAAAATATTTTGTCAATCCTCCTTGTGTTTGGACACAAGTAACAGCTCTAGTATACATATCCTTAATGACTTGAATATAACCAATATTAACTCATTTCTGTTCTAGAACTCTCCAAAAAACATCTCTTGAGACTTTATCATAAGCTTTCTAAATCCATAAATATCATATGTAGATCCTTCTTACTTTCTATGCTTCTCCATCAAACCTCTTAACAAATGTATAGCATCCATAGTAGATCTACTTGGCATGAAACCAAATTGATTGTGAGAAACTTCAGATCACATCGTAACATATGCTCAATTACTCTCTCCATAATTTTAATGTATGGCACATTAACTTAATTCCTCTATAATTTGCACACTCTTGTGCATCACCTTTATTCTTAAATATAAACCAACAAACTCTTTTCTCCACTTTGACATCTTTTCTTTAAAATAACATTAAAAGATTTGTAAGCCAAGAAATTCCTTGATCTCCTAAACATTTCCACACATCTATTGGAATATTATCCGCCCTGTTTTTTCCACTTTCATTTTCTTTAAAGCTTCACTAACTGATTTACTAATACGACGATAAAATGAAATTCTTTTTTGTTTGATAAGGCTAAAATCAATTTCGATCCTTCATTGAAAAGTTTATCAAAATACCTCATCCACCTATTTTCAATATCTTTTCTAAGAAAAGACTTTATTATTTTCATCCTTAATACCCCTCACTAACCATGACTTACTTCTCTATCTTGGTTACTAACTTATATATACATCTTTCACCTTCGATCTAATCTATCAGATAAATCACTAAAAATAAATTTTTTCAGATCATATATGCTTTCTTAATCTCTACATCACTTTATATCTTTCCCAATTCTGAGTTTTATATCTAAACCAAGTTTTATAATAATGCTTTTATTTCTTATCTTTTCGCACACTAACTCCACCACCAACTATTCTTATTAAAAGAAGCTTTTCCTTTTGATTCTCCAAGCACATCTTTAGCAACTTGCTTAACTTCTATCAAATGATTATTTTTTCTTTCTACAGCCCCATTTTATTGTAGGGTGTTAAAACTAGGATAGATGAGCAATGCCTTCTTTTCTGAAGGAATGAGACAATTTTTGGTTAAAATAATCTTTAACATGATCCATCTTGAACTTTTAAATGTTAACCCCAATATTGATTTCTTATTATGCTGACAAAAATTTAAAGAACATGATTCACACCAATTTTTTTTAATAAAATATATTAATGTCATTTGAGTACAATTATCAATAGATGCTATAACCTTTTAGCTCCTAAGATATTAAGTACACAATTCCATTCCTAAAAAGAAAGAATTAATGCAAACTTTTTTAAGTCCATTGGGTCTGTATCAATGTCAACCAACCAAACAGGTTAAAAAAAAAAAGGTGAGAGAAGCACATGACAGTAAGTCAATTCCATCCATTTTTCTGCCCATCTCTCTCTCTCTCTCTCTCTCTCTCTCTCTCTTAAGCACACATATCAATCATGCGAATCCATTTATATTATTTCATATTCTTTCCCACATTTTCTGTTAGATCTTCCCTCTCCACCATACACAATAGAGACAAAGTATCATTTTATGTTGGTCATCTCTTTTAAACATTTCACGCCCCTGACAATGTCAAAAGTTTTCGTTTAGGTAAACCCTACTCATGTTAATCTACAAACCAAAAGAGACTTAAAAGAAATGGTTTTAAAATGTAAAACTTGAGATAAACGAGACCTCTAAGCTTAAGGATCCAAATGCAATCTACCCCTACAAAAAAAGGGTCCATTCAATCATATGCCTCCAAACAAGTTATTATAAAATAAGTAAATATAAAATTTAGTTAATACATTTACAATGATGTCCCTTTCTTGAGTAAGAATTGTTGAATTTATGATAAGAACAAAAAGGCTGGTAGCATTTATCTCTTATTTTCATAAAACAATAGCAGTACTTATTCTATTTTAACATGCAAGCTGTATTCCTGACATTGGACAAGAGCACAAACGAAAGTTCTAAGAGACTTAGGAAGACAAGTAACAGTAACATGCAACATAAGCAATATTTTCAGCGTTAACAGATTTAATGTAAGAAGAAACATGCCCAAGAAAGTTATAAGAAATAAAAAATTCAATGTCAACTTACTATCAAAAGACAGCTGAAAATAAAAGGTACAATAACAAACAACTTAAAAAAGCTAATAGGACAACCCCAAGTGAAATTTCCACCTTCCTCCACTAGTATATGAAGCTTGATAATTAAAATTAAACAAACGAAAATTATAAGTTTCAAGGAAAGAGAATTTTAAGATAAATTCATACCTAGATAAAGACCTTTCTCTAGAAACTGAACGAGAATGAGAGGAAACAGATCTAGATCGAGACCTAGACAATGAAAGGCGTGAAGACCTGCCCTTTGGACTGTGCAACAGATACTAATATCAGAATCAAAATTTTCAGTCAACCAGGCTAAAATACAAATACAGAAGAACGGCTATATTTTCAGCTTTGGCACCTCCTTGGGCTATAGCTGCGACTACGACTGCGGCTCCTGGAATACGCTGGGCTACGACTACGACTCCTGCTCCTAGAATAGCTTCTCCTAGTATCATATCTGGAATCATATTCTCTCACCTATAATAAAA
Organism: Cymbidium sinense; assembly: GCA_021442155.1. Taxonomy (NCBI): domain Eukaryota; kingdom Viridiplantae; phylum Streptophyta; class Magnoliopsida; order Asparagales; family Orchidaceae; genus Cymbidium; species Cymbidium sinense. Next base: position 44,453,272 of record CM038227.1, on the reverse strand, counting down.
TCACATGAATGTATTAATCATCTTTATGTACTTAATGCCTGAAATGACAAAGCGAACACGAGAATTATAAATTATTTACCCTAATAAAAGCCCGAGAAAATGCATTCCTGAACTCAGAATCATCAAGTTTCCTTATCTGTAGATCCATGCCCAAGAACATTCATATCAAAATGCAGGATTGAAGAAATGTAGTAAATATATATCTATATCATGGATACAAAGGAAAAAAGTTACAGCATATTTCATATCATCATAGTTTGTATAATCCACAATTCCAATGGTTCCTGCAAACATTCAGATAAACAAATAAGAAATAATCAGTCAGAATTTTAACTCTTATTTATTGTGTTCTACAAGGATATATATTTTGAGTGAAGAGAAACCACATCAAAATCCAAAAATGGGCAAGCTTCCAACTTAAAAATGAACACTAGGAAAAGTAAATGCAAATTAGAATTAGGAATAGTTAGAAAGCAAAGAAGCCACTTGTACATAAGATAACTGGCCCAAAGAACATTATGGCATGCAACAAAATTCATGCAAATAACATAAACATCATTAATATTATTACAACTACCTGATGTTAGATTTACTAGTCTTAATTTTTCATTCATTCCTACAAAATGTAAACAAGGAGTTAAACATATTCTTCAAAAAATAATTTTGAGCAACCTCTATACATCTTAACCTTTTGCCACCCTCTTCTCCATCTCAATCCTCTAACCTTAATTTTATCCACTTGTGAGCACATTTTCTATCCTTCATTATACATGTGCAAACCATCTAAATCTATTTTCAATTAGACTATACTTAATAGATGTCACTCCACCCATTCTTTAATATAATCGTTTCTTAATTTATCATAGTTTTATCACACAATCATCTTAAAATTTTCGTTTATGTTTTACTTAACCAGCTAAACTAGATATTAAACATGTTGATTGATGAATATTCAGATCCTAATTTCAATTATATAAAATTCATCTTTGAGTCTCCATGATATCTTTTTATCACACAACTCTTGACGCACTTTTCTATTTTAACCATTCAACCTCAATTCAAGTTATATCTTCATATATATCAATAGTATTTTGTATAATATATCCAAAATAATTAAACTTATCACACATAAATACAACTTATCTTTGAATAATAATATAATGTTGAATGATAATTGTTAATATCATATCCACTGAGATTATATATGTTACGCTTAGTCTTTGTTATACTAATTTTAAGGCACTGATCTTTAAACATTTCCTCAACTATTTTCATTTTTCATTTTTTAATGGAAATACTTTCAATTATAACTATATATAATTTGCAAAAATCATACACCAAAAACACCTACCATTGAATATCATTTGTAAATATTCCCATAACCAATATGGAAAAACCTGCACAAATGTTGATCATTAAACGAAACCTATTATCATTAAAAACTCTTGAATAACTACTCAACTATTTATAATACTAACAAATGCTCTATCATTACATGTTTTTAATAATGTTATCATACCTTTAACAAATAATTTCCTATCTTAATGCGCACCAAATCAATTATAATGGTGCTGAATCATATATCTTCTCAATATCAATAAAAAAATAATATGAAAAATTTTTATTTGTTCTCTAAGCTTCTTCATTAATTATGTTAACACAAAAAAATCTCTTCTATGGTAGGCTAACATGAAACAAATAGGTTCACCAAAACTGACATAATTTTTTCTAAGTTTATGTTCCTTTGTTCTCTCCATTATTTCACTACTCGACTCAATAAGTTTGATTCATATATAATTAGCACAATATATGTCATATTTGTTCTTTAATATTGATATTATATCTTCTCAATAGTGATGAAAATGCTATGAAGGTTCTTTATTTGCTCTTTATGCTTCTTAATTAATTATGTTAACACAATAATCACTTCTATGGTATGTCTTTTTAAAATGAAACCACTAATTTTTCTAAGTTTATGTTCCATTACTGAACGTCATATTTATTTTTAAATATTGATAATAAAATTATATCAATTCTCTATTATCCATAATTTTAATAGCGTCAACATACTTTTGACAAAAATCTTACATCATACTATGCATCAAATCAATTTTCATTATATTCAATTATATGCCTTCTCAAAATCAATAAAAATTATATAAAAATTTTTTCTTAGTTCTCTTTGCTTCTTCATTAATTATCTTAATATAAAAAACCACTTCGATAGTACATATTCCAAGCACGAATAATTTGATTCTCCAAAACTGACATAATTATCCTAAGTCCAGGTTCCATTATTCCCCATCATTTAATTGTGCGACTTAAAAGATTAATTATTTTATAATTAGCTTAATCTTAAACATCACCATAATTCCCAAATATTTATATTAAAATGATGCTTGTCCAATCATTTGGCATCCTCTTAATCTACAAATTTCTATTAAAATAGTTATTAACTAAACAATTGTAATATCCCTCATAACTCTCCATTCTCAACAAATATCTCATTTTAGATATAATATTATATTTAAGGAAAAAATTATCCACCTATATTTCTCTAACTACTACGTTCAGTTAACGTGATACCCCAACTCTACCACTTAAAAAAGGCATTGTTAGATAACATTAAGCCAAAGAATGTTCAGCAAAGAGCAATCAATTATAACATATAAACAATGTATGCAATCACTATGCAAAGAAGATCAAACAAAATTACCAAAAAAACAGTTCAAATTCCAATCAATGCTTTGCCAGGAATATTACGCATTTCTACTTTTGTTCAAAACTTTTAAAAGATACTTTTTAAACCACGATTTCTATTTTTTCTACCAAAAAACAACATTTTTGAAGCAAATATTACAAGCAGGAATTTCAACCAAAAAGTCACTACTTTTTGTTGGCTGCTTTTCCTACCACAAAAAATAATCAAAAAAACTGCCACAAATAAATCCTGAATAATACAATCTAATGTAAATATTACGTTCTAACAAAGAAGTTATAAATTGTAACCATTTTTATCATCCTTAAGATCAAAATAAATAAATGTCATCTTGCTAGTGCATAATGCATATTTGATATTTCCCTCTTACAAAGATACTTTAGAATTAAAAGAACGCACGATACAAAGATAACTGAAGGCGGATAGAGGCAAATATTACTTTGAAAATGGAACAACATAGAAACTACTGCAGATACATTTCTGCACATGTTTTCACCATTCTTATTAATTACCACTTTATCCCATTTTTCACTCTATATTTCTTATTTGACTCCCTCTGCCTCTTTTCCTTCGCTATTGGGAGGAGTAAGAGCTTCAAATGCAGAAAAGGGAAAATAGAAAAGTGTAATAAATCGAAACAAATGCTTAAAGAGATGTCAAATGCATGGATCAAAGTATAGAAACAAATTTTAAACATTGAAAGAAAATGTCTTCAGAAAGCTACAAGATGCAAATCTTTAAAAAAAAGAAACCACTACCCCACTAACCTCTCCGCTCATGATACACCTCAGAGAAACAAACATCACCAGCTTTCCGCATGTGATCCTAAACAAAAGCACATCAAAATGTTAAAATTTCCACAGAAATAAAAAATTTTAAAATAAATCAAGCCATGGCATTATTGTCAAGCAGCACTCACCTTCAAGTCTTGCCAAGATGCAGATGATGGCAAACCAGTCACAAGAACTGCAAGACACAAAACACACAATTATAAAAGAACACCTTCATTTAAAGATAAATTTGGCATCGCATATCGAGTAAATGATGTGTGCTATACCAAAAGACAATTTGTACATCACGACACACCTTGATAGTCTGAACGGCGAGACACATTACCACCACCACTACTAAAGCTGCTATGACGATCATATGAAGAGGAGCCGCCTCTCCTGCCATGAGCAAGCTCCACCTACATCATGGGATGGCGAATAACATTGAAAAAGATACAATATCAACACCATTATATCATCTAAGAACAATTTACCTACACGTAATCTGCAGCCATCAAAATTATAACCATCTCGACCATAGATAGCATCTTCAGCATCACGAGCATCTTCGAACTAGACAAAAAAATCAAGGAAATCAATTATCTTGTGTTAATAGCGTCAAGGGAGACACGACTAATAGTTATACCGAGATAATCTCATCCAATAACATGTAATAATAAGCTTTTAGCAGCACACAAAAACTTTGGATTCCAGCATTTAAAAGAATTTTTCATGTATAGTAATAGCATTGATAACCATGGCTCCAAAACAAATGAAACTAAAAGAAAATTAACACCATCCAATCCTAATTTAACTGTTGGGACTCCCTAAGGAGAAAAAGAAAGACTTCACCTCAACGAAAGCATAACCAGGAGGCCTTGAAGGAATCTTCAAGTCAATGTCAACAATGTTTCCATACTGCACAAATAAGTTTTCCAATCAAAATCTCGAAATTGCATTTAATAATATTATGTTAATATTTAAAATCAGGTAAAATAAATGTGAGAATGCTTGAATACTGCAAAGAAATAAGTTTATTCAATCAATATAATCACAAAAAACAATTAGAATCCTACACAAAAATTTTGGGTTACTGTCAACCCATGTAGGATTTGGGTCTCTAGGTCAGCTTTAAATAGTCTAACAAATAAATAAATAAATGGGTCAGGTTCAGGTTGGTTTAAGTTCAATGTAAAAGCATAAAAATCCATTGATGAGTGGATTCTTCTTTTTATGTGCTTTTCAATCAAGAAATAATATCTAATGCAACTTCTATAACTTTATTTCAAGTTGCACACACAAATCTGATCATCATGTTCAATTTGTGTTAGATAGACTAAACCAACACTACTCAAGGCTTATCATCTCGTTTTGGATCAAGTACATATTAATTGAATTATTTAAGTTGAGATTGACTGAGATGGAAACAGGTTGACTCAAATTGTATCTAGGTTGAACATTGACCCAACCGCTAAGGCGTTAACTTGAATTAACACCATTATTCCCAAACAATATGGTTGGCTGATATGATAACCTCCCAACTGCCACACCATCAGATGGCATTAGGAACATGTAACCCTCTTATTAAGCTTGATGAAGATGAATTATATTTGCATTGTACTAAATCTCAAATTTTTAGTACAAATTTACCCATCTAATTTAGATCATCTTCAACATTGATCTCTAGGTCATCAGTACAATACAATAATCTAGTTCAATCTCAAATGACAGTAATCTTGGAGCCAAAATTCTTCATAGATTTATCTATCACCTCTAATGGCTTAATCGCTTAACACTTAAAAAGTAAAAATGGCATGTACTTTTCTACGATGCAGCTACCCAGAGAGCCAAAATGCCATCAATCAAGAGGTATTTTGGTTCGACACAATACGAATCTTAAGGCTAAGTAGATCCATTCATCCACCTACACTTTGTCGAGCTACAAAATATCCTTTCATTCAACACTATAAATGCTGGTAGGGGGATTTCTTTTTCTTAATTCCTCTCTTTGAAGAAAGCCCTATAAAATTGCATTCATACCTTTAAGTTCATTCGGTAACATAGGCATGAAAGTGTCTTCCCGAGTAAAAAACTACTCGCAACAAGTTTTTTATTTTATATTATTTTGCGCATTCAAGAAGTTAAATCATGTTAGATTGTTCCTCATAAGTATCTCAACAAGCTCAAAGTCATTTCAAACATAAAACAATTTATTATTGTTTATAAGAAGTATCCACACATTTCATGATAAAAGTGCTCCTAACAACACCATCAATCACTCCCAACTCCACCTAAAGCAATGATCAACCCTTAACTCATATGGCAAGCAAATACATCAATAAGAATGCTCTCTATGGTGTCTCATAAATTGAGTTTTATCATACTTAACAGTCTTCACATCAAATCTCTTCCTCAAATCCTTCTAAACCTAAAAATTAAGGAAAGAAATCGACTTCTAGTGAGACATTTACTCATTCTCTTAACATCAAATCTAACATTGGGGGAATATGGAATGAAATATTCATTCTCGTGACCTTCATTAATGAGCAACACTGTCCCTATCAGAGCATCACACACTACCAGATGAGCCAATTGATGCTTCGAGACAACCAACAAAGTCGACCTCCACATAACATCTAGGTTCCTAAAACTCATTCATGACAACATATAGAACCATTTTACAACAACCAACCCATAATGAGATATCCCGACACCATAAATCAATCTCATGGCTATCATCATAACCAAAGAAGGGGTAAAAATACCATGCCTTCTCTCTCCCTCATCTCACCCTGATTAATTTATTTGTTATTGATTTATATAAATGATCCTTTAATCCATTTGAGTATATCAATTGTCTTTAAATAATCATATAAATTCATCAAGCCATTGATTCAATCCTATGCAAATTCTTTCCAATGACTTTAAAAGGACAAGCAAGATCAAGATTATATTCACCCCCGAATGCTTCATTATGAGCCTTGATAAACTAGATCAATTATTCATTTATCAATTCAAAATTAACTAACATAATGTGAAGGATCATGCCCATTGCAAAGAAGAGTAAACCGGTATAAGATTTCTTCAAATGCCTTACGAACGAACCTTGTCAGGTTTTGAGAGTAAACCCTTAGCTACTATGTTGAATTTTTCTTAAGGATACTTGCCCAATACCATTTTTTGTCACAATGACAAAAGATTTTACTAGATACTATCTAAAGCTCATATGATGTGTTGGGTATCATATCATAGCTAACCAAGTAATTAAAGCTCATTAATAATCATCCCGAGAACTAAAGAAGCTTAAGAATCAAGAATGAGTAATTTGGTCAACCTTTTCAATATAAAAAGAACGAGCAATAAAAATATTTGGGATATTCCCACCAACAACAAAAGTAGGTTCGTGAATACACACAACAAAATAGTTAATACCTCCCATTGGAAGGTTTAAATGGCCACACATAAGCAAAACATGTTAAGTAGCCTAGCACACTCAAGCGAAGCTCAAAGAATCAAAATCAACATTGTGACTTTCAATGTAATATCCAACAAGCCACTAAAGACTTGCCATCAATTGAAGAATGAGATCAAAATGTTCCTTAAACTAGGCTAACTTGGTCACTTCCTTCAAGACCATAATACCCATTCTATAACTAAGTAAACTAAGAGGCAACATTCACAATAAAAACAAGATAATCAAACAATAATGGGAAATATTGAAACTATTGCAATAGGATTATTTCTATCCTTGCAAATACTCCTTGCCACATCAAAATAGTCTATGAGACAAGCTTTTTCCGACCACTCCATTGTTGACATGTCTTCTCAAAATAATCTATGACACAAGCTTGTTCCAACCACACCACTGTCTTTGACTATTCTAACCTTAAGGGGAAGGCAATTTTCTCATCTAGGTCATCTGCTTATAAATGCTTGGACATATGCCCTTGCCCAGCTACGAAGAGGATCCTTGTTAACAATGTAAGGTCTATTGATGTCCATTTCTACTCCACTTTCCTTCATATCAATCTCAAAGATGAATAACTCTAATTTATTATGGGCCCACCCTATGGCTTCAACAATCATTCAATTAGGCTTGAAGGCACCATCACTTATCACACTAAATAAATCCTCAACAAGCCACAACAACTCCAACTCACCAAGATGAAAATTCTCTATAAAGTGCTTCCCCTACAAAGTAAGTGGCTACCTCTTGAGGTCATGACTTCAACTGCCAAAATCAAATCCCACTCACACTTGAGCAAAATATCTCCAAGCTCATATAGTTATCTCCATTAGGTGTCTTATTACCTATAGGATTTATTCATGAAAATCATTTTTATACGCATCTTTCTTCAAAACTCCACTTGTTTATAAGTTTGTGATAAAGTTGTCTCTTAACGTAAGTTGTTTTTCCCCTTATATCCAGATTCTTCTTTGTGCAGTGTCGTGGCCCTAAGGGGCAAGTTTAATCCAAGGTAGATTGGAGCATCAAGATCACAAAAAACATGTACACATTTGCACTACATCTCAAAAGGGTTCAACTAATCCTCAACAAATTCAATCTAACCTCTTCCCAAATAAATATGGTCATCAAGCGTGGTTCCAATTATTAATCCAAAAAATCATTAAAATTCTTAATAAAATCATTTGCATCGAGCACATAGAGACTACATAATTCCATCTAGTATACAAATACTTCTAATTTTGATTAAGTCTGCATTCATTACCTTACGTCATCAGAGCTCTTATGAAAAGGTATAATTAAATCTCTATGAGGGAAAATAAGAACTCTTGCTTTAACAAAAAGACATGCTACTAGACACTTTTGCGCTAGTACACGCTATTAACATAATATGTTCTCATATAATCAAAAGATTGTGGGCAACCACAGTGTCTCTTCCTAAACTCTAAAAATCTTCAATCAAGTATTTCAATTGATAGAGAAAGATAGTCCCCATGAAAACACATTGATGACGACAAGTGAGCCCAACAAGGCACGTACCATTGAAAATAAATTCCTTATTAGAAGTTTATGGTCTCTAAGACATTAGCCCAAGCCATAACACCAAGCAAACACCTTCCCTTAACATTGACCAAAATTGTGGCCTTTGAGACATTAACCTAAACCACAAGCCTAAGAAAACTCTTTACTTAGTAGTTGAAGTTGTGATTATTGAGGTGTTACCTCTAACCATGACCCCAAGAAAACCACTTTAAGTATCAACAAAAGTTGTGGTTACTAAAGCATGACCCCAAAAAAAAATCTTCCTTTCTTATTAAGTGAAATTGTGGTTGTTGAAGCATCCTACGTCACCAGGGCATTATATGTGAGCTATCGATTTTAATTGAATTGAATTGTTATGAGCCCAAGCCGCAACTCCAAGTGGACACTATTGTTCAATTTTAATTGAATTGTTATCACAAAGATATTATTTCTAAGTTAACATATAGATCGACTCTCTTATTCCTCCACAAATGGATATCTCAAAAACTTGATCCCAAAGGGTTTATTAAGACATTGCATCAAGAAAAAGTAAAAAACCTTTGGAACTAGGCAATCCTCCTATAAAGGAAGATCAATCAAACTAGACATCCATAACAAGAAACGTAATATTACACCATGATAAAGAAATACAATTGTATGCCATGATAAAGGCATTTCAAATGTCAAAGTGACATTTGAAGAATTGGTTGCTAAAAAATGTTCCTCCTTCATTTCTTCTCCATCAATAAGATTTCAAAATATTCAATCTAAAAACTAAATAATGTTAGCTATTGTTAAAGACGAGTGGCTGGCTTTGAAAAGGGAAACTTTTCAATCACCATTAATGCCTCGATGTTAAACAACAAACAAAGCACGAAGAGGATCTAAGCCGATGCTCAAGGTTTGAGATCACCATCACCGAATGAACAAATGTACAAAAAGGGGGTAGGGGGCTAAGAGCTTGGTTATTGAGATCATCGTTGACATCCCAACATCAAATAAAATGATGCACAAATGGGCTTTACATTGAAAGCTCAATATTTGGAATCATCGTAGTGGCCTCAACATTAAATGAAGGGGAGCATAAAGGGTTTGGGCTATGAACTCAGTATTTGAGATCATTGACACCTCCATAACAAACAAACAACATGTAGAGAGGCTTTTGGCCAAAAACTCAATGTAGAAGATCACCATTGTTGTCTCAAAGTTGATCGAATAATACAAGATGGGTCCACCATTAACTCTTAAAAAATAAAAAGAACGACGCACAAAGAAAGACAAAAAAAAGTTAATAATCCACCTTGCACTTTGAACAAGTGCAAGAAAATTGTATCTACATAAACCCCTTGATATCACTCCACACATTCAAAGAATGACTAAAAATAATAAAGCCTATTTAGTGCACTTTATTGGCTCGTATGAAGTCATAGCAGCTCTCACCTAAAAAGGTAGGTGGACTCATCCCTGCCATAATGACATGTGCACCATCCCAATGTGAAGTTGGGTGCCAAACACTTGATATGCATTCATGTGATTCTGACTCAAGTTCAAAATGATCAAACTAAACTCTAAATCAAATATTATGATTTCAACATACATGTAGTTTGATTCAAGTCAAAACTAAATAATTTTGAGTTCAATGTCAAGCTGATTTGAATTAAGTTTATAAAGTATAATCTAGATGAATTTAATAATTATTTACAAATTTATGTTGAGAAGGGTAATTCATTTTGTTATTTGAGTTATGAAATTATGAAAAGATATATATGTATGTGTATATGTGTTAACACAAGCATATAAATGTGCATGTATAGTATAACAAGTTATATCAAGTTGAAATGATCTAATTTTGAATGAGCCATCTTTAAAAAAAGAAAATCAATCTTAAATCTTGACACTATTAAAATTTGAGAGATATCAAACGAGTTTCAAGCCTTGAAAATAATTGTCAATCCTACACATGCATCAAGTGGTTCCATTGAGGAAGCGAGCATTATATGCAAAGTAATTCAAGTAATATTATTTCATTTTAACCTATGGCACATTGCATGAACCTCTATATGTCTAATATATCATTGAAGCGAATTTTTGTTATTCAAGCCAATTATGTCGGATCGACAAAGAAACGACAAAGAAACAAACGTATAGGATTCTATGTAAGCCAAAAATCAAATATATTTCAGGCTTTTTTAAAACAAAAACATATCAAAAAATAGCGAAGGGAAAATAATGTGTCCCTTAAAATATATAACCTTAGATTAATTAAAGTCATCAAATCAATAATATCAAGATTCAATATACATGCTCCAATGACCCAAACACCAACAGCCAAACAAGAAAAAAGTCCTCCCAGCTCCCACAACATCAAATTATATCAAGATGCATACCAACTCTCCAATTGAACTCAATGAACAATATATGATTGGCATTATGATGGTCAATATTGGATCCAACACAAAAATCCTATTCAAATTGGACACGAAAAACCTCAATTTGAGTCAACAAGTATAATATTCAAGTTGGTTTGTGTCAGCATAATTGACTCAAAAAAAAAAAAAAAATGAGTAGAATTAGATCTACCCAAATATAATGACTTAACTATCTAATTTTATTGTTATGAAAAATACATAAAATTATAACTTTTTTTTTTTTTCTTGAATTAAGCATCCAAATTGAGATCACACTAACCGATCACAACGAAAATAATTTTTGTGCCATATTGGGTTCAAGTTAGATCGACTTAGGTACTAATTAGGATATTTTTATTAGTTTAATAAATGAGTTGGATTTGAATTTACTTCAATCATGTTGGGTCATTTTTAAAAAGAACCTCATCACAACTCGTGAACGCAAATTAGCATCCTTAAGTGGCACCAACCGCGAGGTTCCAGCATGTCATCCATTCTAGATTATTTTCAGAAAAAAAATATCAAAGTCATAAACGCAAATCCAATGATCTGATTTGGATTTCTAACAATATTAATCCTAAAGCCAAATATCTCAATCATCATTAATTATAGCAATTAGGAATTTCAAGATTCTTGCTCATACAATCCCATGGCTCAAACAACATGATGGTCATCACAACTCCCACTTAGTCAAATCTCATGAAGATATGTGCTAACCCTCCTATTACGCTCAATGAACTTCATTTAATTACCATGAATCTCAAGGTTCCAACATGACTGTTGACTATCCAATTTAAATTATCTTTAACAATAAACTCAAGGCCATCAACACAAATCCAATAATCTACTTCAAATTTCTAACAGTATTACTCTCGAGGCCAAAGGTCATTATCAAGTCGTCCATTACCATTATGAAAGTAATGGTCCCACACAAATCATGAGGCAACCTAGTGTAATTTTCCACTATTTGATTGCCTAGAAAACCAAAATGCCCTTAATTGAGGTAAATTAATGGTAATGGACGAGCTGATCCAACACAAATCTCAAAGATAAATTTATTCATTTATCCCCCATATACTTAATAATGTACCAAAATATCTGTCCTCCCAACACTACAAATTCCCCTCAGGGGTAAGGTGAAAAGGATCTCTTTTTCCCACTCACGTCTATAAACAAATCTTTCACAATTTTCTTTCATTCCAATACATTCAAGCACGTAGTGCCTTCCTATGCAACAATTTCTAGGAGTAGGCTCATTATTTTTTTCAATTGTGTGTGCAAAAGGTGAGCTCACACTAAAAACAATGCCTCTCAAAAATATTGATCGACTCCAAAAAAAGTAGTTCTTAACACTCAACAGCAAAAATAATAAAAGGAACACTTCAAAGACAGCATAATGCATTCCTTATTAGATTTAACTAAAAAGCATATCCTATAGACAAAGTCATCGTGGCAGGGTTACAGGATAATTTAATAATAAAACTAATGTATTATACATAGTTGCATAAAGCCCCTCCCCAGTTTCACCATTCTCAAGTAGTATCCATCCAATAAACCCATTACAGTGCATGCAAGACAGAAAAAAAAAAGTCCGTGAAACAGGAATATGAAATCGAACAACCACGGGAAGCAGACTCATAAATCCAATAAAGCACGCGGAGTGACTTAAAAAGCAAATAAACATCAAAAATACAACGCTGCAGTTGAGCTTAAAGTCTAAGGAAATGAAGGATTTTGAATAAACCTTGTAAAAAAGATCCTCAATCTCTCTCTCACGAATATCGCCGGGAAGGTTGCCGACATATATTGTCCGGCTGCGACCCATCTCCTGCAAATTCTAACGCTCACGACATCAAAAAGACATCCCGAAAGATCACAAACAGCTAATAACAAAACCCTAATCTAAGAAATCATGAAACTCACAGTTCAGGCAATTCGAAATCCCCCACCGTCGCGATCAAAACCGAACAACACCAATCAAACAAAATATGATATCAATTCCACTAACCCAGGAACTCCGATCAAACACCTGCATAACATCATACGTGCCGGATAAAACGCAAAAAAAGTGGACGCAAAAAAAAAAAACAAAGCCAAAAAACTAGAGCCTAGGACCCATCTATCCTCCCTGTACATCTTACCAGGTGAAAGCCCTCGTGATCGCAGCACCGAAGGGTGTTCCTACGGACCAACGAAGAAGAAAATTTGGCCGGAAAAGGGAAGATGGCAATATCAGTAAATAAATCTAGTTTCAGAAGCTTCGAGACCTCTGTAAGCAGATCAACTTATCGGGTTCGGATCCTTTGGAACCTAATGCGGATGTTTCAGGTCACGCCAGGAAACCGATGGGAGGTCTGCCTTTGAGTGCTCACTCACCCTAATAATAATAATTTAAATTCACATTAACAAATGACTTAAAACTATAAATCAAATTTGAATCATCCTCAAATAAATTTATTAGTTCTTGAACTAACTTATTTAAAAAATAGCAATATAATATATATTTTTATTATATTAAATTCAATAATTTCATTATAAAAATGTAAAAAAAATATTTTAAATTATATTTTATTTTCAAATATCAAGAAACTTCTTATTTTTTTTCTTTTGTTTTATCATTTTATTATAATAATTATTTAAATCATAATTATTTTATCTCTTCTATATAAAAATGAACGAAAATGAACTAGTATAATAAAACTCAAGTTCAAAGTTGTTTAACTAATCAAGCTAAAGTTTAAATCAGAGGTGACTCAAATTCCGCTCAATTTATTTACACCCCTAGCCTTAATAGGTACAAGTGTTTAAACTAATCGTAAATCACTGACTAGCCAAATCTATTGAACAAGGAAAAAAGCCTCTCTTTAAAATTATAAACCGATATTTATAGGTGATTTTCACATTTCAACACATCTAAATGTATAAAATGAAAAGTTTTAAATGAAACTTTATTATTATTTGAATTTAACTTTTAATAAATCTATAATCATGAAAAACATATCCAAGCGATGAACCAAATTATGCTAAGAAAATTTTTAATCGAATCCAAGTCCCTTGATTAATGTTACTTAACCATAATTACTTGACTATTATCACATTGTGGCTTTCGAGCTATTATCACCTAATTATGGTTGCTTGACTATTGTTGCTCGATTATGAATAATTGAACATCATCGTTCCAACCATCATCGCCTACTTATAGCCCCTCAAATATCAAAACCTAACCATGACCACTTAATCATTATCATTAGATCATGATTACTTGACTAAGATCACCTAACCATTATCGCTTAATTATCATTCTTAATTATGCTATCTCAACCACTATTGTCGACTGTAGCTGCTAGTGATCTCCATTTAACTATGGCTTCTGTGCTTAACCATTATCGCCTAACTAAAGTCATTTGTATAATTTTGCTCGACTATAATCGCTTAAACACCATCACCCAACAATCAATCATCATTGTCCTGCCATTATTACTCGAAGAACCACTGATATCAATTTATGTCATTGTTAATAAGGTTGTTGCATGGTGTGGTAGTCAACAACATTGTCAATAACATTAATAACTTTAACGCATGTCATTATTTATAAAGTCAATGCACATTGCTAACACCGACAACAATGCTCATAGATTTCATCGTCATTAACATCAACACACGCCTTCACTTATAAAGACAACGCATGTCATCGACACTAACACTCACACATGCGTCAAAACTAATGTTTTGACTGAGTTTCTTGTCTCTTAACATTTTCTCCATTCAAAAAAATGGATGAGATGCTTCGAGTAATATCTTGAAAATGACTCTAATATCTTAAAAATTTTCACAACTTTCTCCAATCAATTATCCATTAATTTGCTAATCCCTGTAGTTTTTTTTCTATATTTCAAAATTTTCACACAAAAAATTTGGCGTCTATTGTAATTGCTCTTTTATTTGTATATATGTTGGATCTTCGTCCAAAACTACGACGTTAAATACTATTTCTCAATAAGTCATGTAATAGTACTATATTTGAATTTATGTGCATCAAATTCATAAGATTGATTCATTCTATTTGATTGAAAGTAAATAAAAATAATTTTTTTTAAAAAATCATATGGCATGGGAGATCATTTGTATTGCCAAATCACAACGGTGGTTATATCTTCAGATAAGAACAACGATAATAGTTTGCCTCTATCCAAGAATCACTATGAAATAGCCAAATTTTTACTGAAGCAAAAGGCAATTAAATAGTGAGTCACATTAGAATAAAGTTGTTTAAGCATTGAATCGCAAAAGGAAACTTCACCTAAGATTGGGGAGGTATGATAAGAAAGAATAGCAATGGAATATAACACAAGGAGGTACATATAGGAGCAACCATGTGTGAAAGTGTAGAGAAATTCATGAAGAGAGCTCGTTCATGACCAAGCTTATCCAAGAGAGTCACTTAGGGCAAAAATTTGCAAATTCAAAATATATTAAATATACACTCATCTATGTATTTCAATCTTCTTATGATAATACTTTACATTTACATGACTTCCAATAAAACACAAAATTCTTAAAATCTATTCATTCACTTTACACTACACTTATTATACTTGAAATCAAACAGTCTTAGCCTAATACAAAAGAGCAAGTTAGAGGGGTCATCCTTACAAAATCATACTGATAGGCCACTTAAATTAGATTTTTAGAACCACTTAAAGCAGAAGCAATTATCATAGTAAAAATTAAGCCTTCTAACATTCTATCCATAAATTAAATCTCAACTCATATGATAAATATTTTCTTAGTTGAAAACAATAATTTATGAATCATTTTTGCATAGCTTTTCAATTTCATGCCCACCATGATTTATTTATCCTCAACATGGATTTTTTGCCTTAGAAATTTGTGTGCTTTTCAAATATAATATAGGGGGATTTACATACATACCACACAATTCTTATGTATTTACATATCTAACACCTAAAGTTAGATATTTACTTATATAACACTTTTCTATGCTTAAAAATGTGTATTTCAATTTTAAAAAGTGAATAAAGTGATATTTTTGATGTGATATGGAATATTATGGTGTTATATATGTAAAAAATTGAAGTTTAGGTGTTAGATATGTAAATATCTAAGAATTGTGTGGTATGTATATAAATCCCCCTATAATATATTATGAACCCCCTCAAAACTAAAAAATAATGGAAAAGTTTCTTCAATATAAAACAATCAACATTTTAATTACTACGATTAAAAATTAAAACTCATAGAACTAATCAAATTTAAAGAATGAAAAAATACAATAAAATCCTAACTCTTCATATTCTTGATTTATTTATCCGTGACATTGATTTTTACCTCGAAATTCGTGCTTCTCAAATACAATATATTAAGAATCCCCTAAAAATTTGAAAGAAATCATCAAAATCTTAATGCTATAATCGAAATTTAGAACTCATAAAACTTATCAAATTAAAAAAAAAGAGAAAAAATACAATAAAATCCCATAATAAAATTTGCAAATGAGAGGCCAATTTCCATAATTAAAATATATTTTTATAAGAATTTGGAATTTTTTCCAGCCTCTAATTTCCCTATAATTTCAAATAAATATTTAAAAATTATCATAATAACACCATCATAATCCCACATTTATCTCCTATTCTATCATACATTTTAGAAATATTTACATACATACCACACAATTCTTATGCATTTACATATCTAATATCTAAAATTTGATATTTACTTATTTAACAAATTTCTATGATTAAAAAGATGTATTTCACTTTTAAAAAGTGAGTGATGATATTTTTGATGTGATATCGAAGATTGAGGTGTTATTTATGTAAAAAGTAAATTTTAGGTATTAGATATGTAAATATATAATAATTGTGCAATATATATGTAAATGCTAGAATAGAATGCACACATATTTTCTATTATCCCATAACTCTTTGAGTAAGAAGATGCTGCAAGTCAATTAAAATAAATAATTATATTCATACATAAAATATGAAAAAAATCAGGAATATTCTATTTCAAATTAAATAAAAATGTGTTTATATATTTTTTGTAGAAAAATAAATTTAAAATCTAAATTTAAAATGCTGGTGAAATATACTTAAGAATAAAAAAAATATATAAAAAAATATACATATAAAAATTTAATTATTCCGAGTTGGCTTGATTTTTTATTTTTAATTAATTATATATATTTATATAAATATTATACTATGTATCATACATATACTTTGTAATATTATTTTTTTAAATGCACGTTTAAAGCTGTATTTTGAATCAATTTGAATCTTATTTTGAGTCGTATAAATAAAATATAAGTTGACTCAAAATTCAAACCGAATTTCAAGTAAAATCAAATTTCAAATAATTTTTAAACAAAATTTAAATTTTAAATAATAATAATAATTTTGATGTGATGGTAAGAATTTGAGTATTATATATGTAAATACTAAAATATAGATATTAGATATGCAAACGTGTAAAATGTTTTTTACATTACTGTAAAATATATAACATATTGTATGTAATTAATATTTCAAAAATGGCGGTCTGTATTTTAATATATATATTTTTTCACAGATTTTGCAATTATATCTTCATGAATTTATAGTTTATATGTAAAATTAATGTATTATTTCAGAAAGCTTCAGTTTAACATTCTATGATAATTTTTCTACTATTTTATTTTTTTATCATAGATTTTATAATAAATATTTCTAATATTATTGTATTATTTTAAAATCAAAATAACTAGATTTCATGTATTTAAATATTTTTGATATAATTATAGTTTTATGCGCATTCTTTTTTATATATTTATATATATTTTTTCTAATAAATCGCAAAGTTTGTTTTATAAATTTAATTTTTTTAAAGCCTTAAAATCTATTTGATCCTGATGCATAGATTAAATTTTACACTATAAAAATTATTTATTTATTATTAATTTTTTGCAACATGGATTCTAAGGGATAGGGCTAAGTCTAATTGTTTCTCTCTTAACAAGTCTTTGTTTATAAAATGATAAAAAGCTTGACAAAATCGTCAAATTTCCAATTAAAGATGATCATTATAAGCTTGTTTGCAACTATTTTCGATGGAGGGAAGCTTTAAATAAAATAAAAGTAAAAAAAAAAATGAAAAGATATGTTTTGTTATTTTTATTGGACTTAACTTGCTAGTATTATTGTCAAATCAAGACTGTTTCGAGTCTGATCAAAATTTGATCCGGCTCGAATAGGTTTGACTAAAATCTAATATGTTTATTAAACAGGTTAAAACTCTAAACTCAAATTAGACCCGCCATCAACCCAATTGACCTGAATACTACCTAAATGATTTACTTATATATACACTATAAGTCAAAATCGAGTCAAATTTATAATCGCGAGAAAAAAATCCAGTCCATTTTGAGTTCATGGGTCAATTTTGAGTCAAATTCAAATTTGATGGTCAAAATTGAGTCAATTTCAGATTGACAGATCAACCTGAACTGAACACGAAAATTATTCGAGTCAATCCGAACCTAGATTTTTCAAGTCAGTTAATGTCGAATTTATCATGTATGACTAATTTTTTACACCCCTACTTGCTAGCAAATTTATCTAGTTATATTTGTCTTTTTTTTATTGAGATGTGACATTGAATATGAGAATTGTTTGGACAATCATATAACTTATAAGTAAATATTAAAACTTAAATGTTATATCTATAAATGCATAATAGTTCTATTTTATGTATGCAAATCTCTCTCTCATATATATATATATATATATATTCTAATTAAAGGGACGTATTGGATTGGTTGTAAATAATTATTTTTTATTTAAAAAATTATAAAGTAAAAATAGTAGCCAAAAAAGACTTGAGCGGCCTAAGCCGATCGTCCAGCGGTCCGCCCCGGTTCGGCTGTTATAATCTTGCGGCCGAAAATTTCAACCGATGCCGGACTCCCGATGCTTAATCTCCACTCAAACCATAGCTCCTCTACTCTCTCCAGTATTCTTTCCAGTGTTTCCCCGCCCTCACTCTGTCAGTCACTTGAGCTCAAGAGCTACGGTATGATTTTAAAATCTCACCGCAATCCATGAATTCTATTGTAACTATTGTTTTCTTCTCCGATCTGCCTCCGTTCGGCGGTCCCCGTCGCAATTATTAGTTTTTTTTTTTTGGGTGAAATGAGATGCAGGGATGTTTTTCTGTGAAAGAATGCATGATAGCGTCCCTTCTTTCAAGCTGTTTTTGTTTTGGGTACAGGGATGAAGTTATGTTTTGTTATTGCTGGTTTACTACGGTGAAATTGAACCCATCCTGCTGTCTCCTTCTAAAACGATTTTCCTAATTTTGACTTCTTTGTCTGTTTCCAGTCAGTGGTTGTTAGATGCGATGATGTTCCTTTTTAAAGCATGTGTATATATTGTTTATTTCTCCATTATCAATTTAATTTCTCCTGCTTTGGCTCTGGTTGTTTCCTCTGGATAAAGCTAGCTAGAGAGTTCCAGATTTTATTTTATCTGTTTCTCGCTTGCTTTCTCTTGCCGTGCTACTGGTTTGCTCCCGTGCCGGTAGTTTTTCGTTGTCATTGTAATGGAATGAATGTAAGTGGTGCATATTTGAGGAGATATTTCATTATCAATATTCTGTAGTTATTATAATTATTGGGTTTCATGCTTGGTTTTTACACCTTTGTTTGAAATCGAGAAGCTTTCCTTCGATAGTCTTGTACACATCCACATAATCTCAACAATTCAATGAGGAATATTAGTCATAGCTTTTATACATTGGTATCAAAGCTGTGTCAAACTCTCCCTCTCACGTTCCTGTTCTTACTCTCATTATACCAACAACTGCTGCCTTCCTCTTCGCAAGGCACGACCACATTTTATCTCTCAGGTGTGGGCTTGTTGCATCCATAAGCTGCAAAAGTGCCTGTTTCATTGTGGCGAAAGCCCCGTTACCCAGCTCTCACAATAGACAACGTTCAAAAGAACGAGAAAGCAGAAAACAAATTTCACTATAATGACAAGTAAGACAAAAAGTAGCTATCTCTGACAATTGGGTTGAACTATATAGGCTATACACTCAACTAATTACAAAATAAAGAAACTAATCAGGTAATCAGTGCAATAAACAAAATATTAGTTATTTAGAAACTGAAGATAGTAAGTAGAGTTATCTTAGTGCTTGATATGCATCAATTCCCTACCTCCATATAAGAACTAGACTTGAGTTTTGTGACTTCTTCATTACTCGTCATCCAGTGGGTGGTACTTGTAAAGGTTAGACACATTAAAGGCAGAAGATATATTCATGTCTTTAGGTAGAGCTACGGGCCTGGACAGAATGATCCAAATGCACTGTTTCCGATTAATCTCGCTCACGTGTTTGTTCAAATTAATAAACAAACAATTCAACTTTTTCAAAAACTCAGAACGAATGAATACAACAGATCATACTCACTTGTTTATGTTCACAACATACTCGTTTATTGCTCGACAAATAATTTATTAAATACTGATATTAAGCTCTGGTGATAATTCATTTATTATCTTAAAATATGAGTAAATATAACTTATAAATTTTGTAATTATATATTTAATAAAAAATATTATAATTTAGTAGTATAATTTATAAAATATATTATACATTTAATTAAATATTTATATAATATAATTGAGATTATAGCTTTATAAATTATAGGATAAATGCTCAAAGCAAAAAATTAAAAACACATATATGAATTATAAATATGTTTAACTAAGGCTAAAAAATTACTTTTAAATTGGTGACCCAACAACTCAAGTCACGGCTCACGGGCTTAGCGTTTAGTTAGAGGTTGAGTCGTCGATCTCATAGTTTTTTCTTATTCTCGCCCTAAACCCTGCGACTTCCCCTTAAAGCTCTAACTCTTCTCGTGATCGATTTTCACTGTTCATTCCCTCGTCTTCACATTGAGTTTCACCAACCACTCTCTCGTTTTCACATTAACTTCCTTCGGCCGCATCATATTATCAGAACATTTAGCTCTTAATTTTTATATATGCTTTAGCCAAATTACTCCTTATTAAATTTTTCATGATTTAATTTCTTTTTAAAATCTAAATTTTGTATTATGTGGAAAACTTGCATTAGATTTAAGAGGATAAAGTAGCAAAAAATTAGAGAAAACTTAAGAACTCATTTAAAACTCGTTAATTAACTCAATTATATATTAATCCTATTATTTCAAACAAGCCAAGTACATAAATAAAATTAAGCAAGCCAAGTTTGAACATCTATACAAAAGTTCGGCACGAACTCAAACCAAACATGAACAATTTTTAATTTATTCAAGCCAAGTCCAATCTGATAAATACTCGGTTCAGCTCGGCTCGATTACAACCCTAACGAGCCTACGACATATGCATTGCCATTTATGTGTCGAATGATTGGAAATGACCAAAAATTTCTTGGTTTCAGCTCTGAGTAGGTACCAGCAGGAAATCGTTACTTGTGTAAAATTCACCTACATCAAAAATCTTTTCCTTGGGATGTTGATCAGCTGTCTTTTTATATTTTTGGTTACTTTGAGCAAGTCTAGTCTTAACATCCTTCAGCATTTGTTCAAAATCTATTACCATTTTAGCTGCAGTGTGGTGTTTTGGTTTTGGTAGAATAGCAATATCGACCAACTGATTAGGTTCTTTTGTATACACTATGCTGAAAGGACTTATGCTTGTTGATCGTTTAACCATAGAATTGAAGGCAAACTTAGTTTGCCTACGTACTTCATCCTACTATTTTGAATGATCAACAACTGCACATCGTATCATATTTCCTAGAGTTTGGTTTATGACCTTGGTTTGGCCGTCTGATTGTGGGTGATAAGTAGAACCAAATTTTAGTTTAGTTCTTAGTCTCTTTCAGAGCTCCCTCCAAAAGCAACTGATGGATTTAACTTCCCTATCCACGGTGATATTTCTTGGTAAGCCACATATCCGAGCTATCCCCTTGAAAAATAGTTTTGCTACATTCACTGTATTAAACGTCTTTTTACAGGCTATGAAGTGAGTCATTTTGGGAAAATGATCAACGACTACAAACATAGAATTAGGTCCCCTTTTAGTTCGGGGGAGGCCTAGCACGAAATCGATGCTTAAATCCTCCTATATGGCATTGAGAACTTGTAATGGCATATATAATCCAATATTTTGTCTGGTTCCTTTATATTGTTGACAAATGGAGGATCTTTATATAAAGGAACATGCATCTCTACGTAATTTCTGTTAGAAAAATCTAGCTTGGATTAGTCGAAGAGTCTTATCTCTTCGGTATGAGTAGCAAGTCCACCTCTATGACAATCTTGTATGATCCGTTGATGGAGAGATGTGTTGGGAATGCAGAGCTGATTTCCTTTAAAATTGATTATTGGATCAAGTAGTCTTCAAAAGCAGTGTAACTAGTACAGTTTTTCTATGGTATTGCAAAGGCTGTATCGTCTTCATTTTGTTCTTTCAGGCTTTTCAAACTCATAACGGTAGTTCGGACTACTGCTAACAAGCTAGCCCTTCTACTCAAGGCGTCGACCACTTTGCTGTTTGTGCCCAACGTGTGCTTTAATACAAGACTAAATTTTTGTATAAAAAACACCCATTGAATGTGCATATGGTTTAAGATCCTCTGCAATTGTAGAAACTAAATTGGTTGGTGGTCACTGAATAATATGAATTCTTGGTGGAGTAAGTAATGCTCTCACTATTTTAGAGCCCATAACTGCATAAAGTTCTTGCTTGTATGTCGACTATTTCTGACGAGCGGGGTTGAGTTTTTTACTATAGAATTCTAGTGGTTTTACTTTTAAGAGAGAATAGCTGTGACGCTAATGGCAGAGGCATCAGTTTCTATTTGAAATTGTTTCTCGAAATCAAGAATGACCAATATAGGGGATGAACTCAAGCATTGTTTCAGCTGCTCAAAGCTTGTTTTTTCGTCTGATCCTCAAACAAACTGCTTCATTTTGAGGCAATCAATTAGAGGAGTTGCAATACTACTAAAATTCCAAATGAACTGTCGATAAAAATTAGCAAGGTCGTGAAAGCTTCGGATGTCAGAGATAGTAGTAGGAGTAAGCTAGGATTGAATCGCCTCAACCTTTTTAGGATCAGTACAAAGCTCATTGGCGCTAATGATAAAACCCAAGAATATGAATTTTGACATATAACTTGTTTTCTGTAAGAGCTGTGAATATCAATTTTAAGTGACGGCATGTTCATTTAGATTGGTGCTATACACCAATATGTTCTTGAGATATACACACAAAAGTATCCCAAAAAGGGTATCTTGTTCATCAATCGGATGAAGTTGCTTAGGGTACCACAAAGGCCAAATGACATGACCTTCCATTTGTATGGTCCATCTCTCATTTTAAAAGCCGTCTTCCATTCATCTCTCGGCCAAATTCTTATTTGAAGGTTCCCGCTCCTGAGGTCGAGTTTAAAGAAAATGTGAGTCCCCTTTAGTCGTTCTAACAAATCCTCTAACTGCGGCATAGGAAATCTGAACTTAATGATGATTTTATTGATGCCCCTGCTATCCATACACATCCTTCGGGATCCATCTTTTTTTGGAACTATTAGTGCCGAGACAGCACATGAGCTCAAACTAGGACATACTAATTGCTTGTCCAATAATTCATTAACAAGATTCTGCAAAATTTCATGCTCTCTCGGGCTTATATTAGCTCTTGTAATCAAATCAATTTGATGTTGAATAGAGTGCATAAGAGGCAATTGATTTGGTAGTTCTACTAGAATAATTTCAGCAAACTGTTGTAAAAGCTTTTGAATTGCTGAGGCAATTGATTTGGAATCATGATTTGATTTTGTAATGACTAAAGCAAAGAGATGATGTTCTGTTCTGAAAGCTGTAAGCAGTTGTTATTAAGTGGCGCAAATGTAAGCTGGTTTGTCTTGAATGAAGTTTGTTATGGTTGGTGAAGGTAACAATCACACATTCTTTCCTTTCCATTCAAACACGTAGGCATTAGTTTGACCGTCATACCACACATTCATATTGAATTGCTAAGATTGGTCAATAATGTCACACTGCACTTCACATATATATTTTTTGCCGATATAGAAGGTGACCTTAAAAGTTTCTGTTACAAAGGCCTCTACCCGTTTTTTAATCCAACTTATCTTATGGGGGTGGGGATGTTTTTGAGTTTTCAATTGTAGAGCTTTGACCACACCATTGGCTATAACATTTTTTGTGCCCCCACTGTCAATAAGGAGTATGGCTGCAAATAAACCGAGCCTCGAGTTCAAGCTCGTTTATCATTATGAAGCTCAAGCTTGAGCCGAGCTCGATTCGGGTTTTTATGATGGTGTTCAAGCTTGAGCTTGCTTAAAAAAATCTTATTCAAGTTTGACTCAAGTTTGTTCACAAGCTTGGTTCAGATTGGGCTTATCGAGCCTATTAACAAACAGCTTGTTTAATAAAATAAACGAGTTTTAATCGAGCTTGTTCGTGAATAGCTTGTTGAGAAATATACACAAACTGTATCAATTAAAGTTTATTAAGCTTAAAAATAAAATTTTAAATGATACTGTTTAAGCAACAAGCCTTAATCGAGTTGTAATCAAGCTCTTTAACAAGCTTGTTCATAAGCTTTAAATGATATTGTTCATAAACATAAATGAACTGAACAACAAGTTGTTCAAGCTTGTGAAATTAGCAGTCGAGTATTTATAAAAATGTTCAAGCTCATTCAATAAGTTAATTAAACGATCATGAATGAGCTCTAATTGAGCCGAATCATGAGTAGCTTGTTGAGCGCTCGGTTCATTTACAACATTAATAAGGAGCTCGCATATCTTCCTGCACATTTGATTCGGAAGATTGCATGTCTCTTGGTGATTTGGGGTTGTTTGGGAGCTAATAATATCTTCTCGAAGATGCAAGAAAGAAACTTTCCAAAGTCCTCAACTACGTCTTCGTACTCAACGATATTAGGCGGATTATTCATATGATCTCCATGCTCTTCTCCCTTGGCTAACTATAATTGGCGGCAATTCGGGAATTCATTGGAACGATGCCTAGGTTGTAAACATCGTAAACACTTTGATTGGCACTTGAACAAGAATTAGAAAAAAAAAGCCTCTATCTTATTGAGTGTACCCCTAGCAGTTCCCTTGGGTTCGAAATGCTTTGGAGCATTTGCAGTTGGTGCTTGCGTCGGAGGCGTTGTTGATTTGTTGGATTGAGGGTTGGTCTTCATCAAATCAATAGTGTTGTCATTGACTGTCCATCGATGGTTGCTTGATTTAAAGCCTCTATTCAATTGCAACTTAGCTTTATTGGCGTAATTTATAGCCTGTGAGAGGGACCATATGGCATTCATCTTTAAATTATCCTGGATTGATTCCTTAAGCTACTAATATACCGAGGCACGATTTGTTTCATGGATTCATGGAGATTAATGGAGATTATTACAAGCATTGAGGCGGTAGAATTCTTCAGTAAGGCACTTATCATTCACGATCCTTATGTGCATCACTGATATTATACATATAGTAGCTGCTCGTAATCAGAAGGAAGTGTCCTCTCAACAATCAAGCTTCATTCATTTCCAAATAAAAACGTAAATGAACGCACTCGTTAACTATTCAACTCGATTAATGCCGCTCATGTTTGTTCAAATTAATAAACAAACAAGTTTGAACTTTTTTTGAAAACTCGAAGGTTAAATGAACTGAACAGAATATTAACACGATCATACTCGCTTGTTTATGTTCATGAATATACTTGTTTATTGTTCGACAAATAATTTATTAAATACTTGATATTAAGCTTGGTGATAATTCATTTATTATCTTAAAAATATGAGTAAATATAACTTATAAATTTGTTAATTTTATATTTAATAAAAAATATTATAATTTAGTAGTATAATTTATAAAATATATTATACATTTAATTAAATATTTATATAATATAATTGAGATTATAGCTTTATAAATTATAGGATAAATGCTCAAAGTAAAAAATTAAAAACACATATATGAATTATAAAAATGTTTAACTAAGGCTAAAAAATTACTTTTAAATTGGTGACCCAACAAACTCAAGTCACGACTCACGGGCTCAGCGCTTAGTTAGAAGTTGAGTCGTGGATCTCGTAGTTTTTTCTTATTCTCGCCCTAAACCCTAAGCTGACTTCATCCCTTGAAGCGAAGCTCTAACTCCTCTTCTGTATCGATTTTCACTGTTCATTCCCTCGTCTTCACATTGATTTTCATCGACCACCCCCTCGTCTTCACATTGACTTCCTTCGGCTGCATCATATTATCAGAACATTTAGCTCTTAATTTTTATATATGCTTTAGCCAAATTAGTCCTTATTAAGATTTTCATGATTTAATTTATTTTTAAAATCTAAATTTTGTATTGTGTGGAAAAGTTACATGAGATTTAAGAGGATAACAGTAGAAAAAAATTAAAGATAACTTAAATACTCATTTAAAACTCGTTAATTAACTCAATTACATATTAGTCCCATTATTTCAAACAAGCCAAGTACAAATCAAACTTGAACATAAATAAAATTAAGCAAGCCAACTTTGAACATATATACAAAAGCTCGGCACGAACTCAAACCGAACATGAACAATTTTTAATTTATTCAAGCCAAGTCCAATCCGATAAATACTCGACTCGGCTCGATTACACCCCTATTTCCAAATTTTAATGGGCCGACATCCTTCCCTTCTACATGCCAAAATTAACTGTTGCCATCATGCACCGACTCTCCCTTTTAGCTTGTAAGTAACGTATCTAACTTATTTTTTCTGCATTATGCCCATATATTCAAAGAAGGATTCTACTAAATGTTCCCAATCTATGTAATCTTCAATGAACAAATGGCCATCAAAATAGAGAATATCAATCTTCACATTATATTCATTACATATTCGATCATTAGGATGTCGTTGACGTTACAAGCTTCAAAAATCACAAGTTCCTCATTGGAATTTGAATTAGGGTATAATGTCCGTCAGCGACCGCATCAACGAATCAAATCCTTGGGTTCGCCTTTAACCAAGATTCATCACATCGTTATCAGTTGTCTTCGGTGTGGGTATCGAAGCAGCCGGTGTGATTGCCGGTTGAGAGATTCCACTATTCCTAATTATACAGAGTTCACGCTTGACTTCAATCATAGAATGTTAGAACTTCGTGATGAGTCCTAGCAACTGCTCCAAAGCCATATGCGCTTCCCTCTAAGACCTGCTACAATCACCATTGCAGCTATGATTGTTCCTGGTGCCTGTTATAGCTCTAATATTAATTTTGTGAAAATCCTATTACCCAGTTCTCACAACAGACAACGTTCAAAGGAATGAGAAAGCATAAAATGAATTTCAATATATTGATGAGTAAGACAAAAAATTTCTACCTTTGACAATCGGGTCGAACTATATAGGCTTTACAGTCAACTAATTATGAAATTAAGAAACTAATCAGGTAATCATTGCAAGAAACAAAATATTAGTTATTTAGAAACTGAAGCTAGTAAGTATAGATTTATCTCAACCGCTTGATTTGCATCACATTGCCCTTCTCCTTTCCCCCTAGGGCACACAATAAGCCTCCACCGCTCCTTGCCTATTCTTTTCATGATTTTCCTCCTATGCAATGTTCTCATGACCTCATAGTCATCATCGCCTACCAAGTCGTGCTGCTCAAATGTCACATGCTTTTAATTGAGATCACTCCTCATTTCCACCTCCAATGCATGACCTCCCTTCTTCAGGTTAGCTGTCCAAATTTCCCATGTAAACACACTTCTCTGCTCCTCTCCAACCATATTGTTTCACCAACAACCTCTAAACTGAGAGTTACCATCCAACGATTGAGCTTTACCTTGGCCACACCTCTAAGCCATAGACTTTCATCTTTGTCCACACATTGACACATCCTAGCAATCACGCCATCTTCTCCAACCAAACCCATCAACAACCATTACCATTGATGTCCTCGATCTATCATCCAGTGGATTCTAGATGGCAATTGTCAGCATCACAATGTTAAGCTCTTATGGACCTTATGCAATAACTTTGATTACAACCTACCTCCTCGCTTGTATGTTGGCTAGTGTTGTAACCAAACCAAGTGTTACTCATTACTCAGCTCAATTATAGTCTTTTCATCATTGTTTGGCTAATTAATCAAACAAGTTTGAATATTTTTACAAATACTTGTTTGTTAAATGAGTAAGTTTGAACATCTTATTGCTCAATTCATTTATGAAAATGAACAATATCATTTAAAATTCGTGACAAGTTCATTAAAAAGCTCGATTAAGGTTTGTGAGCTATGTAAGTTCATTCCCTTTTTAGTCTCATATCACTTGGATGTTTACAATTTTATTATTTATATAGATTAAAGTACAATGTTCTTGCACCAAACCTAGTTGCGTGATCTTGTGGTCTTATAGCTCATGCGAGACTTTTGTTTGATTAAAATTTTAAATTGTTTCCCTTAGTTTAAAAGTTTGTAAATTACAATTAAATTTTTATAGCCCAATAGATTTAAGTCGATATGACTTGTTTATTTTTCTCAAATGGCATGTTTGTTTAAAGCTCAACTATCTTGGCTCTATAAGGCTTATTTATTTTGCTAACTAAGCTACTCATTAATAAGCTCATTAATCCTAATATGAACCAAACTTGAGTCGATCGCGAATCGATCTTGGACAACCATGGCCATGGCCTTAAGCAAACTAAGCTAGAATACAATTATAAAATCTTGAATTTAGCTTGAATAGAGCTCGAACAAGATATTGATAAACTTGCTTGAGCACAAACAAGCTTTGCAGCCTAATCTTGGCCATTGTCAAGCATGCAATGGTTAGTGTCATCCAGTCAAGCAGTGCCCCACTTTTTATCTGGCTTTCTCTCGATCTACTATTGACTTTCATTCATCTGACATCTTGATCTCAGTAGTCTTGTTCGCTTAATTTGAGACAATAAAGGTCAATCCCACCTGGATGCTAAATAGTGGCATTTTCTTCACATCACTATTGACTTGAGAGCAATCTCTCGCCTCATATTCTGTATGATGAACCTGATGATGCTATAATTGGTGATGACATATATTTACTCTTAAGCAAAACTAATTCTACAACTTCACTCTTTACCTTTCATAAATTTTTTTCTTAATTAGTGCTCTTTGTGTACTAACATGAAAAAGAACTTTATTCTCATATATTACTCTTTTCATTATAATCACATATCTATCTAGTTTATGTCCATTGCCTTTCATGTGATGGATATGCATTGGGCCATTTGATGGGATAAACTTAAGATTGTATGTATGAATGGCTAATCCTTTCACTTAAGTTATCTTCATATATTACTTTTTTCTATGTTAAGATCACTACATTTGAGTGGCATCATAGATCATACCATTGGTCCATCTCAATTCTCAAATTTTATTATTGTTAAATTCTATTTAAATCTATTATCCATATTATTATTAACTTTCTAGTGCAATGCATTTCAATGTAATAAAACCACAAATTTTCTTTTCCTACCTCAACTTTTGTATTTTCTTAACTTTTTGAAATATAGTTCTCAGGTGTGTGGATCTCACACATGCGATCTTACAATGGCTTCAGATGCCATGTCATATTGTTGATCGCTATACCAACTATATCTAATATTATATACTTAATAAAATAACTCATGCTTAAGATATCATGATCAGCTTGAATGCCTTAGTGGAAAAAAATGCTTTGATCGTAAAATTATCACTCTATATAACCATGTGAAATATAAAGCTTTTGATGCATTCGTATCCACAGAAAACATCTCCCATCTCACTAGGCTAGCAAACACACAACATCATGCATTCTTAACGACATCATCAACATATTATCGAAATTAGTTCTTTCTCTTTTCTCATGCATGCATTCCACCTTCCTATTGGGTTGATGTTTTACCTTTGTAGTTTATCACATAAATTTCTTGCTCACCCCCATTTAAACAACTATTTTTCCACCTCTCAACTATTCCAAATGACATGTTTTGCTATCTTTTCTACCTTTTGTTTTGTCTGTCCACCACAAATAAACTTAAATTTCTCTCAAAATCATGTGTCTTCCTCAAGTATTCCCTCGCTCAAAAGTGCATGTCTTTGTCTTAATACTACCACATTCAAAATTTGTCTCTCATCATATGAAAATTTTGAGTCTGTCTTTCTATTTGCATATCCTTCCTCATCTCTTGTCTTCTTTGAAAAAACAATCTCTTCATAGTGTTCTAACATTATATCCCTTATCATTCCTCAAAGGTTCCCTTCTCACACACTATCCATAACATTCCTCTTAGTAACACCATTATGTGTAGTCCCCACATCAAAACCCCCAACTCCTATCTCAAACTCATGAGCCAACTACCCTCTTTGCCACCCTAACAAAGCTCACCCAAAGACCTCTTGAGCCAAAAATAATTTTCACAATTCCATCCAAAAACTTATTTACCCAATCAAACTAAGTCAATCACATGATTTTTAACCCACCACTATAACCCAATATTTCAAATATTATAACTAGCATCATATCATGTTGGATCGATGTGATGCTCTTATTCGGAATGGAACATGGAAGCTTGTTTTCCTACCTCCGTTGAAAGTCTAGTTGGATAAACAAGAGGATTTCTTGCATCCAACATAACTTCAATTGTTCTATTTATTAGTATAATACTTGATTAGTGGTTAAAGGTTTTCACCAACATCTAGGAATTGCTTATCATGACGCTTCAGTCTAGTTGTTGAGCCTGCCATTCTGTAATTGCTTGTTAGTATGGTTGTCAATGGTGTATTCATCATGTAAATAATGCATTTCCCTAAAGCCATGTCTTTGAGAACGTATGCATAGCTCAACCCCAAGCTTCATTAACACAGACCATCTTACATATGCGTGCAAGCATTGCAAGGCCATTTATTAGAAATTTTCGTGTCTAATACCATGAGCTACAGCAATTTCTAATTGCTTCTACTTCAATAACTCTCTGGTTGATACATCTATTTTTTGTTCTCAAGACTAATAACACTTATTTATTTTCTAATTTATATTGACAATATTATTATCATAAGCGACAATGATACTAATATGCAACACTTTGCCGCTCTTTTTGCCCAAAAATTCTTTGTCAAGGGTCTTGGATCACTTCATAATTTTCTTATGTGGAAGTTTTTTCTCGTCCACTTGAGATTCTCTATTATAGTGTTGATACACCTTTAATCTTCTTGCTTATACTAAAATGGCACTCTTATGACTACATTGCTTGCTACCACACTAACGTTCACTTTTTTGCTACGTTTTATGCTCACTAATCTACCAAATTAAAGAGCAGTTGTGGGCAATCCATAACACTTATATTTTGCATGCATATACATTGCCTTTGTGGTTAATAAATTATTTTATGTACCACCTATTACTAAGCACTAGCTATAGCAAAATTTTTATTGTGTTTTCTATGTAATACATCAATCAAAACAATCTTCTTCATCTTAGGTCAACTACTATAATTTCAGCCTTTTTCTTATATCAATTAGATAGTAAAAAAAGATGACTACACCATTATAAGTTTATATACTCTTGACAGTATTAGAGTGCTAACAAATAAAATATTGTTGTCTGCTCCTTTGCCAAGGTTGAACAACGCTCAATTGTCACAACTGCTGAGATTGGTTGGGTTTGCTCACTCATCGAACTTGGCATTCACCTTCCTCAAGTCTTGGTAATCTATTGTTATAATGTGGGTGCCATTATTCTTTACGTAAACACTCACGGATGAAACATGTGGCTCTTGTTTGTTACTTTGTTTATAAGCAAGTTTGAAATGGAGTCATTAATGTGACTCATATATTTTCCAAGGATCTCATCAAATCACTTCCGTGCATTTGGCTTTACATTGTGCATTAAGACTGGACTCCGACTGTACTTCCATCTGGAGATATAGATAAAGGAATAAATGTAAGAGGCATATTTATTTCCTATTATAATTTTTCGCTTACATTTAAATTGGAATATCTCTCCTTTTTAGTCTTCTACCCCTCTATTTAATCTAAACAACCCTATGAAAAATGTGGAGTCATTATTCAAACCTTTTCTACAGTTATGATTTTTTTGGTCCTGGTTTACTGGCTGATTCTGCTGCTGTGGTTTATATGCTGATTGCTTAGTTGCTTGATGTTATTAGGCTGCATTTAGGGATATTTTGAGTCCTAACAATAGTAATGGAAAAACATCCCGTGATCTGCTTTAGCATTTTTTTTCTATCCCTTATATTATATTGGATTAGTTTTTGTTCTGATCAATACTATCTCTTTTCCTCCATCATTAACTCTGAAGTTAGATTGCATAAAAAATGCCAATTTTCTTTTAAATAATGCAAATTTTCCATCTAAACTGGATACTGTTGTCTATCTACCATATGGAAGTTTGGGGACTAATTGTATTCATGAATTCATATTGCATTTTATATGAAATAGGTTTCTTCATTAATAGTATGATTTCTAATTTTTTTATTTTTTTATTTTTGCTATGTAGGGTGTGTCGTATCATGCTCCAACCGCTATGGTTCAAGAGTAAGATCGTGGCGTGGCGCATTGTTTGTCATAAATAACAATGCCAGTAATATATCTGCTCGACCAAAGCGGAAGTCCAGAGTGGGATCCACAGCAGAGGCTGAGGAGCTTGTGCGAGTGCTATTGCGGAAGGCTAGCGATGAGAAGTTCCCTTTGGTGACGACTCTCAACAAGTATGTGAGGATCGTGAGGACAGAGCATTGTTTCCTTCTCTTTGAGGAGCTAGGGAGACAAGACAATTGGTTGCAGTGTCTTGAGGTTAGCATTGCTTCTATTGAAAAGGAAAAATGCTTAATCTCTGCAACTCCTGATTGTGATGATTTGATCTGTATATTTTGATAAGTATTTGATTGTTTATTCTGATGGAGTTCAGATATACAAATTGTAAATATAATATAAAATATAATATATTACTTCATTGTTAATTTGGCATGTATTAGACACCCCCACATTTCTTGGTTATGTGCATTTATGTGGCCTCCAAATGGCTTGTCTCGGCTTGCTTTGTAGTCTCGGTCGTTCAGTGACCCCCACATATTCATGAAATTGTAAGCTTTTAGGTGTTTATTATCTTTTACAATTTTTAAAGTATAATTTTCTTCTTAGAAGACTCTTGATTTATGTTTTCCACCTTAAAATATGCTTTCTCACCTTTCATCTGACTTGCACTTAACTAATTTTTCTTTCCATGAAACACTTGTCAACACATCTCTGCAATTTTTCGCCATTTTTAAGTATCAATAGGAGGTTCTTATTAAATATATGTATGGGATATTTTTATGTAGAAATGCATGCTATAATATTGTGTAGATTGTCAAGGGTCAAATATGAGAGCTAATCCTTTAAGAGGGCATACGAGTTGTAATAATGTTTTAATTGTGGGAATTGTTATTTAGCAAACAAGGATGAAAAGCTTATATAAACATGCATTAACCAAGTAATGTTATATTTCATAGTCTTTGGATCAAGCATGACTTTACTAAGGCGCAACATATTACTTGTTACATACAATGAAATAAAAATAATCTGAGTTATCTTGCAGTCATGGATAAACAATTTTGGAAAGCTTTTGGGTATTTTGCGTCAATTACAGATGTTGTAAGAACAAGTATTTTTTAAATTTATTTCAGCTAGTCTTTATAAATAAGAAAATATAAGAGTTAAAATAGGAATAAAATAATAGAGAATAAAGAGGAGAATATATAAGTCACATTTGCATAGTAGTTGAGTGTTTAGGTTTTAAACCAAGAGGTCTTAGGTTTAAGGTTTTGCATATGTGTTATGCATGAGTTTGAGATTAAATTCGTTCGAATGCCCTAAAAAGAGGAGAATATCTTTAATTATGAGGATATGCTATTACAATGATAATGACAAAATATTGAAAACTTGTTTATTTTTAGATATTATAAAATTTGTACGACACTTCTAGTCAAATTGAGATACAAGACACACAGATATATATATATATATATATATATATATATATATATATATATATATATATATATATATATATATATATATATATATATTCGTCACTAGAGACTTGAGGAGTGATGATCTTTTTTGAGAGGATGACATTTTTGATAAATTGATAATTCATCTCTACATGGTTCTTTCATGAAAAATATGATTGATAGTAATATAGATTTTTACCTTATTATCATGAATTCATGCTAAGGGATCATGAAGGTAAGCCAAATTCTTCTATTAGAGTTTTAATCAGCTTCATTTTGCAGGAAGAATGTGTGATAGCTTTGCATTCAACTTTTGTGCTAGATCTAGTGACAATAATTTGATTTGTTATTTTATTATAAAACAATATTATCTCCCACAAAAACGTAATATCTTGAAATAGAATTTCAACTTTAATATATTTAGTATAATTAGCATCAAAATAAGATTTAATCTTTAAATAGTTGTGTTTTTGACAAACTAGGCCTTTCCATTGACATTCAGCTCCTGCCATTTTGAAGACCAATATCAGCAAAAGATCATTCAGAATTTAATTAATCAAGCACATGGATTTTGTTCGCACTTATATGTAGCTTTTCAAG
The DNA here is from genome assembly GCA_021442155.1 of Cymbidium sinense. Lineage (NCBI taxonomy): Eukaryota > Viridiplantae > Streptophyta > Magnoliopsida > Asparagales > Orchidaceae > Cymbidium > Cymbidium sinense. Next base: position 44,418,683 of record CM038227.1, on the reverse strand, counting down.
GTCACGTAATTTGTTTTTTTATGAGTAAAATACTCTAGAGGTTGCACCATAGAAAAAACATTGTATAGTTTTTCATAAAGAAAAGCATTAGTGACATCAATTTGGAGTAAGGTCCTCTCTTGATTAATGGCCATAGAGAGGAGGCAAATAGAATTAAGCAGATCAACATGGGAAACAGTCTCAAAGTAGTCAATTAATTATAGGAATTCTGGTTAAATCCTTTTGCTGCCAATCCAGTTATGTCTGCAAATAGAATTAGACCTAGCAACAGGCATTTTAGGTGTTTTCTTTCTTTAGTTGCTGATGTCAATTTACATGAAGCAATGACAATTTATTATTGCTAACCAAATAGTAATAATACTGACCAAATATCATTTAATGTTGGCATATATTCTTGCACAGGTGTCTAATTTTCATATATGTCATCCTCATATCTGCCCCAGATTTCATCATTATGATACTCTTGTAATCTAAGCAGCTTATTTTTGCAAATATCTTAGGGTTCATTTGGTTGCTTGTAGATGACAAACTTGATTTAAAAAGTGAAAATTTTTATTTTGATAATAAAATCCCCCATTATGAGGGATTTTGAAGATGTTCATTGAGTTGAAATTCATATTTGTTTTTAATTACAAGAAAATAAAATAAAATAAATCTAAAAAAGTTCATTGTTCAAAACAGGCTTCCTAATTTCTAGCAACAAAACGTGCCCTTTGAAACCCAGTCATGTGAAAATTTCCATTTTTCTCTAGATTTACTACTGTCTTTAACCTCTCCAAAGCTTCTGAAACTATAACAATATTTACTGCAATCAAATATTCCAATTTAATTTTCAAAATACTCTCTTTGTATCAAACTCTTCAGTGTTCCATTCTTTTCATTCCTAATGCTAACATTATATATGATACAAGCTTATTTCACAGTCTGTTTCACTCTAAATTAAACTTTTTTTCAGGTATTCAGATGGATGCAAAGACAACGATGGTACATCGCAGACAATGGCATCTACTCAAAACTAATATCAGTCATGGGAAAAAAGGGCCAGACAAGAATGGCTATGTGGCTCTTCTCCGAAATGCGGAACAGCGGATGCAAACCAGATGCTTCCGTCTACAATTCGCTGATCACCGCTCACCTCCATTCGCGCGACAAATCGAAAGCTTTAAGCAAAGCCTACGGCTATTTCGAGAAGATGAAGGGCTTGAACGAGAGATGTCGGCCGAACATAGTGACATACAACATCCTTCTAAGAGCTTTCGCTCGATCCGGAGATCAGAAGCAAGTAGATGCCATCTTCAAAGACCTCGATTCGAGCATCGTTTCCCCCGACATTTATACTTACAACGGCGTCATGGACGCTTACGGCAAGAACGGAATGTTGAGAGAGATGGAAACGATCCTTCTTCGAATGAAGAGCAATCAGTGCAAACCCGACGCAATAACATACAATCTTCTAATTGATTCATATGGAAGGAAACAAGCGTTCGATAAAATGGAGCAAGTGTTCAAGAGTTTGTTGCGCTCGAAGGCGAAGCCGACTCTCCCAACATTCAACTCCATGATATTGAATTATGGGAAAGCTAGACTGAAGGACAAGGCCGAGTATGTTTTTGGGAAGATGATTGATTTAGGCTTCAAACCAGGTTATGTGACTTACGAATGTTTGATAACAACATATGGCTATTGTGATTGTGTTTCGAGGGCGAGAGAAATATTTGATGAAGTTATGGGAGATCAGAAGGATTTGAAGGTTTCTACTGTGAATGCAATGCTTGATGTGTATTGTAGGAATGGATTGCCTTTGGAAGCAGATAAGCTTTTAGATGTTGCTGATGAGAAAGGATTTGTACTGAATGCTTCAACATATAAGCTGCTTTACAGGGCTTATACTAAAGCTAACATAAAGGAATTGGTTGATAAATTGTTGAAGAGAATGGATGGAGATGGTATAGTTCCAAATAAGAAGTTTTTTGTGGGTGCTGTGGAAGCTTTTGGTTCAGATCAGATGAGTTCTTAGGATTTAGGTTTTATCTTGTAGTTTTAGAGTTCTATTTTTCTGCTTTTTAATTTGAGTAGATGATATTTCATTTATGCAATTTCATATCTGAGGTGTTCTAATTTTTTTTTTCGCCATAGTAGTAGTTTTGATGTGAAGGCTTTTTGGCAAGTGATGCTTTTTGTATTTTTTGTCAAAATATTAGATTCTGCTGCATTCATTCTGTAAGGAATTAATTGTTAGTGTTGGGAGATAAATCACAAAGATTGATTGAAGAGATTGGGAGCAAAATTTTGAATAAAAGCCAATAAAATATAAGATCACAAAAAATATAGAAGGCACCAGGTTTAATGTGAAAAATTTGAGTCATATTATACTATAAAATTTATTATGAAAAAATAAGAAGAATAATACATATTTTGCTAAGTCAATATATATTTTTTACACTTTAGGATACGCACTATCCACTTCTTGTTAAGAGAAAAATCAAAAGTGATACAAAAAATTGTAGAAATTTTATTTTAAGACAAACTCTTCGTTTTGTGGTGTTGTGGCGTTGTGATTCTGGCACTTAGATATTGACATTGTTGTCTTTCTAGTTATTTTGTACGGGTTCAAGTGTAAGGTGTTGTTGTTGCAGCGTTAAGGTAATGACATCTTTATTATGTCAAAAAGCTCGATTTCGTGCTCGCTGCCGTTCGTTAACTAAACGAGTTGAACACTAACAAACATTTCGATTTATAAATGGGAACACGAACAATCGCTTTGTTCGATCGGTCGACTCGATCGAATAAAAAAAAATTATATTATATCATATTATTAAATACAAACACATATATACATATCACAATTACAAACATGGCTTAGTGGTTAAAATTTTTATTATGTAAAAGATTGGCACAGGTTCGAATCCTCCCTCTTACAGATTTTTTTGATTATTGCATTTCGAGCCATTTCAAACACGAGTCAGACACTAACAAAGCAATTTTCAAACGAGCCAAATCTGAACAAATGAAATTTATTTTGAACACGAAATGAACACAACGAATTTTAAACGAACCTAACAAGAGTTCACCACTCAGTTCTACACTCTAATCTTTATCTTGTGAAATAAGTGGTTGGGTTTTAGTGTTGCGCTCTTGTTGTAGCATTAATATGTTAGCTTCTCTATTTTTCTAGTGCTTCCTTCTCGCACTGACATGTTATCTCTTATGTCTTTGAAGCCAATATCTCCACACAATGATGTTTAGGTGTTATACAAACCAAAAATAAAAAAAATAAATAAATTCAATCAAATCAGGGGCACCCTGCCCTCCTACACCCCCTAGCTAGCTCACCGCTGACCTCGATCGACGAAATTGAGAGCTCTAAGTCAACAGTGTATTCTCGATTGATTGACACAATTAGGCTCCATATTATAATTGATTGACACAATTAGGCTCTCACATTATAATAATTAGTTAATCGATGGATTTGAACTCTAATTAGAAGTTGTAGATTTTGATTTGGGCTAGATTTTGCTTGAGTTTCGGAAGAAGGATAGATTTTGAGTTGATTTTTAAATTAATTTGAGATATTCATGTTGGAAAATTTTTTGCGGGCTCACATAAAAATTTAATTATATATTATGCGCTATTTTATTTATAAGCCTATTAATTTTGTGATCAAATAAAGATTAATTAATTTTAGGCTTTTGAGACATCTTGTTAATTTTGTATGAAATTATTAGTAGATCGAATATTTTATTTTATTTTAATGATGTAAATAAAGTAAAATGCACTCAAGATAACAGGTCACTATCCCATATTCTAAAGTGCTAATTTATCTCATCTTGAGTGAAAAGAAGTGTTCTCTCTCGCTCTCTCAAAAACACCTCTTAGAAGAATGTCAAAATTCAGATTAGCTCTTCCATGGATTCACGTGACGCCCCATTACATCTTCACGATTTGATTTAACGATCCTGCCAGATAAATTTATTTTATCTTTATACGTTTCTAACAAAGCAGATCATACTATTACGTAATCATTGATAAAATTTTTTCCTCTTCATCTTCAGATTGATTATTCAAAATTTTAGATCAAAATATGATTCAAAATTTTCGCAAACGATTGATCATTTGCAAAGATCGATATCCTTATGACTTTTTTTTATTATTAATTTTGAGTAAATTAATATAGCTAAATTTACTTTATATTTTGATCATAATTTTAATTTTTATATGATCGATATATTTATTCTTGTCAATGTGATCTTAATAAAAAAAAGGAATATGAAATATTTTTCTGTCTATGATTTATAATATGAAATGATATTTCAAGAAGGGAATATGAAACAACTTCACTTTCATCCGAGGGGCATCTATATAAATATATATAAGTTAGTATAAATGTTATAATTATTTCATTTAATCCAGCTTCATCGTTTTTTTCATCATAGGGGTATTTATATAAATATATATAAGTTTGTATAAATGCTATAATTATTCCATTTAATTGGTTTTAATATAGCGGAATATGAAAGGAATATTTGTAATGTAATTTAGCTCAATATAGCAGAATATGATACGTTTCGTTTAATTATTTTTCAGTTTATTTATTATATTTATTTATTTTTAACATTTTATACTATGATTTATATATATAATTATTTGCTATAACATTATTTATAAAGTTTCATATTCATTTCAGATTTTTTAATCTGAAATATTTTACATTTAATTACTTTGTACAGTTAATTTTAAACAAAATATTTATTAAGTAAATATAACAATTACATTTACTGTTTAATATTTCTAAAAGTTTTTTTGTTTCAAAATTTTTTTTAATATTAAACATTTATGTATAAATATTCTATTTTAAATTTTATGGATAATTATTATTTTGATATTGGGTATACATTTCCTAATTCAATAATATATAATTCATTGGATTTTTAATGTTGAAAAGAGAATGCTTATTTTTATTAATTATAATATTATGCATTCTTTTCTTTTCATCGAATATATATAGTATCCAACTTAATTAATTGCTTTATTCAAATATGAGTTTGTTGTTTTGAGTTTGCTAAAATTTGTTTTGTGATATCAAAAGGATTCCGATAATATAAATTAGAATATTTATTGAAATATTACAGTTAATATTTATTATTTCAAAATAATTTAAATTGAAATATTATGTCATCAAAGTGACCTCTACTATATCAATTTATTTATTTTTTAAATATATGAATATTATATATGGATTATATTTAAATCTATGCGAAAAATAATCGGTACAAAGGAAAATTATTTTTTTTGCCAGATTTTGTGCAATAACAAATATGTGATAAATTTATATTAATCATGCATACAATATGTCGATCCAAAGATGTATATCGCGGTAATTTATTATCAATATTTGTTAATTGTAATTTTAAGAGTATTATTTACAAATTATTATTTATGTCCAAAGATTAAATTGCAATGTTGTATTAGGTATCTTATATGTGCCCATTTTATTAAATATTTTGTTTCAAACATATATTTTGTTTACATTATATATGCATATGAAAATAATAATGTTATTAATTGTGAGTATTATTTATATTCTTTTCTGTTAATATTTTTTCTATATCTGCTAATTTGAATAACATTCCAGTGCTCAACGACACTAACTTTAAGAAATGGAAAGAGCATATCACCATTATTCTTGGGTGTATGGATATTGACATGTGATCTTGACCGAACGCCTCCCGCCTTACCGCAGACTATCAATAAAATGGCTAACTTTGAAAAGTGGGAGCGTTTTAATCGCATGAGTGTTATGATCATGAAACATTCTATTCCATAAACCATAAGAGGTGCAATGCCTGAAGAGGAATGTGCTAAAAAGTTTATAAGCCAAATAGCAAACTGTTTCATTAGTTCTGAAAAAGTCGAAGCGAGTACTATTCTTAGAAAAATCGTCTCAATGCGGTATAAAAACAATGTAAATATAAGGGAGTATATTATGGAGATGTCTAATTTTATCATTAGACTAAGAGCACTAAAATTAGAGATGTTTGATGATATTCTTGTGCACTTATTTTTGATCTCTCTTCCTGCACAATTTAATCCTTTTAAGATAAGTTATAATACTCAAAAGAAAAAATAGACTCTTAATGAGCTTATTGCTCAATGTGTGCAAGAGAAAGAGAGATTGAAACATGACAAAATAGAAAGTACTCACTTAGCTACTTCCTCTCATGACATTGTTACTAAAGAAAAATGAATTATAAAGACAAATGAGCTGCAGACAAAGAGACTTCATAGCATAAAGTGCAACAGAAACAAGATAATGTTATTACTTGTTTCTTTTACAAGAAGGCTGGTCATGTGAAGAAGGATTGTCCCAAGTATGCAAATTGGCTAGTGAAAAAGGGTAAACTTCTCAACTTTGTTTGTTCTGAAGTTAATTTATCTCTAGTACCAAATTACACTTGGTGGATAGATATAGGTACAACTACTCACAGAAGTGTGATTATGCAGGGTTATCTAAGGAGACAAATGCCAACTGATGCTGAAAGATTCATCTATGTGGGAAATGATAATAAAGCCCATGTTGAAGCAATATGCTTATATAGATTATATTTAAAATTTGGTTGTATTTTAAATTTACATGAGACTTTTTATGTGTCATAATTTAAACAAAATTTAATTTCTATTTCTTGTTTGGACAAATCTGGTTATTCTTGTTCATTTGGAAATGAAAAATTTAGTCTCTTTTAGTATTCAAATATTATTAGTACTGGTTCTTTGATTGATAATCTATATAAATTAGACATTTATGCTTCACAAATTAATGAAACATTACATGCAAGTAATTTTGGTACAAAGCAAAAATTAATGAATGAGAATTCATATATGTTATGACACAAGCGGTTATGACATATTTCTAAACATAGAATTGAAAGACTTGTGTTAGAAGGAATTCTTGATTATCTTGATTTTTTCAGATGATAAACTCTGTATAGAATGTATTAAGGAAAAATAAACAAATATGAAGAAAATTGGTGCTAATAGGAATTTAAACGACTTGGAATTAATTCATACTGATATTTGTGGTCCATTCCCTACAGCTACTTGGAATGACCAATAATATTCCATTACTTTCATAGACGATTATTCTTGTTATGAGTACTTATACTTAATTTATGAGAAGTCACAATCACTGGACGTATTCAAATTTTTTAAGGCTAAAGTTGAAAATCAGCTTGGAAAGAAAATAAAAGCTGTCAAATCTTACCGTGGTGATGATACTATGACCGATATGATGGATCAGGTGAACAACATCTAAACCCTTTTGTCAAATATTTAGCAGAATGTGGCATCATTCCTCATTATACCATGCTAGGGACTCCAAGTCGGTGTAGGTAGAGACAAATCGACCATTATGGATATGGGAAAGTATGATAAATCATTTTTCTTTACCGATTCACTTTGGAGAAGCTTTAAAGGCAGCTTTACATCCTTAATAGAGTTTCAAGCAAAGCAGTAGCTAAAACCCCATATGAATTATGGATTGGGAAGAAGCCTAGTATTAGGCATCTTCATGTCTAGGGATGTCCACTTGAAGTTAGGCCATATAAGCCTAATGAAAGAAAATTGGACTCAAAAACTATAAGTTGTTATTTTGTTGGATACTCAGAAAGGTCGAAGGGTTTTGAGTTTTATGACTCTTCAAATAAATCCTTTTTCGAGATGGGCAATGCTAAATTTATTGAGGAAGTTGAATATGATGGGAGTAATAAATCTGACAATTTTATATTTGAAGAGCAATTTATTACTCTTTCTATAGTTACAATAGAAAATGATCAGATGATTTTACCTAATCATGTTCAAGTTGTAAATATGAATAATCAAAATATTCTTGAATTAATTCCCACTCATACTGAGGAATCACAACAACCTCAAATTGAAGTGTCATTAAGAAAAACCACTAGGGAGAGGAGATTAGCAATTTCAGATGATTATGTTGCGTATCTCCAAGAACATGAGTTTGATATTGGATTAGAGAGTGATCCAATCTCTTTTAGTCAAGTCAAATAAAGTGTTAACTCTCATAAATGGATATAAGCCATTATGGATGAGATGAAATTAATGAAAGACAATGGTGTTTGGGATCTTATCGAATTGCTTAAATCAGTAAAACTCATTGGCTGTAAATGGATTTTTAAAACTAAACGGGATTCAAAAGGTAGTGTTGAAAGATAAAAAACACATCTAGTTGCTAAATGTTTCACTCAAATGGAAGACATTGATTATAAAGAGACTTTTTCTCTAGTTTCTTCAAAAGACTCTTTTAGAATCATTATGACACAAGTAGCTCATTATGATTTAGAGTTACATTAGATGGATATAAAGATTGCATTTCTCAATGGCGATATTGAAGAAACTATATATATGGTGCAACCAGAAAATTTTCAATCTTCTAACTCAAAACACCTAGTATACAAATTAAAGAAATTCATCTATGGTTTAAAGTAAGCTTCCCATCAATAGTATAAAAAATTTGATTAAGTGATTACTTCTTTTAGTTTTAAAGAAAACACTGTTGATCAATGCATTTATCACAAAATAAGTAGGAGTAAATTCATTATCCTAGTGCTATATGTTGATGATATTCTACTGGTAAGTAGCGGTATAAGCTTTTTGCATGAAACCAAGAAATTTCTTTCAAATAAATTTGAAATGAAAGATCTTGGGAATGCATTTTTTGTGTTGGGTATACAAATTTATTGAGATCGTTCTCGTGGTATACTTGGTTTATCACGAAAATCATGTATTGATAAAGTGCTTAGCAGATTTGGCATGAAAGATTGTGTATCAGGAGATACACCTATTGTTAAAGGTGATAAATTCAGTTTGCTTCAATGTCCAAGAAATGAATTCGAAAATAAAGAGATGGAAAAGATCCCTTATGCATCTATAGTAAGGAGTCTTATGTATGCTAAAGTTTGTACTCGTTAGGATATTGCGTACATTGTTGGAATGCTTGACAGATATTTAAGTAACCGAGGAATGGATCATTGGAAAGCAGTAAAACGGGTTATGCAATATCTAAAGAGAACAAAAGACTTTATGCTCATATATCGGAGATCAAATCATTTGGAGATCATGGGAGTACTCCGATTCTGATTTTGCTGGTTGCCTCGATAGTTGAATATCTACTTCAGGTTATATTTTCTTATTAGTTGGAGGAGCTATATCTTGGAAAAGTGTTAAACAAACACTTATAGCTTCTTCCACTATGGAAGTAGAATTTATAGCTTGTTATGAGGCATCAAATCAAGGAATATGACTACGAAATTTAATCATTGGGCTAAATATTTTTGATGAAATATAGAGACCATTAAAAATAAATTGATAATAGTCGCTGAGTTGTATTCAAAGAACAATAAGGGTTCAAAAATCAAACTATATAGACATAAAGTTTCTTGTTGTAAAAAAAAGTTCGAGTTCTCATGTATCTATCGAACATATTAATACAAATTTTATGATCAGATCCACTTACAAAAGTTTACCACCTAAAATATTTCATGAGCATGTGACTCATTATGGATGTGGCTTTGATGATACGCTAGATAGTGAGATTTTTTTATGATGTTCAATGATTGTAAATATATTTTTCCTGATCGAATAAAGTATTGTTATTATCTTATAGTAAAAACTCAAATAAAGTTATATATAATTTCAATTAGCTAAGATAAATAAATGAAACTATATGTATAACTCTTTTGAGTTTATAATATAGGACTAGTTGAAAATAAACATGATATATGATCACATTATATGAAATTTTCATGCTACACATCAATACTTGATCTATGTCGTTAATCATATTGATTTAGTGATCAATCGCTTATAGAAAAATTATAATAAAAATTATTTTGATTATATGTCAATATTATTAATGGACGGATTATCTAAAGATATTTCTTCAAGATAACAAATATTGAGCTCTTAAAGTATTTAATAAGGTATAATTATCAATATATATATACCAAGTGAGAGATTGTTGTAGAATTTTTTCTCACATATAAATTTAATTATACATTACGCTTATCTTATTTTAAGCCTATTAATTTTGTGAGCAAATAAAGATTAATTAATTTTAGCTTTGAGATATCTTATTAATTTTGTATAAAATTATTATGTGTAATACATTTTATTTTATTTTAATGATGTGAAATAAAATAAAACGCACTCAAATATAATAGGTCAATGATCCCCATTCTAAAGGTGAAGTCATTTTACTATATCCCATCTCAGTAAAAGAACGCTTTCTCTCTTCTCAAGAACAATTAATTTAGTAGACACCAAAATCCCAGATATTTCTTCCAAGTGATTGGTGATTCATTACGTCTTTGATGATTTGATATGAGATATGATCTAGATAAATTTATTTTTATGTTTATATGTTTCTAACAATTCATATTAATTTGAACAAAAATTATTGATTGGAATATCTCTCACACATGTTTATGAGATAATGCAAACGAAATCTTTGGTTTTAGTAAGTTTTCATTTGCTGTGTTGAAATGGTGTTTCTAGTTGTCAAGTGAAGCTGATGGCCTCAAACGCCCCCTCCATCTAAATAAATAAATAAGTAAATAAATAAAAATAAAGTATAAAATAATAAAATAATAAAAGAATAAAGAGTTATTTATAAATCAACTACCTATTTCATATATATTTAAAATTTAATTACTCTTCTTATTTTTTTAAATTATTAATACCAGATTTATATATTATGCATATCATAATCAAATTATTGAGAATTTTATAAAAATGAAAAATATGAGTTAAGCTTTGTTATTAATTTTAATATTTGAGTGCCAATTTGAAATTTTGAGATGATAGTATGATTGATTTGTAAATATATAAAAATTAAGTGCATTGTATGTAAAAGCCCCAAGAATAAAACAAAGCTTTGTGAATAGACCTAAATTAAAGCATGGTTGCGTGATTTTGCAATTTGGACGCATGATCTTGAAAAATATCTAACAAAAATCAAATTAATTTTATGGTTGAGGTTTGTCGTGCTGAGAATATATAATAAAAAATTCTATTGATTTATGGTTTAGGGTTTCAAATTTTTCAAAAATAAAATAAAATAAATAAATAAATAATTGTGGAATTTAAATTTGATAAAAATTGTATAAGTTTAGTGAACTCAACATCTAAATTTTTTTTTTTCTAAGGGGCTTTGATTATTGAAAATGAAATGCAATGTATAATGAATATAATATATTTATATTAATTTAAGTTAATTAGTTAAAAATCTTATAAATATGAGGATTTGTTTTTTGTTATTTGATGAACTGAATGTAATGTATTTGATGACAGTCGGCGGGGGTGGTCGACTATAGTTGACGACAGTGATGGTGATGGTGGGCAGCGACTGATAATTAATAAGCGATATTGGTGGGAAGCTGGTGGCGACGACAACTGTGGTCTTCACTTTATACTAATATTGTATTTGAAATTTATCTAAATTAATCAAATTTTAAATACACCACAAATCACTTTTTCAAGACATTTCAAATATATTACATATATTTGTTAATTTTATTTTGTAGTAGTCCAAATACCTCAAAGTAATAAAAATAAAGTATAAAATAATAAAATAATAAAAGAATAAAGAGTTATTTATAAATCAACTACCTATTTCATATATATTTAAAATTTAATTACTCTTCTTATTTTTTTTTAAATTATTAATATCATATTTATATATTATGCATATCACAATCAAATTATTGAGAATTTTATAAAAATGAAAAATATGAGTTAAGCTTTATTATTAATTTTAATATTTGAGTGCCAATATGAAATTTTGAGATGATAGTATGATTGATTTGTAAATATATAAAAATTAAGTGCATTGTATGTAAAAGCCCCAAGAATAAAATAAAGCTTTGTGAATAGACCTAAATTAATGCATGGTTACGTGATTTTGCAATTTGGACGCATGATCTTGAAAAATATATAACAAAAATCAAATTAATTTTATGGTTGAGGTTTGTCGTGCTGAGAATATATAATAAAAAATTCTATTGATTTATGATTTAGGGTTTCAAATTTTTCAAAAAAATTAAAAAAAATAAATAAATAATTGTGGACTTTAAATTTGATAAAAATTGTATAAGTTTAGTGAACTCAACATCTAAATTTTTTTTTTCTAAGGGGCTTTGATTATTGAAAATGAAATGCATTGTATAATGAATATAATGTATTTATATTAATTTAAGTTAATTAGTCAAAAATCTTATAAATATGGGGATTTATTTTTTGTTATTTGATAAACTGAATGTAATGTATTTGTGAAGTCATGGTGTATAGTTGCAAATGATGATGATTATGGTGAACGATTAATAAGCGATATTGATGGGAAGCTGGTGGCAACAACAATTGTGGTCTTCATTTTATACTAACAGTGTATTTGAAATTTATCCAAATTAGTCAAACTTTAAATACACGACAAATCACTTTTTCAAAATATTTCAAATATATTATATATATTTGTTAATTTGATTCTGTAGTAGTCCAAATACCTCAAAGTAATAAAAACCTCTGCATTCACTTTACAATCCTAACTCACCCTACTCAAAAACTCCTAAATTATTTTTAAAAATATGAATAAAATTTTAAAAAATAATAAAACTTAAAATATCATATTAGCATGATATATGAAGCATGGTTAAATTTTAAAATTTAAATTACACCAAGCATGCTCAAGACTATGTAGACATAATCTAGAAAAATAATAATATAAATAAAAAAATTTGTTAAGTTGTAACATGAGTAATATTTGACTCATTGAATGTGTTTCACCTTTATAAGGGAAGTTGACTTGAGCAATTAGAATAAGGTTCAATATTATTATTATCTACCCTATTTACTACAACCTTTATATTATATTGATCACATAGAGTTAAAAGCATGATAGCTAAGAGAAATCTTAATTCTTTTATTTAATATATGACAAGTTCATAGCCAAAATTTTAAAAATAGGCATATTTTTAATCGTAATTAGAATTTGTCAAAATTAAATTCTCGTGTCAACGACGCACCCATGAATAAATATACTTATATTATCGAGTATGACAATGGCTGGATATAATAAGAGGGTGCATATGATCGTGTATTTTGCGCGCGTCTTAGGGCATAACTGTGATATCATAATAACATCGTAGCTTGAAACTGTAGAAAAGTAATAAGCGTAATTGCATGGAAGTGCTTTAGCGAGTAGATCTGGAGAGCGGAGAAGAGAAGCAAAACAACAAAGCTATAAGGTTGTCAATGAGTGGGGGTTACATGGTTGAAATGTAAGTAAACTTAATTAAAAAAGTTCGATATCAAGTTGGAGCTTTAATAAATATTATCCTTAAATATAAATGAATTTTCATGTAAATAAAGTTGTATCTCATTAAAAAAATAATTTTCTAATTCTAGCATCTAAAATACCATGCTTTAAGCTTAGATGAAAAAAATGTAAACCTAAGATACACACACATATACTAATGATTGATAATTGTTTGTTTAAAATTGCCACAAAGTCTAACAAAGAGAAATCATTTTAAGTGAATTAAATCTCATGATTTTTTTTTTCTATGTCATGCATTCACTTCATCTAATTATATAGGAATCTTTGTATGATGATACCTCCTCTCTTTTATCATCATAATATTATAACATTCAATGATGCTCGTATATTAATGTATGCTCATAAGATTAATCATCATATTCTAACACGCAATAGTAATCATATAATTAATGCATGCTCATAATTGTCATTATAAGTGAATTAATTAATCCTTAGATCTACTTAGATGCCACTATAATTTTTTGAAAAATTTACAAATCAACTATATAATACATGTGTATTTATAATTTAACCACCATTTCAATTTTATTTTTTTGAACTGCCAGACTCATATATTTGCATGTGCCACGATCAAATCTTTGAAAATTTTATAAAAATGAAAAATGTGGGTTTGGCTTTTATTATGAATTTAAGTATTTTTAAGTCAATTTAAAAAATTAAGATTGAAAGTAGTTAATTTATAAATATAGAAGAATAGGATGACTGTGTAGTTAAAACCCCTAATTTTTTTAATTTATAAAATCGAAACTTAAATATTTACAATGAACAAACAAACCCATATTTACATGCCTATAATTTAATTATTATAATTTTAATAAATAATTGAGTATAAATATTGATTATTTTATCATATTCTTCTTGAATATATTATTATGAATAAAAAAAATTAGGGCATGATCACTCATTATGATGTATTTATAAAATTACCACCCATCTACTTTATCTTTTTAAATTATTACTTAAATATTAAATTTCATAAAAAAACCCTACTTATAATTTTTATTTTTAATTTTTTTTTAATAATTTAATCATAGACTATATAAATATATAAATTTAATAGTTTAATGGTATGTATGTAATTATCCTCTTCTTCTTTGTTTGTGAATACCCAATTCTTTTGGTCCATAGGTTTGCAGAAGTGACCGAAGCCGTCGACTTCAAATCCAAAGATCCGAAGGAGTGAAATTTGGTGGCGGCGACCTGAGTTTGATAGGAACGTAAGATTGGGTTTTTTGAGGATTAGGTTTTTTGAGAATAGGGTTTTAGTTTTTCTGCTTTCTTCATCTGATAATAGGGTTTCGCTTCAAGAGTTGTATCAGAGATTTCTTTCGATGTATCAGTCTTTTCTGCGTGTTCTTCTTCTGATCCTATTTTTGCTTCCATTTTTGACCAAAGATGTTATCTGCATCAACAAATTTACTCGGAAGGACTTCCCTCCGGATTTTGTCTTCGGTGCTGGCACTTCTTCTTATCAGGTTCTTATTAATGAAGTCCCCTTCCTTCTGTTCTCTTTATTTCTAACTATCAAAAAGTTGAATGAGAGAAGAAAACAATCAAACGGATAGTAAGAGGGGAGAGATGGCATCTGCTTCTAGTTTAAGAGCTGGAGTTGTAGATTTTTTTGGTTCATGGCCGGTTAAATTGCGACAGAGATGAAGAGTAGTTCTCTTTGGCCAAAGAAGTTCATTTTTTCAACATCTTGTTTACACTTTTATGCTGACCCATAATAACATGCCATGAAAGAAATATGATATTGACCTATACTTCTCATTTCCTGACATCACTTGAGATATTGTGGTGATGATAATAGAAAAATTAATTTTCTTTTTTTGTAATCTAACTTTATCTACCACATCAGGCACAATGAAAATAAGCAGTGTTGGGTAATTATTTTAGCCATTAGCCCCCTTCCCCATTCTGTTAAGTGCCATGTTTTAAGTTAGTCCTATTATTGTCTAAGCTTTTTGGTCTGATATTGTGTGTCCATAGTACGAAGGGGCAGTGGCAGAGGATGGAAGGACTCCAAGCATTTGGGATACCTTCTCCCATGAAGGTGGAAAGTGCCTTCTCTTCTGTTAGTTTCTTATTGATTTTCTGTAAATGAAACTTAATTTAAATTTTTTTTTTTCAAAATATGACAAATCTAGTCGTTTTTTATTTTGTATAAAATTATTGAAAGTTTGAAGAAAAATAAAGAAAAAATTATTTTATCTAGTTTGCTTATATCTTATTTTACTTTCAACAAAATTTTTTTTTTTGTTACAAGTGACATTTGGCTAACTGTTATTTTGGGTGGTTGAATAATGAAGGAGGGATTCCAGACAAGAGCACAGGGGATATAGCTTCGGATGGGTACCATAAGTACAAGGTAAGGCCATTGATTGGTGATTTACTTTTGTTTTTTCAAATTTATGGCATATTTTATTGTCTGAAAACGCCAATTGAATGATGTAAATGTTCTAGTCTATTACACATCATTTGGTTAGCAAATCAATTCAGTAGTTTTTAGCCAATTTGTCATAATTTCTAAAAATTTAGAAGCTGGTAAAATTTTAATGAGAGATTTACAATCATAGAATATAACTTTTAATGCATTTACATATATAACACCTAAAGTGTGATATTTATAAATAGGGGGATTTACATACATACCACACAATTCTTATGTATTTACATATCTAACACCTAAAGTTAGATATTTACTTATCTAACACTTCTCTATGTTTAAAAAGGTGCATTTCACTTTTAAAAAGTGAATAAAGTGGTATTTTTGATGTGATATTGAAGATCAGGGTGTTATATATGTAAAAATTGAAGTTTAGGTGTTAGATATGTAAATACATAAGAATTGTGTGGTATGTATGTAAATCCCCCTTATAAATATAACACTTTTCCTATGCATGAAAAAGTGCATTTTACTTTAAAAAATTAATGATGTTGCTGTTTCTAATGTAATATTAAAGATTTGTGAGCAATTTATGTAAATATGAAAGTTTAAGTGTTAGACATGTAAATATATAAGAATTTTGTGCTATGCATATAAATGCCTCAATTTTAATTTAACAACTTAGTCAAGAATTTCTTCACAAAAACTGTAATCTATGAGACATTTAATTCACTTGTAAAATTTACATGTATTGTTCTGTAGGAAGATGCCAAGTTCATGAGTGATACTGGGCTTGAGGCTTATAGATTCTCCATCTCTTGGTCCAGGATTCTCCCAAGTATGGCATAACATAGGCTTTAAATCTTTTGTTTTTCTTTCTAAAATCCATGGAAAAAATTATCTTTAACAATGACTTTGTGGCTATTTTATTTACAGATGGAAGGGGGGCTGTCAATCCTAAAGGCCTAAAGTACTACAAAAGTGTCATCAATGAGATATTTAAACGAGGTAATTTATTTGCTTTTGTGTTTAACTAAGTTTTTGTTTCATATTGAAATGTTGAAGTTTTACAGTAATACTCATCCTGAATAAGAGGAATTTATGATAAGTTGAATCATGATTCTTTACAGAGGATACTAAGATTTTTCAAGCAAAGTATGTGCTTTACACACGTGATTGTTTCTTTATGGTTGCTACTGGCCCTTTGGTTAAGTGATATTGTCAAAGAGATGGTCTAAGGTTTGAATAGCCAAAAAAAAGTGTCACTTAGAGTATTAATCAATAATATTTACATTATTTTAAATAAAAAAACTTAAAATAAAAATTCATTATTTATTGCTTTTGCTAGTGGCTTTGTTTGTTTCATGAATTATTTTAATAAACAAAAAGAACTAATAAGTTGTTATCTCCATCTCCTCTCTCTCTCTCTCTCTCTCTCTCTCTCTCTTCAACAACAATGGCTTAGGCCTCTTGCATTATTTGGAAATTAAAGATTGATTTTTTTTCTCTTTCTAAGGCTCATTTTGTCACACCCCATGATGACCATTTTTTTTAAATCGACACATGGTTAATACAGGTTGGTACGATCCAATTGATACATTTATCTCTAATACACATTATTATATTATTCTCATTATAATAAAATGTTGATAAACTCAATCACCCAAATGCATCTGAAACTATACATAACACCTTATTATCATCTGCATGAATTCAATAAAATCAAGCTAGTGAAAATTTAGTTAAAGCAATTCATATATTTCAATTATTTCTACAGAACATTTAATAAAGCTTAAGATCCATCTACAAAATTTTAAACTTTATTTGATACATACCTCAACAATGTTTATATCTCACATTAATTGCCCATCAAATATGATAATAAAATTTATCATGAATCGTACTCAGCCGCAATCTTTTTTTTTTCTTAAGAAAATAAAATAACGAGTGAGATATGATACTCAAAAAGATAAATAATTTGGATACAAAATTCAAATAATCAAGGATAGTGAGCAATATATATGTTAATCATGATTGGATATAATCATAAAGCTGTTATATTTTAATCGGTATATTAATATGATATTTAAAATTCAGTTTGATTATGTAAGAAGTAATATTCGTATGCTTGCATAAATGAACAACAATATAATACTAGCTATAAATTTTATCATAATATTAAGCAGTCAAGAATTTAAATGCTTACACTATTGGTTAACTACATTAAATCATTCTTTTATTTATTTATTTTTTATCACATTATTTTTATTTTATTTTAGTCTTCAAATGTGTTATGTATGATTTTCTAGATTTATTGGTCATTATAAAGTAGGGAACTGTTGACTTACACCACATAACATAGGATATAAATTCAGTTTGAAAGTTACATTATAAAGCTTAATAGAGGTTAATTAAAACTTAGCATTATTGTTGTTGAATAATATTGAGGACTCTTTTGCTTTAATATGTATAAACATGTCAATGCCAACTTATCTTCTTATAGTATGGCATCTTCTAAGCTTAACATATTTTTATCATTAATATTTAAATAAATATTTGCTTAATTTTTTTAAATATGTTGATCAATTTTATATACAAATGGGTGATTTATGTATATTAGATGCTTTCTTTTTAAAGAATCATCAGTTGATAAAATAATTTGTATAATTATAATATATTTAGTTGTAAGCTCATACCATCAAAATTTGTGTGATCATGTACACATGAACAATAAAATGTAAAAATTGCATTAAGCAATATGAAGAAATTTTAATGTATTGTATATATTTGTCTAATTTACATTTTAATGGATATGCAAAAAGTTATTTCCTAAATTAGAAGTTGCATATCTCACCCAATTGACGACCAATCTTCATAAATTGGTCACCCCAATTTTTTTTTTCTTTGTAAGAAAGTTAAAATAATTAAGTTTCTTATTTTAAAATATATTTTTAATTTAGAACTCAATTAGCTAAATTTAACCCCAAAATAATTTTTTTCCTCACAAAAAGTTTTTCTCATATAAGCCTAATTGTTTATCTACTTGAAATCAACCTTGACTTGAGGTCACAACGTGTAAATAGGATTTACATCTTCAAATTTAGTTTACTAAAGAGATGTATAAAATTAGATTTCTTACTCTGATTCATAATTCTTTTTGTTTTCCTCCTTATATTTTTCTTTTTTTCTTCTCTTCTTTCTCTCCTCTCTGTTCTCTTCTCTTTTTTTTCTCTCCTTCCACTTCTTTCTCCATCTCCTTCATTCTTCTTTTTCTTACTTTCTCTTCTTCTTCGTTTTTCCTTACCTGAGATGCCCTTTTACTTGCGTTTCACATTACATGAGGATAAGGCTTAAGGGGCATAAATAGATAGGATTAAAATATAGTTTTCTAGGAATATATCATTAATTATTTAATTGAATTTTGAATTAATAATTAATATTATACTTAGGTTAAATATACTTATTATATCAAAATAATTGATATATAATGTAGAATTTTATAAAATATGTTTGGTGTTTTTCAGAATATGTGAAAAGGGAGGTATAATTTTCAAGAGAAATTTTAATCTCTCCTTTTCCAGATTTTAAAGTTTTACAGTCATTGCTTGAAGTTAGAGATTTTTTTTAAAAAAATGGTGAGTTTATTAGATTTCATCTTTTGAAAATCAACGTGTATTTTAAACTGTATAAACATTTGTAAACTACCTTAAAAATTATAGGTTTCAATTTCACACTCAACATGGTTTTAAATAAAATCAGCATTTTATGAAACGTATTTGCCACCTGCAAGCAAACAAAAGCCCTTAATTTTTTTTTGTTATTTTATTTCTTTTTTGCTTATGCTTGAAGGGGCTCATCTTTTTTATTGGATGCCAGTGAGAAAACTTGGTCAGTATGTTTTGAGCTGAATTTACTGGTAGACAGACACACACAGACACATATATACACACATACATGCAAGACAGTTCTTTTCAGAAAGCAAGACTATCTTTTATATTTTAAATGCTAACTATCCAGTGCTATATTACTGCATTATAAATAGAAAATAGTGTCTTATAATTCAATCAAATTAACTTGTACTCGAAGAAGAAATTTTATGTATCCTGAGATAAAATTTTCTCAAGATTTTCAGATCTTAGTTTCCCCATGCATTGGCATAATAATCAATTGGTAGATTTTAATTGAAATTGGTAATTATTGCAGTATTTAGATTACCACATATACTATTATTTTTTCATTAAAGTTTTACCTCTCATTTACAGGAATCAAGATCCATGTCAGTCTCCATCATTTAGATCTTCCTCAAGTGCTTCATGATGAGTATGGCGGATGGCTCAGTTCCAGGATTGTGTAAGTTGCACATATATCTTAGCCAATTCAAGATTTCTAAATCTTGGAATCTTAAAATGTGAATTAAAATTTGTAAACTTCTTTCTCATTTAATTCAATTTGAGAAGCACTTATTGATGCAGGGATGATTTTAAAGAATATGCAGATTTATGTTTCAAGGAATTTGGTGAGAAGGTTTCTCATTGGACGACCATAGTCGAACCCAATGTATATGCGACGGCAGGATATGATCGTGCAAATTTTGCTCCTGCAAGATGTTCTTATCCATTTGGTTTGAAAAATTGTTCACATGGAAATTCAACAATTGAACCTTACATCGCAGCTCACAACATGTTATTAGCTCATGCTGAAGCTGTTAAGTTATACAAGACTAAGTATCAGGTTTGTCTTCATTCATTTGTGTTGAAATAAACGAGTAGATTAGTTCAACTTGTTATTCTAAGGGTTCAGTGTCTTTTTGGTAGATTTTAGACATTCAAGAAGACAAAGGCTCAACAACAAATGGGATGAAAATAATTACTTGATCAATTTTCTTGTAATTCATATAACTTTTAGAAAGTTTCTTTTTTGGATGTTGTAGGTTTAGAACATTTTATTGTGCAACAAATGCTTAAAAATGTTTATTATGATTGCTGATTCTTAGAAGAGGGGAAATTAATTGTAAATTTTTGTGTAGGGTGATCAAAATGGCATGATAGGCTTGAACCTCTATACTTTTTGGTCCTACCCTTTTTCAAACAGTTCTGCAGACATTGAAGCTGTACAAAGGGTATTTGACTTTCAATTTGGCTGGTGAGTGCTTCTTTTGGTCTCTATATCATTGTGTATCGTTCATAAATGTGTTCAGAACAATTTTTTTTAATATAGTAGCTTAAATGGTATGGTTTTGAAGATTGGATAATCAATAATTGAACTAGTTGAAAAATAAAGATTTTTTATTATAAATGCTTTAAATTAGAAGAATGATTAGTGAAATATATGACATTTTAAGATTTAAAAGAAATAATAATAGTAATAGTAATAATCAATCAATAATGATTATTGATTTTAGTTACCTAAGTGTGATAGTTTGGGATTTATTGGATCTATTTTAAAAAGAGAATTTAATTATAAATAAGGATAAAAGATTCTAATTTTAAGGATGACTTGTTAAATGTCAATAAAATTCGAGATGTATGTATATGAGTGTTAGGTAAAAAGAATATCACTAAGAACCAAGTTATGTGTAGTAAAAATATGATTGCTAAAATCAACACATGGTAAAATTAGTAGGATAGAGAACAAAATAATATTAGAGGTTGCGAGAAGCACTTTTTAAAGGGGAAGTTAGAAAGAGAAAGAATTTTAATAAATTTTGGGGTGTGTGGAAAGGATATCGGACTTGTATGGTGAAGATGCACAAAATAATTTATGAAAAACATAGTAAACCTCACTTGCAAAATTGTGAATGGCAAAGAAGGATTTATAAAGCCAATCCAACTTAGTGGGATTGAGCTAGTGATGATTAGGAATATGGATTTGATTTGAAGATCAATGATCGCATGAAAATTGGATTGACTTTTGGCTTGAATTGACTATAATTGTGACGAGCTTGGATTAGATTGAGATGCATGGACATGAATGTATGTATGCATGCATACAAATTTTGATATGTGCTTGCTTTTGATCTAATGTGTGTGTGTATATGCATTTATGCATTTTTTATATAAATGGATATACTTACTCACACATCAATGAAATATGTTGAGTTAATCATTTGTCTAGGATATTGAAAATAGATCAAAATTGAACCAAAGCGGCTCATAACCAAACATGACTTTACCCGTTGAAATTAGATTGATTTTGAGCCAATATTGAGCTAGAGTAATATCGGCTTGATATCAAAGTTTTAACAAATATAGTGCTAATTGCAATGGTGATGGTTGCTTGTCAAAAGTAGATCACTGGTTTAGTAAATGCTAATGTAGCACTTCAACAAATAAAAATTTAGAATGACTCTTCTAATCTTTTAGCATGCCATAATCACACTTTCACAACATTATAATGGTACCGACAAACCAATTTTTTTGCCAAAATATGAAAGAATGATAAAACTAAAACTTACCATTTATTCAAATATAGGATATTAAATCCCATAGTGTTTGGAGACTATCCGGAGATCATGAAGAAGATTTGCAGCTCAAAGCTTCCCAATTTCACCGTATCACAAACAAAACTACTGAAGGGCTCATTCGACTTCATCGGTCTTAATTACTATACATCTACATTTGTCAGTGATAACTCCATTATTCTCCACACGTCCCCTCGAGATTTCAATTTAGATATGGCTGTTATAATGTCAGGTTTAAGTTCTTCTCCTTCTCTTTCACTGAGATCCGTGATATTTCAAAACTATAGCTGGAGCATTGATACTGTTTCTCTCCTGTCGCAGCATCTAGGAATGATACA
This sequence comes from Cymbidium sinense, assembly GCA_021442155.1. Classification (NCBI taxonomy): domain Eukaryota; kingdom Viridiplantae; phylum Streptophyta; class Magnoliopsida; order Asparagales; family Orchidaceae; genus Cymbidium; species Cymbidium sinense. Next base: position 44,396,097 of record CM038227.1, on the reverse strand, counting down.
CCAAGTGGCTCTGTAAGAAGAACTAACATCGAATTCTTTCCAATTATGAAGTTTAATTTTAGTGTTTCAGGTGGTTCTAATCGCATATTTTCGCCAGTTTGATCCAACCCACCCTCAAATTGATCCTGCCGGGCTTCAGAACACGCTGGAGTACCTTAGTCAGAAATATGGGGATCCTCCAATTTATGTTGACGAGAATGGTTTGCAATTTATTATCTTTTAACTTCGCTTAGCAGATGATGAATCTTTTGGGTTTTGAGAAGTAGGAATCATCATTAATTTTATTTCAATTTTTTGGCTTGGCTTTATGAATCCTTGTTTTTTTAATTCATTTTTTGAGCTATGAATGAGACATTATACACATTATTTGCAAACAATTTTAAACTAATTGTACTCCTTATGTTTTTGGTCTATAGTTTTTTTCTTCGTAAAAAATAATTCTATCTACCTATCTGATATGTGCATTTATCCTAATTATTTTGGATTTGTCATATTCTAACTACTTATGTATGTTTTCAACCATTTTTTCTTTGATAAAAATTGTACTTGAACCATCCCTCTAGTATGATTACTTCTTAAATTATAGTTAAACATTCTTCTTTCTATCAAACTGAAAATTAGCCATCAATTATTTTCTTATCATGCAACACACAAATATATATAACAGTCAGTTTAATCATAGTCTGTTTAATCTTAATTTAATAAAATTTAATTTTAAATCTTCATAACATTCTTTTATTGCAAATGCAAAAACAAAATCAACAAATTTTAATCCCACTATGTGGGGTCGATTACA